>CM008340.1:12813120-12823340 GCA_002525835.2 Ipomoea batatas
ACTGAATTGCTGGTTTTACATGATTGGTACTAGGTTTCATACTTCCATGACCATGAGAATTATACTTTCAAACTTTCCTATGCCTACAGCTGCTTTATAAATAAGTTGGATTAATTTGTCAGTAAAATGGCATTATTTATAAAAATATTTGACTGGATATTGAGTGTTTGCTTCATTTCATCTTGTGGTGGTGGTGTGCAGTGGTCGGCTAATAAGGACATTTGCGGATGTAAAATATGGGAACCATCACTTGACCAAAGTGGAGATCATCTACAACATAATTTCATTCATTATTGCTATTATGATTATAGCTGTTTTTACAGCATATGCAAAGAGAACACTGAGTGGGCTTCAACAGGCAGAGAGAAATGGGGGGGAAAGTCCCACTACTTATAGCAATGCCAAACTCGAGATGGAACCGCTCCCCCTTGAGAAACCTATGCATCGTAATTTGAGGTTGTGAAGGGAATTTTATTCTCAATGCTTTTGTAATTAGAATAGTGAAACATAATGAATACATACAGTTGAAGGTTAATGAGAGAGCTGAATTGTTGATGAGTTGGGTGGGGTTTGAGATATGGTAATGCTTTCAAATGGCTCTGTGATGGAGTGGGCAGATGTAGCAGGTTTTCCAGCCCAGTGTAGGAGTGTATTATGGAGCACATGATTAAACATCCCTTCTTTAAAGCTACTTCCCATCTGCATGTAACAAAATGAAGCTTCTTTGTTAGTTAGGCATTTCATTGTCAAGTAGATATTCTTTATTTTGCACCAATTACCTACCTGAGTAACCAACGCATATAAAGGGAACGTGCTGTAACTGCACAGAACTTGAACAACCGCCCTGCAATTATAAATTCCAAAATTATTATTTATTTATGACCACTGTTGTAAATATTGGCATAGGCGCTCTTAGGCTGAGGCGACTTGAGTTGGCTAACTAGGTGCCCTAATTGGTCAACTCAGCTGAATTTTTTTTTTTTTGTGCGTTGTTTTTCTTATTATTATTCTTTTAACGAGGTTTTCTTCTCGCCCTGTGACCCTAGCCGGCAAAGGACCACAAGGAGATAAACCAGCCTAGGTTACCCATAGCTGATCGGCTCAAACCCAAGGGTTTGAGGATCGAATCTCCGACCTCTCGGTTGTAGGTAGAGCACTCTTATCACCTGGGCTGTCCTTTCGGACTTTTTTTTTTCTTCTTATTGTTATTATTCGGCTGCCTAGGTGCTCTAGGCGCTCTCTGGGTGCCCAACTAGCGTCTAGGGCCTTCTACAACATTGTTTAGGACTATAAGTCTAAAAATGAGGATTAGGATGAAGATGAAACAATTTACCCCATTACAAGCCTTGGGATGGTGAAACTCAATCTTTCCATGATGCATGATCTAGCTCCATAAGTATACTGAACAACAAAAGAACAACATTTTTTAAGTCCCATAGCTTGGTAATGTTATCTTATGAATGAAAAAAAAAACAGAAGAGAAAAGAATGAAGTTAATTTCTTACCATAATCCACACAAAGAATGCAATCTCAAAAGAGTTCTGGAACAAAATGAAGTGAATTATGTAAAGCACCAGCTTTGGGCTTTTGAACCAAAACAACTCATCAGAAGGTCTGATCACTGCTTCACCACCACTACTAGTAGTGTTCCCCTCTGCGAACTCTTGTGCCAGTTCAGTAATTATGTGTTCTAATTTTGTTCCCACAACAAGAAGTAGCTGCCAAACATTATACATTAGCATTGTCAATGCAAGTCATCTGGTAAAGGCTTTCTACCAAAAGCTCAACGATTCATCAAACATCTTAGACTCTGTTTGAGTCTTTGATAGAGTTTATTTTAAACTACAACTACGAGGAGCTTAAAATAATAGCTTATTTTAAAACGCATTTTCGAAATATGCTCCTGATTTTTTAAACTTTTTTCCTTTTATCACTTTATTAATTTACAAAAATGACACTATATAGGCATATACCCTTCATTAATCAAAATTCTACTATCTTAGTTTATCCCTTTACACTTATTAGCTAATTCAATAATTAAATTTACCAAACACTTTAATTTCAATTAGTTAGTCTATTAGTTACTTGTTTTTCATCAACTTTTAACTTTGAGTTAGCTTTCTAGCTAGGCATGCCAAACAAAGCCTTAATCCTTCGGCTGTACTTTACTTTTGAGTGTATTATGATAGGAAAATACTACATGTACTCTCACTTTTGACACCATATATTGTAATACATTTTACTACGAGTATAATATTATTGTATCAAGATTTTTTTTATTAAAAAAAAAAAACAAAAAACAAAAAACACTTACAATCAAAGGTAAAAATGACAGCCAAAAATAGGAGTGCCATCCTGCATAACATAGGTAGAATTTGTTGTGAATGCATCAAGGGACAATTAAATAATTAAATACAAACAAGTATGCAGAAGGGAATGTATATGTACCTGATATGTTCAACAGCAAGAATGCAACAACAAACACCCACAAGTACCAACTGTACATTTTACCAAAATTAAATCACTCTACTCCAAAACTATTATTTAATTCTTTTTTTTTTGTGGAAATTAAAATACAAGTTTACCTAATGCCCACAATTCTTCTGAAATCATGTTCCAGTGTTCTCAGCATGTACTTGTGAAAATCAAAATTAGGATTTGTAGGACAGTGTGCCTGTAACCAAACAAAAAGAAGTAAATTAAATGAAACCAAACAAAAAGAAGTAAATTAAATGAACACACACATATACAATTAGTTATGCAAAAAAGCACCAATAGTGTTAGAAAATACACAACAAAGAAATGCAATAATGCACCACAAAACGCACCATACACCCAAAAAAAATGCACCATACCTCACCACACCTAATGGTGCATTTTTGAACACTGTGTGGTACGCTTATCGTACCTAATGGTGCATTTTGTGATGATGCGTACCTAATGGTGCGTTTTTTAGTGTATTGCTGCATTTCTTTGTTATGCGTTTCGTAACACTATTGATGCCTTTTTGCATATCTAATGGTGCGGCCGCATCGGCCACACGTTAAACATGGCCACTTTTGAGCTAACATATATATATATATAAGGTCAGATTCAGGTGCGGCCGTGCTCTCCCGTGCGGCCGTGCGGTTCATACCACTCAATGTTACGAAATACACCACTCAATGTTAAGAAACACACCACACAAGTATGCACTGTGGTGTGTTTCTTAACATTGTGGTGTGTTTCATTGTGGTGTGTTTCTTAACATTGAGTGGTGTATTTTGTAACATTGAGTGGTGTGTGACCGCACGGCCGCACCTGAACCAATATATATATATATAAATTGTGTTTTGGTGCGGTAGGCCTTCTCCGGTGCGGTTGTGCGGTGGCTTTAGGTGCGTAGTTTTCCTTCTTAAGGTATGTGGTTTGTGTGCTTAAGGTGCATCTGTGGTGGAACTTAAGGTGAGTGAACTTAAAGCTTAAGGTGCATAGTTTTCCTTCTTAAGGTGTTTTTTTCTTCCTTATTAAGGTGCGTGATTTGTATGCTTGAGGTGCGTGAGTTGTTGAAACTTGAGGTGCACCATTTTAAAATCTTAAGTGCGTTGTTTGTGTTCTCAAGGTGCGTGATTTATGTACTTAAGGTGCGTGGTTTGTATTTTTAAGATGCTTTGTTTGTGTGATTAAGGTGCGTGGTTTGTATTTTTAAGATGCTTTGTTTGTGTGATTAAGGCGCGTAGTTTGTATTTTTAAGATGCCTTTTTTGTGTGCTTAAGGTGCATAATTGCACAACCGCACGGGTACACTTCCCGCACCTGAACCCTTCCACACACACATATACATATAGGTAATGCGATTACTCCCTAATATTTCTCCAATCACTTTCCATTCACAAAATTATATGTGAGGATATATTCAGTTTGTCAGCTAGCCATCATCAAGCCCTTTGATTAACGTCAATTTGGGCAAACTATACCGTGCACCACGGTGCACATAGCAATGTGCACCACGTACGTAAACGACGTCATTTTGAGCATGGTAAACTAACCATCCGTTTTTTTGAAAATCACGTTTCCCGTTTCGGCCGATCTCTGTATTTATGTTAATATTCTCTGTATTTCAGGCAATCATTCTGTGTATTCTAGGCAACCGTTCTGTGTATTCTAGTCAACTGTTTTGTGTATTCATGTTAGTAACACATGTTGTGATGTGTTTGTGCATTCGAATGTTAGGAGGATGAGTTCTGTGTATTTTGTGTCAATATTCTGTGTATTCTGGGCAAACATTATGTGTATTTTAGGCAAACGTTCTGTGTATTCTAGATAATGATTATGTGTATTAGATAATGAATTCACTGGCCACTAAGTTCTGTGTATTTTGTGTCAATATTCTGTGTATTCTGGGCAAACATTCTGTGTATTATAGGCAAACGTTCTGTGTATTCTAGATAATGATTATGTGTATTATAGATAATGAATTCCCTGGAGTCATTCGCGTCCACGTCCACTAACATCGAAACGATGTCGTTTATGTACGTGGTGCACATTGCTATGTGCACCGTGGTGCAGGGTATAACGATCGCAGGTTGACCCTCATCTTAGGGTTGGCAACTTTGGTTCGGATTTTGAATATAATGAGCTTGAAATCATGGGCTGGGTCTAATATATGTATTACCAGCCCTCATTCCCTGAGTTGCAAGACTTCGACAACAAGAAGGTGCAATCTTGTTAAAATTAATCTAGACTCGTGCCCAAGTCAAACATGGTTGACAAAACTTGAGCATAAGTTGGAGAGTTAATTTCCTCTGTCCGACATTGACATCTCCAACCATCATCGGCCTTGGTTGATCATTGATGCCATCACCGACCTCGGTTGACTGGCACCTATCATTGACTCCCAAATGATATTGCTCATCCTCCTTAAAACTCTACTCTAGTATTTCTTGGTACTTGGCCTTTGGGTTGGATGGAAGAACATGGACATTGGAGCAAACCAACACTTGTGCCAACTCAAGGTCAGTGATAGTGAGATTGGGGTGGGTGGCTTTGATGAATCCGCCATCCAACTCCGTGAAATCCCTCCTATGGGAAATGGTCAAGGTGGTCTCAAAATCAAAGAATATCTAAGGACAGTGATGGCAATGTCGGACGAAGGAAGAAATTGATTCCTAGATTTTTGCTAGCATTTCACCGACCAAGTTCGACTTGGGGCATGGGTCAAGATTAATTTTACAAAGAAGAGGGATTCTCCTTTGTTGAAGGCTGTCTTTGCCATTAAATCCACTTTGATTGCTCAAACTGGCAGTGCCCATCTTGCCAGAATCTTCCTACTTTCGGCCTACAAGAAGAATAAATTCCATATCTCAATGGTATATAATCTTTTAAGGCCGAAGTTTCAAGTGGCTGTTTGCTGGAAAATCACTTGGAGACCTTGCATTCCGAGGAAGTTCTCTTTTATTTTGTGGCTTGCTCTCAAAAACAGGCTTTCAACAAAAGACCGTTTGATTATGGAGGAGGAGGAAATTTACTGCTCCCTCTGTATTGGAAACAAAGAGTCGGCACATCACTTATTCTTTAGATGCCCTTTTGGTTTGCAGGTTTGGAAGAAGATCCGGGACATTATTGGTTTTCCAAAACAAACAATTGCTATTCGAAGCACTATTAAGTGGATTCATAGACTGTACAAAGGGTCCCGGAAGCATGATCGTGGAGTTGCTATAGCTCTTGCTTGCTCGGTTTATCACATATGGAGATTTAGAAACCTTGTTGTTCATGAAGCAGTTGGTTTCAATCTTGATGGACTTGTAAAATGTATTGCTACTGATATTTTTCGTGTTGTTTTCTCCCTTTCAGTTTAAAGGGGCTTGCTCCCCTCTGTTTAGAATTCAGGTTTAAGGGGTATGCCCCTCTATCCTTGTATTGTTCAATCTGTTTTGGGCCCTCTTGTGCATCAAGCCGGTTGAGGAAGCAGAAGCATTGGATGTATGCTGTGTACCCTTTGTTCAGAGCAACATTTGTGCTTCTGTTTGTGGAAATGCAGGCTTATACACTTGGAGTTTCTGTTTGTGATCAAGCTGCCTCAATTCCTTGGATGATCCCCTATCTCCTCCATTATCTAGTTTTGGATATAGGCATCATCCGGATTCCAGTTTCTCATCAGTCTTCTCCTCAATACGTAGCATAGATCTTATTTATGTATCTCATTTCTTGGTTTTTCAGCATGTAGCATAGTTTTTTAATTATGTTTTATTTGTTTTCGCTAGTTTGCCTTAGATCTGTAGTAGTCTTTCTCTTGCTTTCTCCCAGGGAATGCCCTGTGTAATTTGTAGCTTTGCTTTTCGGGTATATAATACAATTTACATTTACCCAAAAAAAAAAGATTAATTTTACAAGATTATTCCCTCTCATTGTCGGAAGGAGTGGGGGCTACTGAATGATATATTAGACTTGGCTTAGAAGCTCAAGACTTGGACCAAGGTTGCCAATCCTGGGGTTGGCCTAAAAGGGTCAACATCAACATGAGAAGAGAGAGTTAGGTCGACACATGGGGTTAGAGGAACAAAGTTAACTTATAGTCGTTACCAGCGTTAATTATATGTGTTTGCTTCACTCGAGAATGTCCGAGTCATGCAAGAAGGTACTAAAGGAGACGTTAGACTTCTTATATAAACATATAGAATCTTGTCTTGTCGGGATCCCTTTTATGTCATTACTAGTCTTTGTTTTGTACTCTCAAAACATACCTAAAATAACAAATCTTTGAGTATTTCTTTTATATTAACCATTTTCCCTTTTTGTTATGATCTTATGTAAATTTTCCCCACATGTAGATGTGGATGTTAGCCTACATTTGTTATATATGCTTGAGAAGTTAAGTAATTAAAACCATATTGAATTGTGTAAGAGTTATGCCCTTTATTTGAAATACTCGGGGGTGGGCAGGCATCTAGCTAATGTGAATTATCTACTTTTAAATGCAATAATATTGGACTTAAAACCATTGATGTTGGATTCACCTTGCCTCAATTGAGAAAATGCTTAATAAATTTAATTGTTTTGAAAATGGATGACCGCTTTTATGAAAGACTATGGACTATCTTTTTAGTGTACTCATGAGCATATGAATTTTTGTAGCTAATACTTTTTTTTTTTTTATTATATAACTTGCATGCATAAGGTAAAAAGCTAATATACATGTAATTTGTTCAAATCTCTTATCTAGGAGTTCACGAATCTTTAAATCGTTAGATAAGAGAATACCTATGCCAATATGTGTTAGTGTTAAATATTTTAATTTATTGCTTTAGAAAAAATTATTATTGTGCCTTCGCATTACATTAGTGCGGATTGTTAGACTCTGTTTGGCAGACCTAGCTTATAAGCTAGCGTAAAGTTGAAAACTTTAAAGCTAGTGGCTACTAGCTTAAGTTAAAACACTATTTAAAGTAGTGTTTCAAAGTAGGCTATTTTTAAAAAAAATTCTCAATGGTTTACCAAATAGTATTTATAGCTTATTTGCACTTTAAAACTCTATCAAATATAACCATAGTTTGCCATTTTGTTTTGTTTGATTTTCAACTGAGTTAGTTATTTCTTATATGTATGTGTGTGTGGATGGATAATTGGAAATATTAGTAAAATATTAATAGTTAATCTTGTATGAAACTATTTTATATGATGAGATATATAATAATTTTTTATGAATGTCGATCATTAATAAAAAACATAATCATTAATGTAGGAAGTGAAAAATGAGGATCTATTTTAGGCTATCCTCAACCCAACAAGTGACACACTTGCTAGGTGAGGTTGTCAAAAAAAATATTATTTTTTTATTACTTTGTTTGCCACATAAAATAACAAGTTTACTGTTTTAGCAAACTTGCTAATGTCAGCCTTTGCTGCAAAATGGCAGCAAAAGCTATTTATGTAGTACTTTTTATTTTACTTCTTGTTTTTATTTTTTTTAGTTTTGAGTTAATATTTTAAATTGATGTGGTATTGAGATCCACTTTAAAAAGTTAATTGGATTTGTAGAGATGTAGTGTGAATAATAAATAAATTGCAAATTGAATCATATGAAAGTAAGATCTATATTTAAAAGTGAGAGAGTAATGGAGGGATAAGAATAGCCTTACATTTATAAATCCGGATCGCAGCACAACGTAGTCAGACTTGGTAACTGAGCCATGGAATTGTTTGAAGAACGCCGCCTACAAAAGCATATAAATTACTACGGAGTGTATATTGTGCAACCCCTATAGTCCTATACTATCAGTTTTGACTCTAAAAATATAATAATGAAGTTTACTGAATATTTTAAATATAATAATTTTAAATTACGTACTATGACATTCATTATTTTATATTCAATTATTTTTTTGAAACTAAATTATTAACCAACATATAATATGCATCAAAGTTAGATAATATTTTAACCATTACGAAAAATCATGTAAGACATATACTCTTGATATAATTTGAATAAGAATAATATTATTTTCTGAGTTAATTTCATTTTAGGTGATAGATTTATAGGTATCAGTTTATTTTTAGTCCTTTTCTTTTAAAAGATCTTTTTTTTTGTCCTAGTATTATTGTGGCATGTCTTTTATCAACAAAATAGTTTAAATTTTGATAAATACAAAGGCATTCCGGCATTCAATTATAGATTTTTTAAAAAAATGAATATAAAAATATAGCGGGTCAACCTATTTTTTTTATTATTATTTTTATATAAAAAGATCAAAATGTCCCTTTATTTAACTGCATTTCAATTATTTTGTTGACAATGACCCAAAATGGTCATGCCATAATAATGCTATGACCAAATGAGGATGTTCTGATAAAAAAAAAAAAACTAAAAGTGGACTGACACCTATAAATATAAGACAAAAATGGAATTCTCTTATTTTCTCCTGTTAATTTGACTTTCTAATGTGACAATAAAACTTTATTAATTCATTGGCTACCGTGATAACTCTACCTCGTGTTAAAAAATAAATATACTTATGAATCAAATACGAAAAATAAATGATATATTATCATTGGAAAGAAATGAATATTAGGTGATAAAAATAAAAAGAGAATGTGATAGCACTCTTTAAACAAATGTAGCTATGTTTGGCACGCTTAGCTAAAAAGTTAATTGAAAACTGAAAGCTAAAAATTTAGTAGCTAATAAGCTAACTAATTGAAATTAAAATGTTTGGTAAAATTAATTGCTGAATTAGCTTATAGGTGTAAAAATACATAAAAGGATAAGTTAAGATATTAGTATTTTGAGTAATGAAAAATATATGATATCATTTTTGTAAATTAATAAATATAAAAAAGAAAAGAAAAAGTTAAAAAGCCAATAGCTTATTTTGAATAGTGTTTCAAAATATATTATTATTTTAAACTCTCCATGATATGTCAAATAGAGTTTATAACTTATTTGTAATTTAAAATAAGTTATAAATTCTAAAATAAGCTCCGAGAAAATTAACATAGAGCTAGTAACCCAAATGGAAAGAGGGAAAACCCCACTTTAGTTCACATAAATAGTTAGGGAAAAGTTTGAAACCATTGATTATTACTCCATCTGTCTCATTTTACCTGTTAAGTTAATTTACTATTCATTGGTCAAAACAATTCTTTCTTATTTACTTTCTTTTATTTTTTTTTTGGCGTTTAATAGTACTTTAAATACAGTTTCTAAATATATGAATTTTATATACTAATAAGTTTAATATTATGAAAACTTGAATTAAAAATAATTCTAGTTCAACCTCGTTAACCGAATCAGACACATAAAATGAGATGGGTGAAGTATTATTTAGTAATGAATAATACTCTATCGTTATCTTATTCTATAGTAATTATTATTTGAATTAAATAGAACTAAAAAAATCCACATAGATAGACACTATATATAATATGTGACTAACCAGCCAACTTATAACAGTAAACCTTCTCCAATATCTGCCTGCTCTTTCCTTGAATGATTGAAGATGTCGTATATGCAACCTATGATGACCTTAGGTCAAAAGTCATATAGTCAGTCAATATTGTAGGTCTATATAAAGGTTATTAGACTCTCAAGTAATAAAGGAGCTTTTTCCACTTCTCTTCTAGACGCTCTCTCTACAAGATTGAATAAAAGGCTACTTAGAGCCAATTTTTCAAGGGAATCTCATCTTCATTTACTTTCATACAATTTTTATACATAATTTGTACACAATCTATGGATGAGAACAA
>CM008340.1:12836270-12861298 GCA_002525835.2 Ipomoea batatas
TTATTTTTTCTCTAACAAATTATTGCTTATATGTAGAGATAACCACGATTCAATTCGAACCGAACTGAAAGGTTCTGATTACAATTCAGAATTAGAACTCAATATTTTGATTTCGGTTTATTAAAATCGCAACTATCGGTTCCTGTTTTGAACCAAAAATAAAATAAGTTAAATTAATTGTTGAATTTAGACTATTTTAAAAATAGAGAACAAGTTTTTTTTTAAAAAATAATTAAACTAGCGCTTCAAACTGGAATTGAAGCTATGAACCAGTGGTTCGGAATCCGGACCAAACTGCAATCATATCTATTTATCTATAAAAATTGAAATAAATACGAAAAAGATCATGCACCATTTGTAAATATTATAATTATAATTTTAAACCGTACTAGTGCTGGTAACATAATACTGTATTGTAATTATAATTAATTATTAGTAATGAATTATATTATTTGTCTTTAAGTCTTAATTTTGTTACTAGCATTAGTTTAAAATTATAATTATAATATTTATAAATGGTGTATGCTCTTTCTCGCCTTTATTATGATTTTCGTTTATAAGTAATAATTTGTTGGAGAAAAAAAATACTTATTTTTAACAGTAAAAATGTTTATTTAATATAAAAGGGAAAAAATAACCACTCTTAAAATAATTGAAGGACTAAATATGAATAATTCAAAGAGAAAAAGCACTATAAAAATATTATTCACGAGAAAAATCGTCATTTTCCCTTATTATTAAACCCTCACGTACTCATCCACAGTCTTGGATTGGTTACGCTGCACTTAAACCGACACGTACTACATCCTTGTCATAATCGTGGTTGATTAAATCCTAGCATACATTATTCAGGTCAATTATAACCAATTCAATACGCACCCTGTATATACTATATACTAATACGGAATATAATTATGATATCATTTATAAAACTAAAAAAAAATAAAGAAAAAAGAGAAAAAAGAAGAGTAGAGAAGCAATTAAAAGAAGAGTCCTACTATATGTACTCCATATTTCTACTCCACTTTTGCTCCCTAATATGTTAATGGATGATTAGTTATTTTTATCTTATATATGGGTCCCAAACAAAATATCAATATCAAAATTTTGTGAGAGCAAGTAAAAGTTGGGAGTAAAATTTAAAATAGTAGTATTTTCCTTAAAAGAAATTCCCAAAGTTAGCTGATTAGTACATGTGTGAAGTGATAGCACGTACGTAGCACATTGAAGGGTTACGGTATATATACCAGTGTTGTAAAAATCGGTCTAGGCGGCTGCCTAAGTCCGATTTCAAACCTAGCTTGATTTTAGTTGGCCAGTCGACTAGGCGCCTAGGCGTCAAGTTGGCACTCAACTCGGGCGAGTGATTTTTTTTTTTGCCTGCTTAGTTACTTATCTTCTATATTCCTCCAGCTATGTACTCAACTAACCATCTAACATATGTAATTAATTAGTCTGGGATTATAACAGTTTAAGAACTCCCAGCCTAAGTGGAAAAAGTAGGGACAATATACTCATGAGGTTACCCTGCCGCTCAAGTGGCGCTTAGGCGCTAAGTTGGCACTTAAGGGCGAGTGATTTTTTTTGCCTGCTCAGCTACTCCTCTTCTATATTCCTTCAGTCATGTACTCAACTAATCATCTAACATATGTAGTTGACTAATTTAAAAGATTATAACAGTCTAACAATTCTCGGTCCTGATTAAGAAAAGTAAAGATAATATACTTAAATTACTCTGTCGCTTAGTTGGTGTCTAACTAGCGCTTTCTGCAACATTGATATATAGATTATACCTTGCGTGCACAATTTTGTGTGCTTATGTCATGGGTGGTCAAAAGCCTTCTCATCATGGTGGTAGCGTGTTGGGCGGGAGTTTCCTCCTCAGACCGCCGTTTTTTGCATGGAAGCATGATGGTTGCCAAATGGTGAGGAATGCACATGTATTTTGTTAGCCCTTGTGACACCGTCAACAGCAGTGAAATAAATCCTAAAAGCATCAACTCTGCACAACACAACCAATTTATGATTTATGAATAACTAATAAAATCGAATTGTCAAAAAAATTTGCGATCAAGTGGCACAATCGTAAATTTGTCAAATGAAAGGAGTAGGTTTAAATTTTAGTGGGGCATTGACTGCTTCAATAAGTTGAGAAAATATGTATAAACATATTGAAAAAGTATGTATGGACAGATACTATATGGTAATAGAGTCAATAATACAAAAAAAAAATCCAATTTTTGAAATCATTCATCATATCGGGTTCAAGAAATTAAGGAGCTAGGCTACCCTAGGAGCCACTTATATTACTATATATATATATATATATACATACATACATATATATATATATATATACATACATATATATATATATATATATATATATATATATATATACAAACCTTCCTTGAGCTTCTGCAAGGCCTCAAACAGTGCCTCTAGGTCCTTTCTCTTGAAAAACTGGATAGATATGAAGTAAATTAAATTAAAGTTAAGGGGTAAAAAGGATCGATCCAGTTAATTAATAATCAAAATGATACAGAATATGTGAGAATAATAAATTAAAAAAAAAATACCAGTCCAAGGTTATGGAGGCCACGCTCGGCTAATAGGGAGAGGAGGACGATGACGGAGCAAAAGACGGCAACAACCCATGTGGGAGTATACTCAAAAGATGGAGGCTCTGCAGATTCCTCCGTCATTGTTTGTTTGAGATGGAGCTGAGGTTCAATTCAAAAGCAGATCCAAAAAACCTAATTAAGATATATATATTATATGCAGAAAGAAGCTAGAAGAGGAAGGAAGGAATGAATTGAAAAAAGCTAAGGTGGCCTGGCCGGCCTGGGAAAGCCAAAGGCAAAGCATATGTATGGGAGAAGGAATTGAAGCATGGCAGTCACACCAAGCAAGGAATTGGAACATTATTGGCTGGAAAATACTACCATCAACTCTTATTTTTTAATCCCAAGTTCACTCTCTCTCACAAATTCTTGATGAAGACACTTCTCCGAGAATCCACATGTTGAAAATATCAAATTCTTATTTACCATATCATGGAGTGAAAATGAGGGAAAAGAATTTGGGAGTACATGTAGTAGAACTATTATTGGCATGGGGGAGCTCGATCCATTAGGCTCCGGTGACCACCTAACAATCATTATTGCGTGGGCGGTGATCCACAGTCCAAAATCACATAAAATATATTATTCTAACACACAAAGTACTTTATTCTAACTCATAAAATACATTATTCTTAACCCATAAAGTATATTATTCTATCTCAAAACACATATAAAGTACATTATTCTAACACATAAAACACATTATTCTAATTCATAAAATACATTATCTTAACGCAGAATATTCATTATTCTAACATACACACACAAAACAAAGAATTTTTTTTTAATATCAAAACAACGTCATTTTGGACTGTGATCCACACAATAATTTGCCACCGCCCAACCTACCATTAGAAGGGAAGGAATTGGATTCTTTTCAAATTTTTTTACAAATAAAGTAAAAACAATTTGCGAGCATCTGTACGTGAATCATACAATATAATAATTGGTCCAAACCCGAACCCAACCCAATATATATTGTAACACCGTAAATCTTTTTTAGAAAATTAAATATTTTTATTTGGTCCAACCCAACCCAAAAAGGGCTGGAGTCAGAGGTTCTCGAGATCCCTTGTAGCTTCTAGAAACAACCAAAAGTCCTTCTCTCCGTAATTAATGCGGTATTTATAGTCGGGGCTAGGAGACAAATTTCGCCCCTCCAACATGATGGGCACGCGGAGCTCATGCACAAGCGATTAGCGGGGCAGAAGTGGTCTGACCTATTCCTAGAGATATGAGGCCTAATCCCTGCAAAGAGGTCGGTAGGTCGGTTTTGATCAGAATGAGAGGTAGGCGCGGTGGTGGTAAGTCGAGATTGTGGCGCATAAGGGCGGGAGATCGGATAAGAGAAACGGTCGGGAAGCATGGCCAAACAAGTCGGAGATGGTCGGATCGTCGAGGACGCGTACCACAGGGTCGATACCGATCATCATATTGGCACGGTACCCGGGGGATATTTCCCTTCAATACTCATGCCTCGTTAAAAACTCACTAGAAAAATCCAGTGAGAAAAAACCTAGTTTAGGAAAAGAGTACATGATATGTATGCATTCATGTGTTGCACTAGCTGTCTCGTTAAAAGACCTTTAATTAAGAAAACAACATCAAAACTCAATCAAAGGAAAAATAGTACAATTGTTGGTCTTAGGACTCAATCTCTAGGATTGATTCAAGTCCATGCCACTCCCCTTGAAGATAACAATCTTCAAATCCTACACATAAAAACTTCTTTCCAAAAATAAGTGTAGAAAGGGATTTTGTGAACAAATCTTCTAGATTGTCACTAAAGTAAATATCTTGTACAATAATGTTGTGACTCTTCTGGAGCTCACGTGGTTTGAATTTTGACACTATATATGCTTTGTCAAATATTCATAAACAGACGCATTTATCATTTGTGTAACACAAGCTTTATTGTCCTATTTAGAACATTGGGGGGGGGGAGTTAATTCATTGCATAACCAGTTGAGACTTGGCATCATGGGAATCAAGCAGAATAGCCAATACCCAAGTAGTCCATAAAAACCATATCTTGGTTTCTAACAAAAATGTCAAATCTTTGTATCGCGAAGATACTAGAGGATATGTAAAGCCCTATTCCAATATTTCATTGTAGGATGAGCGTTAAATGTTGCTAGTGATTCCATTACGAATACAACTTCAGGCCTAATGTGATTATGGAACTTCTAGTCCCAAAGTAGTGCTCCAACGACAATGAAGCAATGGACTTTCGGTTTTAAGGTATCATATCCTTATTATCCTCTTCGAGTCTAAATAGTTTCTTATTAGTTTCAAGAGATTGGACAATCGTTAGTGTGATAAGTACATGATACTTATCTATATAAAACATCTTCAAGATTTTTTTAAGTAGACTAACTGGTGAATAAAATTCCTTCAAGAAAATTTTCTATCTACAAGTCGAGACAATATTTGGTTTTTACAAGTCTTTCATTTTAAACTCCGTCGTTAGGCATGAGCTAATATCGTCAAGCTCTATGTATATGTGGTTCGTCAATAGTTATGCATAGACTGAGATAATAAATAAGCAAATAAATAACTTTATTAGCAATTCCTTAATGAACACATAATGACACATATTATTTG
The DNA here is from genome assembly GCA_002525835.2 of Ipomoea batatas. Taxonomy (NCBI): domain Eukaryota; kingdom Viridiplantae; phylum Streptophyta; class Magnoliopsida; order Solanales; family Convolvulaceae; genus Ipomoea; species Ipomoea batatas. Next base: position 12,841,499 of record CM008340.1, read on the forward strand.
CATATTCCTTCTTCAGAAGGAAAACACTCAGTCAATTGCTGACTATTTCAAGGCAAATAAAACCTTCATAATTTAACATTATAAATGTTGTGATTTTCATTTTCTCTCATTTTGAGAACTTTAAATCCATCCGTGACTTTTCAAAATAAATATTAGCTGCATATCTAAATTTGTTATTTTGCCAATGAGAGAGTGTATTTGGTCAAAACCAATTTTCGGTCTCTATGTGAACCCTTGGGCTATAAAGCTCTCTTTATATCACACCACCTCATCATTCTTATTTCACTTTCATACAAACATCAATTCGTAACCTACAAGGTTGTACGTGTTATAAAGAGAATACATTTTATCTTAGCGAGTTAGTTGCTCTATGCCTTAATTACTCATCTATATGTTAAATAGTCATGGCATTTCCGGTGCCTCACTCTGGATCCAAATTATCATATAACGAGAGTAATCTAACATTCCATAGCAATTTCTAAAACAACCAGATTCTAAACATTTTCCAAAGATATTTTGATCTGGTTGTTTTGCATCCCCAGTATGATTATTTTTTGCATTTATAAATTTTTCTGAGTTTTCCTGTCTTCTGGACAAAGGTCTTCAAGACATAATTCTTTTAATCGATTTCAAGAGTGACAAAGTTTCTTTACTAGATCTAGTATTATGATACTTATATCTTACACCGATAGATCTCTTACGCTTCTAGCATCAAGGAACATCGACAAATATATTTGGTAGATTATGATCATTATAATTAGTAGATATATGAGACCTAGTCACTCTTTTATGATCATTATAGTTAGTATATATGTTTGGCAGATTATTTGCAAAAGTTGCAAATTGATTATCTTTTGAACTTCTAGTTCGAGTTTTTTCCCAAAATGGTCCATTGACTATTGCTCATTCTCAATTTTGCATTTCGACTTTCAATTGTACCAAATGTGGTCCCTCGACTTTCAAAATCTCAACCAATTCAGTCCTCAGTTACATATTCCGTCTAATCAATGTTAAAATTGAGGGTATTTTCGTCCGTTTACCTATTTTATGCCTAATATACAATGAGAAATAGTCGAGGGATCATTTTGGGAATAGTTGATGGACCATTTTGAAAAAAACTCTTTTACTATATTTCATTTTTGTTTATTTTCATTTTTTAGACTCTATCAAATTAGAATTTCTATACATTTTTTCTTACAAATATAAATAGTTAAAATCGCGCAATCTAACCTCAAAATTTTAAACTTTCTCTACAAACTTTCTCCCTATGTCTAAACATACAAAGTTTTCCTCTATTCCTATCAAGTTTTACAATAAGTTCTCATAACTTTCATAAATACTCATATAATTTTTATTTTTATCTTTTTATGTTTATATATATATATATATATATATATATATATATATAATCATACTAAAAGTTTAATAGACAATCAATCACTATGTATCACATTAAATATTAATTTTATCGTTGAAAATAACATTATTTTTTTACATACCTTGGTAAAAACGTCTCGCTTTCAAATTTAATTTTATTAACATTCATATATAAAATACAAACAAATTTCAAAATGGCAGGAACTTGTAATTGTGGTAAAGGATGAGGCTTTAGATTTAGGATTGCCTGTTTTATGCTAATTATTTTTGCATTTGGTTTGTTAGGTTTTCCAATATTTCGTAATTGACCAAGAAGTGAAGCGTATTTCTCAGACCCAAGAAGTGCCAGAAGCACCTCTTTGACCTAGAATTGCATGATCGGCAGTGTGACTGAGAAGTAAACTTACCTTCTGGTCATAGACAAGATTTTACTTTTCGGCTCAGCCGAGAAGTTTACTGGAAAAACTTACCTTTCAGTCCAACATTTTCCGTACATTTTGCACTCTTTGGGTGTCTAAGCTCGAAAAAAATGTTATTTTCAATGATAAAAATAATATTGGGAAAATGTTCAAATAGATCCCTGAACTTTACTCAAAAGTGCAATTAGGCCCTTGAACTTTAAAAAGGTACAATTTAACACTTGAACTTCTCAAAATGAGTCAAATAAGTCCAATTTACCGGTAACCAACAGGTTACCGGTAAATTATTGACTTAACCACCGTTGATTGCCGCGGTGAGCAAATTTGGCGAGGCGGTCGCTGGTTCTCCGTAGGATATCCAGGTCATTTCCGGTGCCGGTGATCCGGAGCTTCGGGGGAGGGTAGAGATCCGCTAGGGCTTGCACTAATGGAGGCCACTGAATGCCATGCATGACGTCGAAGTCAAGGATATGAATGGCGTTTCGTTGACCGTCGTCGATGGCTTCCAAGATCGCCAGATTCGCGGTGAGATGAGTAAACCTTATGAACAGCGTAATTGGTTGAGAGACAAATAGGAGGACTGAACAAGCCCCGGTTGTTCCACACTAGCTGTCTCAAGCTCAGGAAACGGCGGAGGAGGCGGAGATGCTCCGGTGGAGGCGGAGAGAAAGGGCGCGAGTGAACTGATGCACCAGTCTTTCACTGGAATCGGCAAACGAGGAAGTATTAGAAGCCAAAAAGGAGATGAGACGGTGAGCGGCGGAGAAGTCAGATCTCGAGATTAACTCAGAGTAGCTGATGAGAAATTGCCGCATTTAAATCGCCGGAGGAGGAGAAGAAGAAACGAACACGGTCCTCCGGCGTTGAATTTAGTGGAACTGAAATGCCGGCAGCGGAGCCACCACCAATGAAGGCGGCTCATTATTATTATTCGTATATGTTCTTCATGGGATCTGGAAGAGGATGAAGAACCAAATGAGCCTAACATATCTATACTCCCAATCACCCCTACCAAATGAGGTAAAGTTGCAGTAACAACTCCAGATCTGGTCATTTATTATTATTATTATTATTTTAATTTTTAGCTTCGCCGGAAAAAAAAACTTCTCGCCGGAATAAAAACTTCTCGCCGGAATTTTAAGTTACCGATTATTCACTACTGGGTTTAGATGCCCCAATATAACAAGTTCAAGTGTTTTATTGTACCTTTTAAAAGTTCGAGGGTCTAATTGCACTTTTGAGTAAAGTTCAGGGGTCTATTTGACCCTTTTCCCAATAATATTTAATGTGATACATAGTGATTGATTGTCTATGGACATTAAAAGATAAAAAATAAAAAGTATATGAGTATTTATGAAATTTACGAAACTTATCGTAAAACTTGATAAGAATAGAAGAAAAGTTTGTATGTTTAGATAGAGGAAATAAATCTATAGAGAAAGTTAAAAATTTTGAGGTTGGATTGTGTGATTTTAACTATTTATATTTGTGAGAAATAATATACAAAAATTCTAATTTGATATAGTCTAAAAAAAATGAAAATAAACAAAAATAAAATAAATAAAAGAGTTTTTCCCAAAATGTCCCTCGACTATTTCTCAATGTATACTAGGCGTACATAGGTAAACGACGAAAATGCCCTCCATTTTAACACTGATTAGATGGAATATGTAACTGATGACTGAATTGGGTGAGTTTTTGAAAGTCGAGGGACCGCATTTGGTGCAATTGAAAGTCGAAATGCAAAATTGAGAATAAACAATAGTCGAGGGACCATTTTGGGAAAAAACTCTTCTAGTTCAATCTAACTAGTACGTGGGTTTAAATAATGAAGATCTTTCCATTCCATAGAATTTCTTGGCATTCTATCAAATTTGGACTCATATCTCCCCCTAATGACGTGAACCGATCTCCATAAAGTATGTAGTTAGCGCATCTATTATTCCTCATCACGAGCTCTAGGTATTTAAGCAACATACGGAGATTTATAACCAACATGTATACCCTGTTTTATTTGATAGCCCTTAGAAATATGCTATGGTGGTGATACAGGAAAATGTATTGCACATTAATATTGAAGCACAAATGGGAATATGTTGAAGTTTATACCACGTACAGGGTGTTAGGGAAATAATTGTGATATGCAGTGAGTCAGATTTAAATAAAAACAGTAGTATCTAAACTTGGATGTCCCTAGCAAGAAAAATATGTAATTTAGGAATTTCGCTTCACAAATTCTTTAGAAGATATTTATGTGAAAAAGGGACGCTACTGTTTGACATATATATGATGTCGAACAAGTTTCAAACAAATTTGACTAATTATATTAATCCAATGTGATTAATAGCTCATGCCATAATTTGAAAAAAAATTTGGGTCTTTAAATCTTAAAATATCGCAACATATCTTAGGGAGGTTAAACGATAGATAGGAGTATAGATGATGAGACCATTAAGGATCTCTAAAATACATTTCTCAACTTATGAGAGGTCACCATTATCAAATATTCACAATTTGTTTGCTTTAGGCAAATTAACATTATGTGAATCACTTCTAACATTCAAGCACATTGCATTTTTGGCAGGATAGCATATCACTAAAGATAGGAGTTGCAGACTTCAATTCATTCATGAATCATGAGTCATTAATCGCCCAAATATTAATCTCCATTTTAGATTTTTCACACTTGATTTGAAAAATATTCCAATAACCAAACATATACTACGTATCAAGGAAGGGAATACTCAACAATTAAGTATTTGATGTTCTTTTCAAAACACAATGACACTCAAAATACTTAGTGTGATTTTGTCATGTAGTACTATTGGAGTACAAGATACTAGCCTAGAAGATAATGAGACTCACATGACAACTTAGTATGATTTTGTGAGGTACTTCTTCTGAAAGCTAATGGAGTCTTTTTTATTAATTAATTTTGTCTTTCTAAAATTTAATTTACAAATTTTCACTTGTGAAATAATACTGTATTTATTGGTCATATTTCGAGATGGATTCAACATCCTGAAATCTTAAATTGTCAGTCAATGGAAGATTATGACTATTTATTGATCATAGCAATCATTCAGGAATTGACATAGAATCATGTGGGTCCTTTTCGATCAAATGTTCATTATCAAGGTCTTCATCGTCTAAAGGGTGACATAGGAAAAATTAGTGTTCTTAATTTACCTTCTAGGCAAATCTATATTCAAAATTGAGCACTAACATTTTGTTTAAATACTAAGATTTGATATCTTCACTGTTTAAGACTCATGACCAATAATTGTTATAACCAAGAACCAATAGACTTGAATTTAGACAAATAATAGTTGACTTTTGAGTCGGTATAAATTGAATTGTCTTAGTTATATTAGCCTATAATTAGTGCTATGAATTCGCCTTTTGGGCAATGCTACGTTTAGAATTCAGGCTATAGTGTCAAAAGCCAACTCAAAAGAAAAATCTCTTTTGATAACATCGGGACTTAATAATTATCGAATAATTGATACCATTAATTGACTAATCCATGTCTCACTTTCTTTGGTAAGGATTAGTAATATCACTAATTATATTGTTGCTTTATCATTATCCTTTTTAGACTTTCCTAAGAATAAAGTATAATACGGAGTAATATACTTAGCTTCCAACTTGGGGAAGGAATATAATTCTCCAGGAACAATATATAACATATGGCAATCAACAAAAATGGAATAAATCACGTTAATATATTTACATATTCGATCATGTAAACATGCAGTCATCTGCAAAGTAAACAATGATGACAAAAAGTACAGATAGAGTATATTCATTGAGGTGCAAAAGCATATATGACATATTTCCCTATTAAACAATGGTCATAATCAAAATTATCACAAAGATAATTGCTTATCTAAGTCCAATTATGTAATGAAGACAATTTTTTTTTTTAAATGCCCACTTACACAGCTGCACATAATAACCATCTATCACATAAATGTACTCATGAAGAAAAATTCTCTTTGGGAGCAAGAATACTTAGCTTAAATTGGAGGACATTTAAGCTCCCATTTCCTTTCGTTTTCGTCATCAGCAACAAGTTTGATAATCAGGGACCTTTCAGGTAAGAAAATTTAATCACCACAACAAATTAAAGCTTATGAGAAAGAGTTAATTCCATTTGTTGTCCTAGATTTATAGGTGGCTATCCACTTTTAGTCCTTTTTTATCAAAACATCCACTTTTGGTCCTACTATTATTGTGTCATGACCATTTTTGATCCTCTATCAACAAAATAGTTTAAATTTCGTTAAATACAACGGCACTTTGATCTTTAATTACGGATTGTTTCAAAAAAATAAACATAAAAAATATAGTGGGTCGACCTACTTTGTATAAAAAATATCTAAATGTCCTTGTATTTAACGAAATTTCAACGATTTTGTTGACGGAGAACCAAAATTGGTCATGTCACAATAATATTAGGACTAAAAGTGGATGTTCTGATAAAAAATGACTAAAAGTGGAACGCCACCTATAAATCTAGGACCTCTAGGACCAAAAATGGAATTAACTCTTATGAGAAATATTCATGCTTGTACATATTACTGGTAAATAGTCTCTCTCTCACACACACATATTCTAGGGTAAAATCACATATAGATATTTATGTGCCTAATAATTTTTTCCTGCCCAAACTCAGGTACATTTTTATGTAAAACCAAACTCAAAGTTATTTTGGTAAAATCATTGATTTTATTAATTAACCATATATGTATTTTTCATAAAATTAACAATCAATTATTATTACATATTATATATGCCGCAATGGTTTTAGTTTTGTGTCTTCTTGGAGAGAACGACCATCATCTCTGGCCATACTTTTAAAATTATTATTTTTTCCTTTTGTGGCTATGGAAATGAAGCTTTTTTCTTAGATTGCAGAAATAATGATTGTTATAGTGTTGATATTGTATGGATGAATTGAAGAAGATAACTTTGGAGCAAACCAGAGAGTTTAGAAGAATATTTATTTTGGAAGCTAGAGAAGATAAGGGCGGGTACGTCACTACGTGAGCACTATCATCAAATTGCATTCATTTCATCAATTGTCATTATGTATCCGTTTGCATGAGATCCTTCTGATTATATATTTCATAATTGGTTAGAAATAAACTTTATATTTAATTTAAATTTTTAGTAAGAATCGATTTATTCTTCTTGTGATGGATTTGTATAATATTTTAATCGTAGTACACTGTTGATGCGTGTATATTCATTTCGTTTACTGATTAATAGCTTTTCCGTGAGGGTTCGAGTTAGCGATAACTTGCTTTGTGAATATTATGAGTTTCTAACAAACAATATTTATTCATTTTGTATGCAAATCCCTGATTTTGGGATTTGGGTGAAGTTTTTTGCTTACATGTTTTGTTAAGAGTATAATAATAATAATAATATAATACTCCATAATCTATACTATTAATAAAAGTAAAATTCCCCTTTTGAACTTTCTCGCTCAAACTTTTATTAATATTAATTAATTAATTTATTGGTAAAATAATTAATAAATCATAATTGGTAAGAAAATAACGTAATTTATAATTAAGGAAATATTCTTTGGTAAGAAAATAACGTAATTTATTGGTGCAAAGAACAGTAATATCTATTAATCGGTAATATTCTTTGCACATTCTGCATAATAATATAATTTATATGGAAATAATAAATTACGGAGTATTAATTATTGTGTTATTTTATAAAGAAATCTATACTTCTACACTATTATTAATAAAAATAAAATCCTCCTATGTAGTTTCCCTCCCAAACTTTTTTTAATAATAAGGTTATTTATCTTTAAAATGGAAAATGAAATAGAATCAGTGGTATCCATAATTTATAAGGAAGATTGTATAATTAAAGATAGAAGCTTATGTGGCTGACATGGCGCCTGTGGTAGCTTACGTGGCTTTAAAAAAAAAATCATTTTCCATATAAGATAAAAAGAAAATGATAATTTTGTGCGTACGTAGCAAATGCTAATTGCCCCAAAAAGTAACAGATTCTTATAATTTCCCCCCACCCAAACCCTAACTCTAATTACCCAAATCTTCTCTCCAAATTGCGAACAGAGGCAGGACGAAGACAAGTTGCTAATTTCCTCCAAATTCTGAGGACCCTATCTCTAATTACCACAAATTTCTCTCCAAATCGCGAAAGTATGAGGACGACGCCAACTTGCTAATTCCCCCCAAATTCTGAGGACGATAACGACGAGTAGTCTGCGAAACACGAAGAACTGCAGGTGTGTGTAATTAACCCCTGGAACTTGTTACTTGAATGAGTACTTTTCGCACTTTTTGCTCTAATGAGTACTTTATGTTAACTTGGAAGGTAGAGTGTAGACAAAACCATGTGCTGTGTAGTAGACATAGTGAATCTGTGGTGGGGTTTTTGATGTTGCTGTAATGTGGTCCTACTGTGATTAATATATGCATATACTGTTAATGTACTGTGTTGTGGTCCTGCTTAGAGTATATGTTTATGCTTTGCAGACAGTGGGTCCTTGTATGTTGCTTTAACAATTGTGGTCCTGCATAGCTAGTTAATAATTCAGTATATGTTTATGCTTTTCATAAACTGTGGGCATTGCTTCTTTTTATGTGTAAAATGTGCATTGAATGTGTTTCTTTTTGTCAGGATGGATGAAACTGTTGAATTAATAATTTACCATGGTGGTAATTTTGTGCGTAACCCTAGGTTTGAATATTTAAATGGTGAGACTGAGGTAGTGAGAGTAGACCCGGACTTAATCTGTTATCCACATCTACTCAAATATATAGCAGATCGAAGGTATGGGAAAATAACATCACTTACCTACAAGTTGGTCTTTGAGCCCTTTAAAGAATTAAAACTATTACACAATGATACAAGTAGTTTACACTTAGCTCAAATTGCTCGTTAACATAAAAAGTGTGAGATTAATGTTGAGCATGGAGTAGATGAAGCTCAAGTGGTTGGTTTATGTTTACCTAGGCCTGAAGGGGTGCAACAACCTGAGGTTGAGGCAGAATTAGGGAGTGAGCATGGGGTTAGTGACTTTGATTCTGATGCTGAAATTGGTAGTGAAGAAGGGAGAAATACTGAAATTGGCAGTGAAATAGAAACAGAAAGTGAGAGTGCTAGTGAACAGTGAGCAGGGAACTGAGGGTGATAGTGAGGGGGATAGAGTGCAAAACAGTAGTGGTAGGAGAAAAAGAATAGCAACAAATGGTGAAGAAACTATACCCCAAACAGTAGTGGAAACATCACATGATCCTTTAGAAGATGCCCAAGATTCTGTCTATTATGATTCTTAAAACCCCCCTACAGTTGAAGAAGAATTGCAGGATGAAGAAGGGAATGAAGTCTAGTCAAAGTACAATGATAAATACCCCAAGTATAATCCAAAATCTGATCCACCATTTCTTGAATTAGGGTTGTATTTTGATGATAATGTGCAATTCAAGCTTGCCATGATTAGTTATGCTGTACACACAAAGAGGGACCTATTATGGAAAAAAATGGATTAAAGTATGTTAGGGTAGAATGTTTAGGGAAGGGGTGTGCATTTCATATTAGTGTAGGCTGGGAAGAAAGGACTAGGTGTTTTCAAGTAAAAGCAATAATGTTGGACCATAGATGCAACTCTCAGTTCACTTTAGGAATTGTTAGTCAAAAGTGGTTAGAATGGAAGTTCGAAGAGAAGGTGAGGCAAAATCCTACTATTGGTTATTCAGAGTTGAGCAAGACAATTAAAGATGAGTTCTCCATCAATGTCACAGTGAGTATGTGTAGAAGGGCAACAATGGGGATTCTTAAAAAGTTGGATATAGGGTATGAGAGTCAATTCAAGAGGCTTAGAGATTATGCTCAAGAGTGTATAAATTCAAATCCAGGTTCCACTGTGAAGATTAAAACTACAAGAACTGTCACTACATCACCCTTGGTGTTTGGGAGGATTTATGTGTGCTTTCAAGTAATGAAGATGGGGTTCTTGGCAGGGTGTAGGAATTTTATTGGATTGGATGGGTGCTTCTTGAAGGGCAAGTTGAAGGGTGAAATCCTCACAGCTGTTGGAAGGGATGGGAATAATCAGATGTATCCAATTGCTTGGGCTGTAGTTGAAATTGAAAATAGCTCTTCATGGAGATGGTTTTTGGAGCTTTTGAAGGCAGATTTGGACATTACAAACAGGAGTGAATGGACTCTAATGAGTGATCAACAAAAGGTGCATTTCTGAATCTGCTTTATAAGCTGTTTTAGCATTTCATAATCTGGTTCTTTAAGCATTCCATAATCTGTTTTAGCATTGCATAATCTGGTTCTTTAAGCATTCCATAATCTTGTTCTTTAAGCATTCCATAATCTGTTTTAGCATTCCATAATCTGGTTCATTAAGCATTCCATAAACTGTTTTAGTATTCCATAATCTATTTTAGCATTCCATAATCTGGTTCTATAAGCATTCCATAAACTGTTTTAGCTTTCCATAATTTGGTTCTTTAAGCATTCCATAAACTGTTTTAGCATTGCATAATCTGGTTCTTTAAGCATTGCATAAGCTATTTTATTTAAGCATTGCAGAATCTGTTTAATTTAAGCATTCCATAAATTGTTTTTGTAACACCCCAATTTTCAACACTAACATTCTATTACAAATCAGTAATAAACGCTGCGGAAGCTTACATCTTATCAGCAGAAAACTGGGTGCTACCGCCACACCTAGAGTGAATTCTATCACCTCTTTGACAACCTCCACTCTAAGTGCACAGGCTAAACTTACAACATCAACAACAACATTAACATCAAACTTAGTACAAATGGAAATCATCCTTCCAGGGTATCTATTCTAGGGTGGAGTACACCTCAACATGTACTTCCCTTCTATTAAGCTCATCGGCTACAGGGCTCCACACTAAACTGCAACTGATAAGAAACACATCGAAGTGTAGTTAGCACGACGGCTAAGTAAGGAAATCCAATGTCACTTAAAAGTAGACAAAGGTTTGAAAACATTTAGTGAAACAACATCCACTCGTCTCGTAAGACAAAATCATTTCTTTCTCAAAGACGTTACAGAGTAACTCTTTTCTTATCTTTAAAACTTCCTTAGTTTCATATAGTAAGAGTGAGGCCTCCCTTCAGTATGAACGAATCATACAATACGACATAACGACGAATAGACTTTGCCCTGAAATAGACATACGACAACATGACCACCATACGGGAAAGGCACTTCAAGCACTTTACCCCGTAGGCTACAATAACATAACGACCACTGGCCAACGGGCACTTACAGCCACCAGTAGGTCAATCAAGGTCCTCCTCAACTCACTTTAGAAACTAAGGGTTTGAAAACGTGATCCTTCCTTCAGTTTTTCTTACAACAATCATTCCCTTTGGACACATTTCACAGTTGAGTCCAATACTTGAAATTGGCTACTGCATTAGCCCCTAAAGGATTTTCAAACATCATTTTCCGACAATAAGTGAGGTACACCCTCACTAAAATAGTATTTTCTTTCAAAGATAAGGTTTGACAACCTTTATATCAAATAGCATACGTTTTTCAACGTAAGTTTTCATAAACATTTTTGGATACACTTCATATGTCCATCTCATACTTAAAATCAACCAACATCCTTAACTATCGTCCTCAACACTTCCACCATGATCAACACCATTAGATCATAACTTGAGGATATCGTACATCCAAATATATATAAGTTCTTAATAGGTAAAGTCTTTGCCTATCCATAATCCAAAATCGTCCAACAACTACTTTCTCAAGATTCACCATATACAACATTTATCTCAATATTTCCATATAACACTTTCCTCAATATATATCACAATATCATCACTTCTCAAAATTCCTTTACACCATAACTTATTCACCACTAGAGAGATTTTCAACTTCCAAACTAATACCAAACCAACCGGCCGAATCCACGAACCGGTGGCCAAAACCAAATAGATACCTCAACTCTCATAATCATATTCATAATCCTAATAATTTCTTAGGATCCTTACAACCCCATCATCTAAACATCAACAACAATCAAAGCTTAGTTTGATCTCACGAACATCAAACAACCACATCATCTAACCATCAATAATCAATAGTCAAGCTTACACCATTTAATCTTACTTTCGCGCCCTTGGACGCCCGGTGGACGCACTGTGGACGCACCGCTGGACGCCCGACGGACGCGCGGTGGACGCGAGTCCATGGTCGCGTCCGTCCCAAATCTGCCAGTTTCTTTCAGAAAATTTCAGCTTGGCGCAGTCCGAAAGATTGAGCCGGTAAAAATAATTCCCGAACTCTTTTTCACTTGAAATTTTTATGGTAGAACCCCAATTTATAGTACTTGATGTCCATAAAAAGGTTTGGTCATTTTGATCCGCGAATAAACACAGAAAATTCCATTTTTTCCCTTGGCAGTGTGCTGTCCGGAATTTTTCTCTCTGGATCAGTTTTGGAGAAAAATTCGAAAACCATACTTATACTTCTCCGATCATTATGAAATTTTATATGCAGGTTCTACACTTATTGAACTACATATTTGAACAAAATAGAATCAAAATACCTTACCAAATTTTCCCAATAAATCTCGGAAGTTACTGCTAGAAATCTATCTTGATTTTTCAATATTTCCACAAGTATGAGCCTATATGGACATAAATATAGCATATACATGCATATCCAAGCTATGAACATGTATACAAAAATGTTTCCAAAGCTCAAAAACACCATATTTCAACCAAACAATCAATTATCTAATTTCAAGTGACTAAACCAACTTAAGGGATTCCTTACCTCTTTGAGAGCATTCTAACACCGTAAGATGGATTTTGGATCTTTTCCCCAAATTTCACCTTAAACCCTAGGATCAAAATCAACACCATAACAAGAGATTTCAAGAAATTACTCTCAAATTCATGCTCTAGGAAGGAAAATAGAACTATTTACCGAATAAAATCGAAGATTTACCGAACGTTTGGAGACTTTGGTGAAGGAATTTGGCTATGGAAGCAAGGTTTAATGGAGAAGAAATGAAGATCACACTCTCTCTCTTCCTCTCTTGTGTATTTCGGCAATTGTGAAGGGAAATGGGAAAAAAATAATGAAGACAAAGCTTATATATATCTCTTGTGTGATAAGATTAAGGGAAAATAATAAAATAATAAAATATCTCCAAACTTATCAGTTGGGGTCCAAATAGATAAAGTTTCGGTAGAAAATAATCCAGATAGAATAATTTCCAAAACTAAAAATTTATTCCAGACTAATCCTCAAAATTGGGCTAGGTTCAGTACACCGCGAAATTCTGCGATGCTACGATCAAAATGAATTTTGGGTTTAAAATTTCGGGGTATCACAGTTTTAGCATTCCATAATTTGTAGGGATTGTCCAATGTCATTCAAGATCTATTCTCTGGAGTTCAACATAGAAACTGTGCTAGGCATGTGCATGCCAATTGGAGTAAGAGGCACAGAGGGAAGGTACTAAAGACTCATTTCTGGCAGATTGCAAAGACCCCAAATGAAGTACAACTAGCTGAAAACTTGAAGGCTTTAGAGAAAATAGATGTTGCTGCCCGTGTTGATCTTGACAAATATCCCATGCAATCATGGTGCAAGGTTTACTTCAAAGAAGATGTGAAGTGTGACATGGTAGATAACAACTTGAATGAGGCATTCAACAAAACTTTGTTGAATGCAAGGTCAAAGTTCATAATTCCAATGCTTGAGGATATAAGGGTTGCAACAATGAAGAGGGTGGCAAAGAAAAAAGTTTGGGTTGAAAATTGGAGAGAGAATTATGGCTCATTGGTCTTGAAGAAACTGAATGAGAGCATACTTGGGAGTGTAGGTTGGGAAGTGATATTCAATGGAGTTGAGGGATATGAGATTAAAAAGCGCACATTACAATTCAAGGTAAATTTGCAATTGATGACTTGTTCTTGTAGGTTGTGGCAGTTGAGTGGGATTCCATGTCGTCATGGCATTTGTGCCATATTTCTTAAAGGACATCAACCTGAAGATTATATACATGAATGCTATAGTAAGGAGCTCTACTTGAAGACATATGAGCATGTAATCCAACCATTGAATGGGGAGATTTTTTTGCCAAGGACTGAGGGTGAAGAGCTCCATGCACCTGTACCAAAGAAGATGACTGGCAGGCCAAAGAAGAAAAGAAAGCTTGAAGAAACTGAAAAGAACAAGAAAAAAATGAGTGAAGAGGTTAGCAAGTTGTATAGAAAGGGAAGGATTATGACATGTCAGCTATGCAAGGGAAAGGGACATAATAAACGATTTTGTCCAACACTTTCAAGCCAACAAGGAGAATCTGCTATTAGAGGAAGAGGAAGAACACCTGTTGCTGTTAGGGGGAGAGGGAGAGGAAGAGGAAGAGGTAGAGGAAGTGCAAGACTGACAGACTTGTCTCAAGAAAGTTTTGTTGGAACATCAGGTAATAATCACAACACAATTTTTATGTAATTAATTCATGTACATTATCTGTTTGTAGTTTATGAGTAATTGACAATGCTTCCTTTACTTGTATAGGAAGATGTAGAGGAAGTGGAAGACTGGCAGTAATCAGATTGTTCACATGCTTAATGTTTTGTTCACTGGCAGTAATCAGGAAGTGAAGCTCAATTTACAAGACTTCAATGTTTTGTTACATACTGGCAGTGTTGTTTATTTGTTCATAGGCTCAATGTGTTGCTTTGTTGTTTATTTTGGCATACCAAATATTGGTAGTGTAGTTCTTTATTTTGGCACACCAAAAATTGGTACTGTAGTTGTTTATTTTGGCAGACCAAAAATTGGCAGTGTATTCTACAGTTTAATGTTTATATTGGCATATAGCTTTGTCCATTGCGTATTAAGATTGGCAGTATTGACAGTGTAGTGTATAGTTTTATGTTAACAAAGCTTGGCAGTATGATAGTATGTATTGTCCATTGAGTTTTAAGATGTTAATAGAAAACACCAGTGCATCACCTTCTAAATAACACCAAGCCTTCAAACAATTTCATGGATATGGTTTGCTGCTCATTTCACCATTCAATGTCATACAAAATATCAATGCATTACCTTTTCAAAACAACATTTTTGCTACAAGCCCAACTATTACAATAATAAGAACAACACACTTTGTCCTTAGTAGTTTGTTTTCCTTTTTTCATTTCACCACACTCATTTACAATTATGTTTCGTACACCTACTATCTCACTCTTCAAAGAAACTAACATGTTGATTATGTCTTCATGCTCGCATTTCCTTGTCCTTGCACTTTGATCCTTCCATAGAAAAAATCCGCAACCATTTCCATCCTATACAAGTCAAATTTAAATAATCAAACCCATTGAAAATTCACAAAATAAATACAATTCAGGCTCTAGAAACTAATTAACAAATTGAACAAATATACTACCAAACCCTAACTCCTAATTCTTTAAGTCTGAAACCATAATTCTTTACTTCCGAAAGTTAACAAATTTCACAAAATTAACAAAAATAACATAATTAACAAAATTAACAAAATGACCAAGAAATTTCTAGAAACTAACTACCTTCGATCTTTGACACCCATAGAATTTTTTGCCCGAGTCTCTAGTTGTGCAAATCGGAGCTTTCAACCCACAATAACAAAAAATACTAGGCTCGTAGTCCATATTTGATCTTACTCGTGATGATTTCGAAGAAGATGACATCTCCAATGGTGTTGTATGCTAATGAAGCAGATCGTTGCCTGGATGAGCTTGAAGAAGTGCAATACGAGATGTAGAATGCTAATGAAGCAGATCGTTGCATGGAGAAGCTTGAAGAACCGCAATAGGAGATGTAGAACTACCGCAGGAAGAGTGTAGAATCGCAAATAGGGTTTGGTTTTTATATTGTGATTTGGCATAGCTGACTAGGGAGCCTACATGGACATCAAGACATCAAAAGACTTTAAAAAAAAAACCACATAAGCTACCACCGGCGCCATGTCAGCTATGGAACTGGGAAACGGGCAAAAAAGTCTAGGTGGAAAAAAAATTGATTTGTGGATCGATTTATAGGTTTTAAAAGGTCAGGGTGCGGGATGAATAATCGGGTATGGTTTAGGGTGCCAGATGACACTTTAGCCTAATAATAATAATAATAATTGAGGACAAATGTGTCAATTTTCTATTTTTCTCTTTTCCTTCTTAGGTAGGGAGTATGAATTCCAATTCAATGGATGAAGGGAATCTCTAATGAAACAATGTAATTTAGGGTTTTAACAAATTTCATTTCAATTACAACAAAATTAGTTTCAACCAAATAGTCTGGGTATGAGGGACTATTAAATCCATTTTAGTCACAAGGCATAGTAGATTATGATCGCCAGGCTGTCCAACGTAACGAGAATGCGGCCTTCATATTTCATAACCTCGTTTAGTGTGTGTTGTGAGGGCTCCTCTCCTCACAAGTATCCTTAGCTTGTTATGAGCGAAAATCAGCAGCGCTACTGGAACAGTGGAACTATTTTACCAACCTCCGATCCTTAGCATGAAGACAAAGATCCTCAAACCATAGTGAGAGCCGGATCGGATCGAGGACTTGATGTAAATTTTCAATTCCCAGCCTTCCATCATACGGTTTGCCTCCCCTGGCCTCCCATATATGAATCAACAAATTAAATTCTTTGTCCTCAATATAATGATTACACCAATCTCATAGTCTCTTCATCCAAACAAGCTCCGCTTATTTATATTTAATTTAATTTGCCGATCCAATCAAGTTTTTGGAGTAATCAATTATTTCCATTATGTTTTATGATTTCTGTATATTCAGTGAGGTAATATATAGGTTTAGATTACTGAATTTCTAATTGATGAATCTTATATTTTCATCAAATATCATTCTGATTCAACTACATGCTCATTTGACAATATACATCTACAATTTTGTTTAGGTATTATAATCATCTCATAGAGTTTGGAATGATTTCTAAATGCATTTTAGTTCTGAAAGATTGTAAACCCTAAATAATAGAAATTGTAAAACTAAGTATCACACATATGTGTATGTGTGTGTGTATGTATACTCGAAATTATACTTGAACTTCACATGTTTCAAACTTTCAATTCATCATACAGTTAATAATAAATAGTTAAATACTTTTTTATCTATAAATATATGATAAAAATTTTAAAACATTCAAAAGTCTAAACTTCGTTGTTTAAAGACTTAAAGCACTTAAAATAAGTTCACAACTCCACTTTAATATCAACTACAAGTCAATAACAGGCTTAAAAGCACTCAAAATAAGGAAGTTCACAACTTCACTTCAATATCAACTACAAGTCAATAACATGCTAAAAGCACTCAAAATAAGTAAGTTTATAGATCCTGTTAGGAACCCCAAGTTACTGATTTTGATGATACCAATAACCCGAGGAGATCCCCAATTTCTTTTAAGTTGGCTTTTAGAATAGTTTTTATCTTAGTCTTAGAAGTTGACCGAATTCTTAAAAATATTCCTTGTAAAAAGGAATCAAGTCTCTGACATCAAAGCTTTGGAGAATTAAAACTGAAGTGTTGAAGATCCGAAGTGTTGAAGATCCAAAGAGTTGAAGACCGGAAGAACCGAAGACTAGGTTTACAGGCCAAAGAATGGAAGGGCCGAGTTCTTATAACCGAGCAATCAAACTGTGATTGTCTCGAGGAGATTAAGAGGAATGATAAGGTCAATCATTCTCTCACACAACCAAGGCAAAGACATTCTCTGAAAGTTGTCTTCTCTACTGCCTTGAGAATGGGTTTATAATTAAATGTCAAATCGGATCCTATGCAACGATCCCAAGGAGCATTTAATGATTGTCACCTTGTTGTGGGACAAAAGACAAATTGTCCTTGCATAAGAGTGAACAAACGGCTAGAAAGTACTGACATTCTGAAAAAGGTCAAAACCTTACCCATTGGATATTACACACTGGACAATAGGTTTGAATTTCATTTTCCCTCCAACGGATATGAAATTTCACCTATAAATACCCTTGTCCCATCTCACTTTGATGGGGTTGAAAAAGCGAATATTGCCTAGCAAGTAAACTGCTCTCAGTGTGATAAAATATTCAAAAGCATACAAGTGATATTTAGCTAAAAGAAGTTCTTGTGTGATTAAAAAGCTCATCAAGGAAACTAATCACAAGAATTTCAAGTTGGAGAAACATCACAACCTTTCAACCATCTCTAAAAGTGAAGTAGAAAGAGGCGGAGTAAACTTGGAGGAAGTTAAAAAACCTACAACAACGAAGCTGCCGGGCTAAGTGATCAAAGGAGCTTGTTGTAACGGAGTTTGTACTATAAAAAGGGGATTATAGTGCAAACCTCCACGTGTTGTGAAGAAGAGTGGAGTAGGCTTAGTTAACAGCCGAACCACTATAAAAATCTCTCTCTCTCTCTATCTTTTTACATTTACGTACTGCTTTGCATATCTCGCACAAACATAAAACTATCTTTTATAAAAGAAACTCTTGTGCAAAGTTAAACTAAAATTTTGTATAACCTTATCCGCTGCGTTTATATCTTTGATATCGAAAAAGTTTGAAAAATCCCTTGTGAGTCTATTCAATCCCCCATCTAGACTCACACCTTAACCACCGGGACCAACAGATCCTGTAACAGCCCCAAAAACGGTCTATTTTTTTCTTTTTTTTTTCACCAATTAATTAAGTAATTCTTAAAACAAAATACGAAATGCGGAAGCTTACAAACTTTATTGAGGGTACTATCGCCACACTTAGGCAACTAAACAACCTAAGTGCTAAGGCTAATCCACAAAACAATAGCTTATAAGTTCTCAAATATAAGTCTTAAACAATAGGATCTTAAAACAAGTCCTGAATACAAAAATTTAATCACTAAGTTCCCAAAGCCAACTGCAACTCATCCTAGTGCACTTGCCACTGCATCTTTCATCAACTATTTCCTGTTACTCAAATAAGCAACAACAACAACATAACAAAGAGAAATGGGTTAGCATAACATGATAAGTAAGGGACTGTCTGCCCCTAAAGAAAACAATTTTTTTAGCAAATAACTATTTACTTTAATTTACCCCTTCTTTCAAAACTTGGATGTTCTGCACTTCTGATCTAGAAAAACAATTTATAGATATTCATATGAAACTTTTCATAATACCATCACTTACAAAATTTTCTTTAAAACTTTATCTTGTGCCATACTTGCACACCACAAAATACATATGGAAGCACATCACATACACAATGGGACATGGTCCTTTATACTTAGGCCCTAGTGAACAGCTCCACGCTGAACACTCCGCAAAATTCCCATGTCAATAGAAAAGGACTCTAACCTTAAGTGTGCACACCCCCGAGTGAGGATTCCAAACCTCACTGAGAAGTTACTAGTCCTAGTATTCGGGGATTTTTCCTACCGAATACTCCTCAAAACAGGGTACAAAGACCCTAGTGGTAGGTATAACCTAACCACTCCTCAATCTCAACAAGACAATGAATGCCCTAGTATCCGGGGATTTTTCCTACCGAATACTCCTCAAATAGGGTATGAACCCTAGTGGTAGGATTATCCTAACCACTCCTCAACAGGGCATAGCCCTAGTATCCAGCTGATGGGTAAATACCCCCAGGGACTACTGTAGAAGTACAATGTGTATAGTCCGTGTATTATTGTACCCCTAAAAGGTCGGGTGTCCCTTAGAAATTGCTAAGGGTTAAATGACTTTTGAGGAATATTATATTTCTGAAGGGTCAGGTCCTATTTCTATATAAAGGACCCGACCCTCGTGTTAATGACATTCTGGATCCATCCATCATTCACTACTCTCTCTCTCTTGTTCTTGGCTCTTATTCTCCGTGAGGAATCCATAGCTTTCCTTCCCAAGCATACACACTCCATACACTACATTATACACAATCAAACAACACACGTGGTGTAAATCCGTACCCCCGTTTA
>CM008340.1:12867914-12884984 GCA_002525835.2 Ipomoea batatas
GGTGGATTCTCGAGTGATGAAGCGGTCCGGCTGACCTAGAAGCCGTGGCCGAGGTAGAAAAGGCAGTATGTGAAGGGCAATCGTGAAGTTTCCTAAAGGCATTTTTAGAAGGTTTCCTAAAGGCAAAGGCGGTTGGGTGTAGGAATCGTGCGTGTTGGTCCCGAATGGTGATAGAGTGAGTCTAGAGGGGGGGGGAGGGTGGTGAATAGACTCACTAGCAATTTTATAAATTGTTTACAAGTAAGAATACTCTTTTGAGATAACTACTTGATCAAGAGTTTAGGCAGCGAAAAATAAAGTTGTATATGTTTTAAGATTTACTTTGCACGATTTTGTTGTTATGAAAATGTTAAGCTTGGATAAAATATGCAATGCAATGAGCAATAAAAATAGTAAGTAAAAGGGAGAGAGAAAGAGAGTCTTTATAGTGGTTCGGCTGTTAACGAAGCCTACTTCGCTCTTCTTCACAACTCGTGAAGGTTTGCACTATTATCTCCTTTGATAGTACAAAACGATCCCAACGTGCTCCTTTGATCACAAAGCCAGGCAACCACGTTGTTTGTTGGTTTTTCAAATCCTCCTTGAGTTTACTCATCCTCTTTCTACTTCTCTCCAAGTAGAAATTGGTTGGTAGATGGTTGAATTTTTCTTCAACTTAAAATCTTGGCTTGATGATCTTGATCAACACTTGAAGCTTGCCAAAGATTTCTTTTCAACACTAGATTTGAATTTTAAGCTTTTGAATATTTGTACACTATTAGCTTTGAGAGAGTTATCAATATTTCGCATCAACCCGTACTTCAAATGAATGAGAGCAAGGATATTTATAGGTGAGAATTTTGAGTCCGTTGGAGGGAAGTCAAGATTCAAAACCTATTATCCAGTGTGCAATATCCATTGGGTAAATTTGAGTCATGTGGATGTTAGTACTTTTTATAGCCGTTTGTGTACTTTTTGTTCAGACATTTGTCTTTTGTCTCACACAAAAGGACATGTCATTTAATGCTCATTGGGATTGCTTCCTAGAATTCGTTTGTCAATGATTATCCACAAAATCAAGGCTATGGACAAGACAAACTTTAATAGAATGTCTTTAGGTTTGTCCTTTAAACTACTTGTGTCTTGAATGCTCACAAGAATGATTGAATTTATCATTCTTTCATCATATCTTCGAATGATTCTTCTTAATCATTCGACTTTCAAGAAAATTGGCCCTTCCAGTATTCGGCCTTGAGTCTTCTTGGTTTTCATCAACAAGTCTTCGGTCTTCAGTTCTTCTAAGTCTTCTACCGAGTATTCCTCGTGTTTGGTCATGAACTCGTTACCACGAGTTCTACAGAGTATTCGGCCAACTAAGAAAAATCAATAAACACAACGAAAATTTGGGGGGGTCTCCTCTGGGCTTTAGTATCATCAAAATCAAAGGCTCGGGATTCGTAACAATTTCCCCATTTTTGATGATGCCAACACCTATACTCAAACCATCAGGCCACTTATATCCAACTTGGATTTTTATTATCTTAGCCAAATAGTAGAGCTTAACAATAAATCATTTTGGGGAGTGAAATTACTTGAAAATAAACAACACACACATAAACCCCAAAAATTGTCTTTTATTAATCAAATGAACACCATTACATAAGATATAAAGCGTATTAAAACGTTGAAGATCATTTATTCTCTTCGGCCTTCCCTAGTCTTCGTGGATCATTTCCTCGAACGCTCTTGTCTTTCGTATTCATCGATATCACCTTGATCAATCATGTTGTTTATAGTTCTTCTTTCTTCGACTAAATTCATGTTCTTAATCATATCAGCATATTTGCTTTTAAGACGAAGCAAGAGATAGTTCTGAGTAGCTTCACCAAGGTTCTTGCCTTCAATGATCTTTCTTTTCCACCAACATATCAGTTCAGGTGCTGTCATTTCATCATAGAAGCTTTGGCCTATTGCATCCATTATCTGACTAATGGCTTGTATCTTCAGAATATCATTCTCATGTTTGCCTACTTTTTCTGCATCTTCAATTCTTTTCTTCATTTCTTTGAACATTTTTTGTCCATCTTTTTGTATTTTGAGGATTTCTTTTTGTTCCTTCTTCTTTTCAAAGATGCGTTCATTTTGTGAACGTTGGTAGTTTGTCCTGTCTCTGACGGATTTCTTCTTCCAGAAGGGAGGTATGTTGTAGCCTTCAAATCTTTTACCACTTCCTTCTTCATAAGGGATATATTCAACTATTTCACCATCAGCGGTTTTGATCATTTCTGGCCTTCCCCTTTTATGACCTCGGCTTTGAGATTTTCCATGCCTCGGTGTAGACGACGATGGTGGAGCTGGTAGAGACAAAAAGTTCTCTGTAGAGACATTCTTGTTTGATCTTCTTCTACCATCACTTCCTCGTCCTTCATGATCGTCTTTGTCTCTTCTATCTCCTTGGTCGTGTTTTTTAGAGACCCTCTTTTCCCCTTGTTGGCATCATCATTCCTTGCCAACTCGTCGATCTTGTCACTCAAGCGATTAATGACCACTTGAAGTTCCTTGATGAACCATTGATTTTCGAGAACATAAGTTCCTGTTCGGTTTGAGTTCTTAGTGACCAGATCCATCTTAACACAAGACATGTCGACTCGTTCTTTCACAAAAGCTTGATTGAGTTTCATGGCTTGCTGATCTCGTTGCACAGCTGACAGGGTTTCTCATAGGCTTGCAAAAGATTCCGAGTTCTCAGTTTGAGCCTTTGCCAACTTTTCTTCGAGTTCAACAGTTTGAGCTATCACAGGGGATTTTGAGATGCGTTTCTTCTACTTCTCTAAGTCTCTCTTGACTCGGTCAATAGACTTTTTGAGAGATTCAAATTGAGCCGATTGAGTTTTTGCCAAGTCCTGTATAATAGAAACAATAGATGAGAAAGTAGGAAGAGAAGCACTTAACACCTCATTGTATTGAGTTTTTGAAGCTTGATCGTTGTGGCTTGCACTACGAGGTGCTTCCAAATTTTCACCACGATCTTTGAGTGTCATTCAAATCATTCCTCGAGTATGAGTCTTCATGGCTTGCACTATGAGATGCTTCCTTGTTTTTATCTCGAGTTAAGCTCGGACTCATCATCAGATTCACTTCGACAAGATTTTCAGAAAGAAAATCCTCATCACCATCATGCCTCGAGTCTAAGTCGTCGTGGTTCGCACCACGAGACGCTTCCATATTCTCGTCTCGGGTTGAACTCGGGCTTTCCCGTATGTCAACATCTTCAACATGTTCAGATTGTTTGGAGTGCTCTTCAGTTTTAGAAATGAGAGTGTCTTGGTTTGCATCACAAATTCTTGGTACAATCACTGGTAAGGGAACGACGAACATAACATCTTTTTCTCTTGAGTATGATTCGATGTACCTTGATTATCATTGTTATCATCATCGGAATCACTTGAGCTAGATGAATCAGAAGAGTCATCCGATTCTTCTTCCTTAGATGTATTGGAAGGTGGATGAGTGGATTGATTAGAAGACTCTTCTTCATCATCATTATTGGCATGAGGACGTACATTGTCATCACAACCCGAACTATCCTTCTTAGGCTGTTTGTCCTCGTCTTCTTCATCCTCGAGGTTTGCATGTCCTCGACTTGTTCCAACTCTAGGACGTCCGTCTCTAAGAGATTATTGAACTCTAGAGATATTACATGCCTTTGTAATCATGGTTAAGTCTTCCTTGTCCTGTTCTCTTGGATCCCGTATCTCATCATCCAGTCCTCAACCTTTGCCTTTTCTACAACTCGACATTCAAGTTTTTCAGCATAAACTCTGTCTATCTCATCAGGTCTCGTTGCATTGAAGACAGATCTTGTGCCCATCCAATCTAGGGCCCATTGCTCTTCTTCCTACATCATACTACATGTTTGACCTATCACTTTCAAATTTGACATCCGTCATCCGTTTAAGTTCTCTCTGGAGAATTTCTTCACAAGAAGACATGTATGTCTCCAAAGAGCTCTTCGTGAGCAATTTGCTGAGCCAACACGACATCCGCATTGATTTGTAAGGCTCAATCATCAGTGGGAATGGGCAATGCTTCGTCTAACTCATCATGAGGCTGTACATTAGCAGTGCCCTCGGCCTCGATCACATCTTCTACCTCTTCTACGTGAACAGGTTCTTGTGGGAGAGTAGAGGATGTATATTCCTTCTGAGCTACTTCAACTTCAACTGTATAGGACTTTGCAGGAATATCTCGTGTCTGTGGCATGGGAGAATCTGCACGAGTCTTTTGAGATATGGATTCAGCCACAATTGATGGCTGTCTTCCCCCTCAGATGATGACTCTATCCAAGTTGAACTTGAGTCTGATTGAGCTTGAGGTTGTGGGGGCTTGTGGCTGGATCACAAGAGGTAAAGGACCATGAGTACTTGGGCCTGAGGGCTTGGGTTCTGACGGCTTGGGTTCCTTTGTCTTTTGTTTTCTTGAAAGAGATCGAGTAAGTGGCAGTGCATCATCTTCATCACTACTTTCTTCATCAATTCTGACTAATGGTTGAGGTAGCACATACGTAGTAAGAGCAGCAGTCGCAACATCTTTCTCTGGTGTAAGTAGAGGAAGTCGAGATGAAGACATAATGACTTCTAGATTAACAGGTGGAGCGTCATCGTCATTAGTATGTGCATGACTCGTCTCCTCGGCTGTTGGTAAAACAACAAGCACATCCGCAGATTGATCCTTCTTGATTAAGGCTTTCTTTGACTTCTTCGTAGGCCTTTTTCAGGGTTCGACCTTTCTCTTCTCAGGGGCTTTCCTCTTCTTCTTCTCTTCGGTATGATCTTTTGAGGATTCAGGTGCTTTGGAAGTTGAGGCACCCTTCATGATAGGCTTAGATACGCCCTTTTCAATCGAAGAATTAGACTTTATTTTCTTCTTTGGCTCGGAGGATGAGGTCACCGCACCCATTTCGAGTGCTCATCGTTTGTCATAGTGTGGAGGCTTGGACCTCATGTGAAAATGGGTTTGATGAGTTGCAGTACCAGGGCGAAGACTTACAATGGTGAGGTGTGATGAAGGTGATAAAACGAAGAGTCAAGACTCCTTGAGTGTCGGTCTCAAGGATGGCAGATTTGGAATCGAATAACGTGTTGGCATTTGGGAGGTTAAGAGATAAGAGTCACAAGAATCGTTGGGGAATGAAAAGGTCATGAAGCAAAAGAGAACTCGAACTGAAATGAGGTAATCTATGAAATGGAAACGGGGATTGGGATCCTTAACTAGCTTATAGGGTCGACATTACTAACGGGATTGTAATCATCATGATTCGGACTCAACTAGCTAGGGAGCTCACGGCACAACACCGAGTGGCGTCACACTCGGACTCCCACATCCTCAATTGGTTGGGGAATTTCATCGAACACCTTATCTACCACTCCTCCCGGACCTAATCCTTCTGGATAGAGGGCAGGGATGTGGATGAGTTGGACTCGAGAGAGACCGCTATCGCGCACACACTCTCTTTCACAGGATTTGATACCTAATGTGGCCACACTTAGGCACAAGCACAACAAAACATCAACCACACAAGTATTTGAATCCAAGTTCATAAAGCTTGCAATTTTCAGGAAATTTCTTAACAAATCAACCACACAACTAGCTTTGGGGCTACCAATCCCCTATCTAACCTAAGAAAACATCAAATAACAAACAAAAGAAAGCAATAAACAATAAAAAGGAAATAACAATGAAATTAAACTAGATAAGAGTAGAGAAAAGTTACCACTTGTATCTATGATAACCTATTACATCTTCACTCTCATCTATCTAGCTAAATCTACCATTGAAGAAGCAATCTAAGCTAAGGGAATGGGGGATTTCCCCCAAAGGGGAGAAACAAAATGAAATCAGATCTGGAAATTGAGGCTCTCCCTTCTAAAATGCAGGGGAAGGGTTTAAATAACCATCGTAAAGTCAAAATTCCGAAGTTGCCCTTAATGGCTGATCCACGTTCCAATGTTCCATCCACGCGTGGATGAGGGCGTGGGCACGTACTGGAATTGGTCCATGCTCCCTCCACGTGTGAAGCTCTCGTGGATGGATCTTGCATGGTTGCTTCCTTTTGGCCTCGGATCCTATTCCATCCTGTGGGAATGACTTCAAAACACACTATAAAGTTGAATTAGCAATTTTGATCACATCCGAGTCTTTTACGCATAAAATGATTATAATTGGGTGACAAAACTACGCAATATTGTCCCATAATTGTCCCAAAACTTGACTATTCTTGGCGCATATCAAAGTTTCCACACTTAAACCTTGCTTGTCCTCAAGTAAGTATACTATCTAAACTCTAATTACTTAAGTGCTAAGAACAGTTAAGCACTCTTATCAATTGATCGACCAGGCGGTTAACAGGTGTTGAAACAGAGAGGGTGAAATCCCCTACACTATCTACCAAGAATGCTAAGCTCATGCCATTAAATCTGAGGAATATGCTAAGGGAACAAGAATCTTATAAGGTAGTTTTTATGATCAAAAAAACCATTTTTACACCTTCCAAGCATGCAACAATAGGGCGTTCACCTTCCATTTTGTAGGGGCCTCAAGCTGATCCACTAGTGGGAACGATGTGCACACCCTAATCAATATCCAACCTTACGCCAAAGCCCCTTTAAGTAAAAAGGAAGACTAAGAGTAGAAGAGGGATGAAGAATGCATGATATTTTTGAAAAATTTGAAAGAACATGCATTGATTATGCTTACCAATTTACATTAATTACCATTCCCTTTTTTGTTTGTGAATTTAAGGACGCTCCACATCTTCGAGCGATCCTAGAAGCTAAAGTTCATGGGACGCTTGGTAAGGTCCCGAAATCGGTATGCTTCGAAGTGTAGAGCACACCACGTCTAGCCAGTGACGTTAAACGTGGCGCACTTGGGAGGCAATCCCAACGTTATCTTTCATTTTTGCAATTACCTTGTTTTCTTTTGATTATTTCTAATTCTGTTTTTAGTATAGCCCCGTTTAAGCTAACAAATGTAGATTATGTATCCGGAAGGCATATTTTGATCACAAATCACCAACACAACATCAACACTAGCGAAAGAGGCAAAAATAGCCAAGGTGAGACGCATTGAGCACGTCCACGCCTACTTCACGCGTGAAGGAGGCATGAACACAATCTAGTAACCATTCATGCCCACATTCACGCGTGAAGGAGGCGTGAACTCAAACCAATAGCCGTCCACGCCACGCTTCACGCGTGAAGGCATCGTGGACGGGCACCAGATATTTCGCGGGAATTTCGCATGAATTAGTTTAAAACCTCTCCCTTCCTCATTTTCTTCTC
Organism: Ipomoea batatas; assembly: GCA_002525835.2. Classification (NCBI taxonomy): domain Eukaryota; kingdom Viridiplantae; phylum Streptophyta; class Magnoliopsida; order Solanales; family Convolvulaceae; genus Ipomoea; species Ipomoea batatas. Next base: position 12,875,237 of record CM008340.1, read on the forward strand.
CTCCACGAGCAAAACCTTTCTCCAAGGTAAAAACACTTCTTCCTCAAGCATTTTTCTTGCAAGATTTGAAGCTTATTTCATCTAGCAAGTCATCTAAAGAGGTAATCCCTTTCTTTCCTTGCTTTACTTAGTTAAAATGCTAGAGTTTGTTTCATTTGGGCATATCTCCATGAACCTACATTGTTCTAAGTTTTTTCATGATTACTTTGTTATGAAATCACTCATATGATTTGGTTTGAGCTTGCATTGTCACTATATTATGAGAATTTCATGTTTTGCAAACCTATTAATGCTTAGATGATAAACCCGATATAAGATTTGGGCATTTCTTGTTTGGTTGGATTTTGGTATGAAATTGAGAACATAATTAGAAAAGAATGAAACTTTATTGTTCCTTGAGTGCTACATTGATGATTCCAACCTTTTATTTGTTGAAATTTGAGCTTATGTGTTCACGCCATTTTCAACTTCAACTTGGTCTTGAGGAAGAAGATGATGTTGACTTTTATGTTGACTATTGTAGTAGAAATTGTTTCTAGAATATGAAAAAGTAGTACATAATCATTGTTGTTTGAAATTTTTTTTTTGAAAAATATGATTGAGAAATTGTTGAGGAAGATGGTATTTATGCATAAGTAATGTGAGGATATCCGACCTTTGTAATGCATTTCATAATGATATATTCTAAGTTGAGATGGAAAACATTTCCTTGTATTATGTTGCACTTGTTTTTCTTATAGGAAATGTCGTTCTAAGGATCTTTCGCACATAGAAACGAAGAGCGGGCGCGAAAAGGAAAAGCTTCGATGGGAGAACCTAGTAATTTTAGTCTAGAAATGAGATATGTAGAGGTTCAGGCAGTGAACCAAGTTCTATTGATGACGCCAAGCATGAGAGGTCGATATCAACACCTCCTCTGACTTCCGATCACTCGATGGAAGTATGTTGATTTACCCGTCCTAGACCCCTTCGAGTGCAAGTATGGAGTGGAGCGTCTAATTCATGAGCCATACTGGAGTACTATTTTGGGTTGGCGTCAGGACACATTTGCTCCATTGGCCCACGAGTTTTTGGCAAGCCTGGAAGTAACAGGAGGGGCTGGAGACTTGCGACGCCCAACAATCAAATTCCGTCTCTTCAATAAAGATCATCATATCTCAGTTAACTCTTTGGGTGTTCTACTTGGATTTTACAATGAAGAAGACCAAACACATCATTGGTATCGCAGGCTTAAGTGGGACTTCGGGAGCCGAGATACTCCAAGAAAATACTGGCAATGATAGCCAGGCTTGGGATAGATTAGAACGGATCAAGAGTAAGTATTTCTCAAATCGTTCGGGAAGATCTCAAGATTATGTTGAAGATCATTTCTCATTTTTGGGGTGGTAGGCTAGAAAACTATGATAAAATCTACAGGTCAGATTTATTCATGTTATGGAGTATGGACACTGGAAAACCGGTAAACATGGGAATAATTTGCAAAGGAGGTTGCAAGCTCAACAACAGGATAATGTGAAATCACTATTCATAGGACCTTTAGTGACTCGACTGTGTGTTGCTTTGCGTTATCAGATGAAGATACATTGGTTTGATTACCGAGTCCAGGGAGCGCAAATAGTCCCTATGTCTCTTGAGGACATAGCGAGGTTGAATCTTACACCCACATCAATGGTTAGAGAGACTAGAGTGATGGCCAGAGAATCTACTGACACACCACCTACATCACCAGCTAGACCCTCATCTCCACCATTATCACTCCTTTCTTCATCTCCTTCACCGTTATATTCACCCCTTGATTCCCCAATGTATTCGCCACCTCGACAAGCAACAGCACTGTCATCATCCACACCACCTGCTGCATATGTTGATTTATCCCCAGTTGTTTCAACCCATTCTACTTCACACACCACACCACCCACTACTACACCAATTCCCCCATCTCAGCAATTTGAAATCCCAAGCCATTTTACCACGGTAACATATTGGAAGTCCTTGCAAATCTTTCAATACCAGCTATATCTAGAGCCAATGTGAAGGATAGAGGACATAGCAAAGGAGCAAGCCATGTCAAAGAGGAAAATGTGAACAAAGAACCTCACCAGCAAGATGAAATCAAAGCCCGCGGAAGTGATTAATGAAATGATCAAAAGTAATGTTTTGTGAACAATGATTGTGGACAATACTTTATTTTGTTTTGTTTAAATTTATTTTCCTTAAGTTCTGCAGGATGAACAACTTGTAGTTTAATTATATTGTTAGTTCACACGTTTCATCTAGCCAAAGACGTAAAACTTGGCGCTCTTGGGAAGCACTCCAAGCCGAAAAGAGAAGAAGAGACCAACAATAACTCTAACACATCAGCAGAGAAATAAGGTAGAGCTTAAAATTTTTTATTCTTTCTAACCTTTGCTGTAGGAAAATTTTTGAATGGCAACAATCTGCACATATGGTTAACGTAGGGATACGTAGTGCTGGTATATTTTTCTATCCCTTCTTCATTTTTGATGCCTTGTTGATCTTATATGTGAATATTCTTTATAAGCATGTTTGCCTGGATCTATAGATGATGAGTAGTGTGATCTTGTTTATAAATGGGTGTTCTTTTTAGTAGAATTGTCCGAGCCAGGAAACACTTCTAAGTGTGGAAAGGCGCTCTTGTTAATTGTTTAAATGACCCCTGCTCCTTGTCCACCGTTCCTCATGGCAACATCGAGGACGATGTTATCTTCTAAGTGTGGAAAGGATGCATTGCACATTTCATTGAATACTTGAATTGGTTGATTGATTAAGTTGATAGGGTATAAGAATTAGAGAGCGCGTCATTGTCGATACTATCTAGGAGGAATTCTAATCTTATGCCGAGAAAATTTTTGAAATATGCTTTGGAAGTTACGTTTTGCACCAAAAATTGAAATCTATGGAACCGAAATGGTTTAGATCTATGTGTGATTGCATGTTATTCACCTCTTATTTTGTTGGGACCTTAGTCAAGGATCTTTCGAAGTGGGAGTGTGTACCCTCTAGTTTTAGAAATATAAGGATAGCGAAGCCCAAAAATTGAAATTAATTTGGTAAGGCATGGGGCAAAAGGAGAGCTTAAATGTAAGAATGTGAGATCATCTCCAATCCCCTAGAAAAATGCATGAGGGGTTGTACTGGCGAATTGTGAATAAAGGCTAAAAATGGCCACTCCTAGAGAGAATATATGAGGTTAGCCATCTCGCTAGGATATGGGGCAACCATTGCACCGTCTTCAAACAAGCGTAGAGCTCTACGTGAAGTTGGTTGTCTCAAAGAGATCCTAGGAGATTTGAAAATAGAGAGGAGGTGAGCCGCCCTGCTTCGATTTGGGCACCCATTGCACTGTCTTCGAAAAAGCTTGGAGATCCATGTGAAGTCGGGTTGTCCGTAAGAATAGCCGAGGGGGTTGAGAAAAAAAAAGAGTGACCGCCCAAGTCATGGCGGTGAGCGGTCCATGTCCTTACCCTCATTTATTTTTACGTAAGGGGGCTTTGGCGTAAGGTTGGATATTGACTAGGGTTTGCACATCGTTCCCACTAGTGGGATCAGCTTTTAGACCCCTACAAAATGGAAGGTGAACCCCCATTGTTTGCATGCTTGGAAGGTGTGAAAATGATTTTTCCTGTTATAAAGTCTATCTTATAAGATTTTTGCTCCCTTAGCATATTTCTCACATTTGGTTGGCATAAGTTTAGTATTCTTGGTAGATAGTGTAAGCAATTTCACCCACTTTACTTTTTAACACCTGCGCATTACCTGATTGATCGACCGATAAAAGTACTTAACTATTCTTGGAACTTAAGTGATTAGAGTTTAGATACTATACTTGCTTGAGGACAAGCAAGGTTTAAGTGTGGAAACTTTGATAAGCGCCAAGAATAGTCGAGTTTAGGGTCAATTATAGGACAACATTATGTAGTTTTGTCACCCATTTGTAATAATTTCATGCGTAAAAGACTCTAATGTGATCAAAGTTTCTAATTCAACTTTAGAGCATGTTTTGAAGTCATTTCCCCAGAACGGAACAAGATTCGAGGCCAGAACAGAGCAGCAAGCGAAGAAGCAACCGGGAGGATCCATTCACGAAGGCTTCACGCATGAAGGGAGCATGGATCACTTCCAATACGCGTCCACGCCCCATACACGCATGAACGCAGCATGAATCGACCATTAAGGGCTATTTCGGGATTTTGACTTTATGATGGCTATCTAAACCCTTCTCCTGCATTTTAGAGAGAGAGCCCTAATTTTCTAGATCTGAAATCTCTTTGTTTTCTCCCCTTTAGGGGAAAACCCCCATTTTCCCTTAGCTTAGAATGATGCTCCAATGGTAGATCTAGCTAGGTGGTCAAGGCAAGATGTAATAGGATTCATTAGCTACGGATGGTAACTCTTCTTTACTTTAATCTAGTCTAATTTCGTTGATACTTTATTTCGATCTTTTATTGCTTTCTCTTGTTATTTCTCATGATGTTTGTTTAGATTAGATAGGGGATTGGTGGCCCCAAACTAGTTGTGTGGTTCATTTGTTAAGAAATTTCCTGAAAATTGTGAGCTTGATGTATTTAAATTCAAATGCTTGTGTGGTTAATGTTTGATATGCTTTGTGCCTAAGTGTGGTCACATTAGGTAGCAAATCCTGTGAAAGTGAGTGTGTGCACGATAGCGGCCTCTCACGAGTCCAACTCATCCACATCCCTGCTCTCTATCCGGAAGGATGAGGCCAGGAGTAGTGGTAGACAAGGTGTTCGATGAAATGCCCCAACCGACTGAGGATGTGGGAGTCCGAGTGTAACGCCACTTAGTGATGTGCCTTGAACTCCCTAGTCGAATCCAAATCATGTTGTTTACAAATCCGTTAGTAGAATCAACCATGTATGCTAGCTAAGAGTCCCAATCTCCATTTCCCCTTTCTTAGCTTATCTATTTAAGTTTAGAAGTCTTTTATCAATGTCCTTTGAGTCTTGGTCATTCATGCAACTCTTAAACTCCCAACCTCCTAAATGCCAATACGATACTCGACTCCAATCTGTCCTCCTTGAGAGACCGACACTCGGGGAGTCTTGACTCTTCATTTTACCACATTCACTCACCCCATAAACTATACACTCTTTCACTATGCTTCGCAAAAGGACTATATTTGTTGTAACCCCACACCCCATTGGCACTTTTAAAGTGTAGAAAGGGGATTGTATTGTTTGATTCTTTAGACCCATGCTTCTTTATTCCACTTAGTCCTCAAACCAACATCGAGGACGATGTTTGGTTTAAAGTGTGGAAATGACGCACTTTGTGCTTAATTGTTTGATTGCTTAATTAGTCTTGTGGTCATGATGAATGGGTGTGTTTGCCATTTGGAGAGTGAGTTATTGTTTGTGTTATCTATGGAGAGTTTTGACTAGATGCCAATAAAATTTTTTATTCGTGAAATATATTTGGGAAGTTATCTTTTTGCACCCATGAGAGTCTTTAGAACAAAGTAGGTTTATATTCATGCATGCTTGCATGATGTTCACCTTTTATTTCGTTAGGACCTTAGTTAAGGATCTCTCGAAGTGGGAGTGTACACCTCTTAATTTGAGAAAGATATTGTAAGCGAGAGAAAAATTCTCTTAATCCTAAATGGGGGCAAAAGGTGAGCCCATTGGCGAGCATTAGAGAGAAAAATTCTCTTAATCCTAAAGAAAACGGCAAGAGGGGATGCATGGTGAAAGAGTTGAAAAGGCAAAAGGCCACTCCTAGAGGTAAAACTGAGGAAAACCATCTTGCTTAGATTGGGCAACCATTGCACCATCTTCGAACAAGCGTAGATCTATACGTTAAGTCTGTTGTCCAAATGTAATGATCCTAGAATATGAGAAAACAAGAGAAGAGGTGAGTCGTTTCACTAGGGTTCGGGTACCCATTGCACCGACCTTCGAAAAAGCATGGAGATCCATGTGAAGTCGGGTGCCCGATGACGTTACCCTAGAAAGTGAGAAGAAAGAGGAACCGCCCCAAGCCATTGGCGGTGAGTGGCCCATTCCCCTACCCTCACTTATTTTACTCGTTGGGCTTTGGCATTTCAGTTAGAAGGGTTGATTGATTGGTGTACATAGTTCCCACTAGTGGGATCAGCTTGAAGGCCCTAGCTAAATAGGAGGTGAATTCCATTTGGTTTGCATGCTTGAAAGTGGTGTGAGAGTTGTGTTCCGATGCTTTAAATGTCTATCTTTAAAGGGTTTTTGCTTCTCGAGAATATTTCTTGAGTTGTATGACATCTAGCTAACACTCTTTGTAGATAGCATGAGGGATTTCCCCTTATCCGGTAGCTTTTGTATTCATTTGTTGATTGGCCAATTTGCCAATTGAGTGATCTTAGTTATCTTTGGTTCTTATGTGCTTATGGTTTGAAATGGTTTGCTTGGGGACAAGCAAAGTTAAGTGTGGAAACTTTGATAAGCACCCAAGATAACTAGAATCAAGGGTCTAAGTTGGGGTTATTTAGTATCGTTTAGCATCCTTTTGTGAATTATCTATGGCGTGTTTGTGCTCTAATGCGTAGGACTATTGCAAAGCTATATCTTTGGTATATTGGAGTGTTTTTATAGGTCTCGAGAACCAATTGAAGAGGCATAAGGATTTAACGAGCAAACAAAGCGAGGAAGAAAAGTCCCGGGGCAACACAGACTTCACTCCACGCGTGGAGCCAGCGTGGTTTGATTCCAGTGTTGATCCACGCCGGGCCTCCACTTCACGTGGAGCCCGCGTGGACAGGAGATGCGGAGCTAATTAATGACAAGGGAAATTTTGGGAAGGCTATTTAAAGGCTTAGTTAGTAAAATTCTGGGAGAGACATCATTTTTCTTATTACAATTTTTAGATTAGAATTTACTTAGAGAGCTTTGTAGAGAGAGAAAGGAGATCCTAGAAGAGATTATCTTCAATTGATTCAAGTTTGAAGGAACAATTCTACATTGAAGTTTGTATTTGCATTCTATTATGTAATCTTCAATTCAATCTTAGTCTCTATTTAATTTCGATTTCAATTTACATTCCTTAAATGCAATTAGGTTTTGTGATTTTAATTGTTAACATGAGTAGCTAATTTTCCTAGAGGGATTGAATTGTGCAAAGTAGTGATGCCTAGTGTTGATCTTTAATTCTCAATTGTGGAAGTTGATTACTCTATGTTGGAATTTCTCTTCTTGTTCTTTGATTGTAGCTTTGATTTGATTCTAAGAGTTTTTGGCCAATCTCTTGGAAGATTAAGGCCTTGATCTAAGCATGAGTTGTGATTAGTATTGAGGTTAGCTTTTTGTAATCATGATTCCTATGGAAATCTAAGGTTAGATTAGTAGAAGGTGTTGAAGTCAAAGTGTTCGATGAAATGCCTCTAATGCTTTTTGTTGCCTAATAAGCATTCCTAAGCTAGAGAGCCCTAGTACACTAGTTGTGGAAAGGAATTAGAAATTAACACCCTTGAATAGCCAATTTAGGTGAATCAACATTTCATTGCAATAGTCACACGGTGAGGCATCACGGCTAAGCATGATTCCTTCACTTGTTTCATTCACTTGATTGTTTTCTTACTTGTTTACTTTGGTTACTTGAATTCTCTACACACAAATGCTATTTACTTTGTGCACCATAACAACATCTCGAGTCCACTATGCATTCACTTGACTAATCGCTACGTAATCTTCTGAATCCCTTCCTTCGAGACCGACACTCGGGGAGTTTAACTCTTCGTTTTAACTTTCCTTTTTTATCCTTGTCACCACAAAAACAAACAACTTTAAGCATGCGAGGTATACCCTAAAGCTAAAGTTCGAGAAGCTGTGCTAAAACCCTTGAAGAAAGGGAAAGGTCGGTCCTAATCCTATCTACCAAAGGTCTGAGGGACTAGCCCAACCTTGAGTTTGAGAGGACAGAAGGCCTTGGGTAGTCCTTTAAGGATGAGGAAGGTGACCTCGTTAGAGTCGGCCTGACTGTCAAAGGCATGCAAAGACAAGCAATAAGCACGGGCAAAACCTACTATTTCATTCATAGGCCAAAGAAGGCAGATCATTTACATTCAAAAGAAAGGGCTGATATGGCACCCTTTAAGCCAAAAATAGGAATACCTTAGACTAAGTCCATATCCTACTTAGCAGATGGAGGAGTAAGTTCAGTGGAGACGGTCGGAGTTGCTGGAGCCAGGGCTGGGGTAAAGTCACGGTACTCCTCCCAAAAGAGGGCAATAGCCGGTCGAGGACCCTCGGGAGTGCCGCAGTTAATCATGTCACGGATGCCCTTGAAGAAGAACTGAGCATCAGGGTCCGGAATCAACTCCTCCGCCGGCACAAGTTTAGGAGGAGTTGGCTCTTCTTCCTCACACGCTGGGTCATTGGGTACAAGAACCCAGTTGTTTTCTTCCACTTCCTATGGAATGCCGACGGCCCAGGTTGGGTCATCACCGGGTAGGAAGCCACGAGACCTTAAGCGCTTTTTCCGTTCAGCCATGCATGCCTTAGCGGCACGCCGGGCCCGTTCAGCAAGTTTAGGAGATGACTGCCGGCGAGCTGGAGCAGAAGCATTTTGTTTGCCATAGTTATTGAAAGTAAGAATGGAATGTGGGAAGGTGAGCAAATATGGAAATGGTGATGCTAATTATAGAGGGAGAGTTGCCTTGAAAGCGATGTTCTGAAGTTACACTTGAGTGAATATAGTTAAGGCGATGTGACAGTGTCAAAAGCTCGTTGTCCCGTAAAAGATAAGGATCGAAGGTAGTTAATGCAACAGACTTGACCAGTGATGGGACGTGAAGAAGATAAAATCAACATATGAAAGCTCGGGCGTGGACGAGTGACGACCATGAAAGAAGAAAGCTTGAAACCCAGTTGCAAGTACTTTTCCGAGTTGTGCTTCGCGTAACTCGGGAAAGTGAGGGACTGGGGGGCAGGGGGGGGAGTAAAACACTTTCCCTAAGAAGGCAAAAGCGGAAGAGGATGGGTCGATGATAGAAGCTGAGTTATCAATACTTTTTAGAGTCGTGCTTCGCGTCACTCGGGAAAGTGAAGGAATGCGGAGCAAAAATTCTCTAAGGAAGGAAAAACCAGACATTTCCCCAAGCCGTGCTTCGTGTGGCTAGGGAAAATGATGGACTAGATGATGGGGGAAGGGCAAAGGCTCGGTACATGACACTCGGAAATGAGGAAAGAGCCGACCGAAGGGAAGGCCAGAGATGCGGAAGGAAGGAGGACGAGCTTGAAGGACTCGGAATGAAGGGCGGTGGGACACCGAGGGTCAACCGATGATCGATCGGTCGGCCACGGATTTGTTTAATGAGGTTATTCAGTGGACTACTTTGTGGAACACATTCAAGGATGAGTTTGAGACTGAAAAGAATATGCTTGGTGGATTCTCGAGTTATGAAGCGGTCCGGCCGACCTAGAAGCCGTGGCCGAGGTAGAAAAGGCGATGTGTGAAGGGCTATCGTGAAGTTTCCTAATAGCGTTTTTTAGAAGGTTTCTTAAAGGCAAAGGCGGTTGGGTGTAGGAATCATGCGGGAGATATGAAAAGAAGGTCGAAATAGATTAAAAAAGTATCCAAATGTAATAAGGAAAGAAATCGTAATTCATATATGGTAGTTTAGGGTCACCAAAGGAAGAAATCCCTCCTAACTTGTATAAATAGGGGGGTCTAAGACCTTGAGAAAGGCTAAGCAATTCGTAATACAAAGAGGGCCGAAACGCTACTCTAATTT
>CM008340.1:12912440-12923260 GCA_002525835.2 Ipomoea batatas
TAGCTACCCTTACATCTTTCCAGAAAAGAGTTTTTGTACCATTCCTGACTTGCTTTTTCAAACCTTTTTCTAAGATTGGGACATATTTGATTATACCCCTCCAAGCATTAGACATGGTATTTTTTAGGGCGCCAAGAGGCACAATCTGTTATCGAAACATCATATTTGGCTTTCACAATTCACACCCAAAGATTGTCTTCATCCTATATCAGTGTCCAGCCTAATTTTGCTAGAAATGCTTGGTTTATCTACTCTAGTCTCCTGATCCCAAGACCGCCATGGACCTTGCTTCTTGTTAGGACCTCCAATTGATGAGATGACATTTCCTATTTCCCTCGCTGCTTCCCCGCAGGAAATCCCGAATCAAACGTTCAATGGTTGATATAATTCCTGACGACATCAAAGTTGTCAACATAGTGTAATAGGGGATGGCACAGAGCACACTTTGGGCCAAGACTTGTCTGCCTGCTAGGGAAAGGGATCTTGACTTCCATCCTGCTAGCCTTGATTGGACTCGTCCAATGATTCCTGCAAATGATTCACTCTTCAGCCTCCCATGAATTGAGGAGATGCCCAGGTATGTTCCCATATTTCAAACACATGGAATTCCTGCTGCCGTTGTGATCCTCTACTTGATTTGTTGGTTAGTGTTTTTGGAAAAGAATATTGAAGACTTTTGATGGTTAAATCTTTGGCCGGAAATGGTTCAGAATTGGTCCAAACACCTCTTCATCTCAGTTATTTGTTCCATCGTCGCCTCTCCAAACAATACCAAATCATCTGCAAAAAATAGATGGGATATATGAGGGCATTGTCTTGACATTTTGATCCCTTTCCAACGACCAGAATTAATAGAATCATCTATAATATGGCTTAAACGTTCTATGCAAAGCACAAAAAGTAAAGGGGAAATAGAGTATCCCTGTCTGATTCCTCTTCCTGGTTTGAACCATCCTGACTTATTCCCGTTCCAAAGTACTGCTAGTCTAGCTGTACAGACACACTTCATGATATTTTTTCTCCAGAATTGATTAAAGCCAGCCTCTAGAAGTGTTTCTTCTATGAAGGTCCAAGATATCCCTATCATAGGCTTTTTCCAAGTCTACCTTCATAGTCATCCATCCCGTTTTGCCTCCTTTGTTCCTCATGGATTTCAGCTCCTCTTGGTAAGTGAGGACGTTATCTGATATTTGCCTTCCAGCTTCAAAGCTCGTTTGGTGAGGGCCGATTAATTTCCTTGTGATACCTTTGAGTCTGGTGGTCATGACCTTTGTTATGAGTTTATATGATACATTGCACAGCCCAATTGGACGAAATTGTTTTACGCAGATTGGGTTCTGGACTTTCGGAATGAGTGAGATGAGCGTGTCATTACATTCCGGGGGAAGTATTCTTGTTTCAAAAAAGTTCAAAACAAATTTTGTTAGACATTGACCAACAGTGCCCCATGTCTTTTGGTAAAATCCCGCAGTGTAGCCGTCTGGGCCAGGTGCTTTGGTAGGTGCCATTTCAAACAGAGCTAATTTAACTTCCTCCGGTGAAAAAGGTTGGTTAATCTCCATCCAGTCTGCGTCACATAGGGTGGGAAATCTGTTATGAAGAGAGAGCTCCTGTTAACATTAGAGTCTTCTGAGAACAGGGTGATAAAGCAATTGTGAACGTGTTCCCTGATTGCTTCTTCATTATCTAGGAACTGACAATCATCATCTTTGAGTTCTTTGATCCTGTTAGCATTGCTTTTAGCTTTCGTAGCCGCGTGATAAAATCTTGTGTTTCGATCTCCGGACGCAATCCAATCCTCCCTAGATCGCTGGAACCAGATGAGTTCCTCCTGGTAAAGGGTTTCATCAAGTTCTAAGCGTAGTTTTTTCTCCAGTCTGATGAGGTCTGATCTTGCCTTGTAAGCCAGGCTTCGTTGTATGCCTCCTAGCCTTGCTAATAAACGGTTCTGTCTGTGAAATACATTGCCAAAAGTATTTCTATTCCAGTCGGCCAGTGCCTTTGCCAAGCTCTTCTTATTGCATTCCAAGTCTTTTCCTTTATCCCATCTTGCGTCAATGAAAGCATGGAAGTTGGGGTGGGTTGGCCATGCCATATTAAATCTGAAACTCTTCTCTAGAGTCTATGTATGACGCAACTGAGTGTTTACAAGAAGAGGTGAGTGGTCAGACCCGATAATAGGGAGGTGTTCCACTAGTGCGTTGGGGAAGAGGAGTTTCCACTCAACGTTCCCCAGTGCTTGATCTAGGCGTGCTCCTTTGAAGTTCGTATCAGTGATGCCTCTCATCCAGGTGAAAATGGACCCAACAAATCCCAAAGTCTATTAATCCTTCTCTAGCTATCCATGAATTAAAATCTGCGCATCTAGAGTGACTAAAACCTTCCTTATTACTCACTTTTTCGCGGCATGTTACAGAATTGAAGTCACCAACCGAGAGCCAAGGTGTATGCAGGTCGGGATTGGGAGCAGTTAAGTCCGACTACAGTTTCCTCCTAAGATGTTGGTCCGGGCTTCCATACACTAGTGATATGGACCAAGGGAACGTTGCCTTGTCATCTATCTGCAAAGTAATAAATTGAGGGTGAGTAGAAATAATTTCAATGTTATGAACATTCTTCCACAAAACCCATATTCCTCTAGAAAATCCCACAGCTTCCACTCTAATCCATTTGTCAAAACCTAGGTTTAAACAGATCGAGTTAGCTTGATTCCCAGAGACTTTAGGTTCAATCAAACATAGCAATGATGGTTTATGAACGTTCAAAATCTGCTTCAGGGTACGCCTGAATGTTTTAGAGGCCACACCCTGGCAATTCCAAACTAGGAAAAACATTAGCAAGCTGAAAAAATAACAGGCGCTCAGGAGCGCTGCTGACTGTCAACCAGCAACCCATTAGGGTCGACACCTCTCTCCGCCTCCTGCATAGCAATGTTAGGGGGTTCATTCTCGTTGAGGAAACTCCTCTCAAAATCTGGGGGAACATTTTTGTATGTATTCTCATAGTCGGCCAGCGGAGGGGATGGCGAATAGCCTCTGGTATGGTAGACAACCATACTCGTGATTTCCTTCCCTTTGTTCTAGCCCCTCACAACAATATGTTCTGATTCCAATCGCCGGAAGACCAAGATTCCAGTTGCGGTTTCGGTCTTTTCTGATTGTGTTGGCGAAAGTCTCCCCTGTAATTGGTTCTGATTCTTGGGAGAGTTTTTAATGGTTGCTGCCATCCAGGTAGAGTGGGATGGTCTTCTTGAAGTTGTTCCAATTCGTAATCCTTGAGTCCATCCAGGGCTGCGAAGCGGGATTGCGATTCTTGACCTTTGGCTCGAGTCTCTTTTCCTCCGGGGGAGGTAAACTGTCTAGCCTTTGGCTGGCCACGGGTTGCCAATTGCCCCTGCCGTTGTTCCTCCTTGGCTTACGCGAGACTAGCATCCATGTATTGTATTTCTCTGGAGGTCCGTGGGTCTTTGCCACTAGTGGAATAGTCGATGAGGAAGTACCATCGTTTCCACGAGCTGTACCGCCATCGTTGTCTTCTTTACCGCATTGATCATGCCGGTGGCCGTAAATACCGCACTTGAAACATACCAGGTGGATCCCCTCATACTCCACCGGCCATTTCTTAAAATCTAGAATAAATTTGGACAGTAAAGGTTTGGTTATATCAATTTCTATGCACATTTGGGAAAATTTTCCTTTTGACACAAGGCTGCGTTGGTAGTGTAGTCGATCTTGATCGGACGACGAATCTGATTTCCTATCTTCATGAGAAATTCTTCTTCAAAGTACTCAATAGGTAATAAGGGGAAGCGAGCCCATACCAGCAATTTCTCTGTCTTGTTGCTTCTTGGGTCGAAGTTAGGCTCCCATTCTTGTAACTTCCTCCTCCGGCAAAGGTGATGCTTCTGTGTGTTCCCGAACTTGGGTCGGGGTAACATTCGGTGTCTTCCAGTTAGCAGACTCAGGCGTTACCGCCTCAGGAGTTTCTTGCATCAAAATCTCCCTAGATTGGGATGTCGCTGCTTCCAGATACGTGCGTCGTCGTTTGGTCTTCTTCGTGTTCCTTTCCAGAAGATCTTGGTCTTCCGGCGATCGGAGTGTCGCCGCCGGTGTCGTTCCTTACAAGAGAGAATCTGTGACGGTTTCCATTTTAGTACTCAACAATTATATGTTCTTTATTATTACTATTGGTAATTATAATATAGGATTGTATTACGAATAGTAAAGTAGCAAAGAATATATTTAATTAGGAATTGTATTACCATATTTTAATGTACTATTGTGGTACGAATAGAAATTGTATTACCATATGTTAAATTATTTAGCAAACCTTAATAGTATAGGAGTATTTTGGGCGAGAAGTTAAAATGTAGGATTTTGTTTTTATTAATAGTATAGATTATGTTGGAGGAAAGTATATGTACTGTATTATTACGATTAGTAATTTTAATCTAGAATTGTATTACAAATAGGAAAATATGAAAAAATATATTGTATTAGGAATTGTATTACAATATTTTAATGTGCAATTCTAGTAAGCATAGGAATTGTATTATCATATTTTAAAATATTACGCAAACCTTAATAGTATAGGATTGTTTTTTGCGAGAAGTTAAAATGGAGGATTTTGTTTTTATTTATAGTATAGATGATGAACGTAGGTTTCCAATTACACAACTGAATAACAGAGAGATGCAGTACCTATATGAGAGTTAGCATAAAACTCTCCTAGCCTATAGGTACTGACTATTGACTAAATTACAAGCCATTATTAATACAACAATATAACATAATAATATAAAATGTGACATGGTTAATACGCCCCCTCAAGCACAAGGTTTTGAGGAAACGACATTGAGCTTGGCGCGAAGAGTCTGAAAACGCTGAGCAGGCAATAGTTTGGTGAAGATATCAACAAGCTGATCTTGAGTTGACACAAAACTGACTGTGAATTCTCCTGAAGCGACTTTGTCTCGAACAAAGTGATAGTCGACCTCAACGTGTTTAGTTCTGGCATGGAAAACCGGATTAGCAGCCATGTAAGTAGCACCTAAGTTATCACACCACAAGGTAGCGGGCTGACTAGAGTGTAATCGCAACTCTCGGAGTAAAGAGACGACCCACGTGACTTCAGCAGCAACATCCGCTAAGCCCTTGTATTCGGCTTCGGTAGATGACCGAGCAACAGTGCACTGCTTCCTGGAAACCCATGAAATTAAATTAGAACCGTAAAACACTGCATAGCCACTAGTTGATTTTCTGTCAATCGGACAGCCAGCCCAGTCTGAATCCGAGTATCCATGTAAGGTGGAGTGTGACGACGGAGTAACCTAAAGGCCCATGTCCAACGTTCCTTTAACATAACGCAAAACCCGCTTGAGAAAACCCCAGTGTTCTGTTGTGGGTGAATGCATAAACTGACAGAGGCGATTTACTGAGAATGACAAGTCCGGCCGGGTAATAGTTAGATACTGTAAGGCACCCACAATACGACGATACTGCGTAGGATTATCAAAGGGCTCAAGAGAAGGCGAAGACGACTGAGAGACAGCTGCGGGCGTGGCTAAAGGTTTGCAGTCAGTCATACCGGCCCGAACGAGAATATCTTGCATATACCTCTTCTGTGACAACAAGAACCAACTGTTAAATGCCAGAGTCTCTATTCCGAGAAAGAATCCTGGTGTGCCCAGATCCCGGATCTTAAAAGTGCTAGAGAGACGGAGTAAGAGAGAATCCACCAAGGCTGCATTGTTACCCATCATGATGATATCATCAACATAGACAAGTAGATAGACTCGAGAATCTCCTGACGTGAAGTAAAATAAGGAGACATCGGTCTTGGAAGACGCAAAACCTGCAGAAATTAGGAAGTCATGTAGCCGTTTGAACCACGCACACGGAGCTTGCTTCAAGCCATACAAAGAACGCTGTAGGTGAAAAACATGTCCAGGATGCAGTGGGTCCTCATACCCGGGTGGTTGCTTCATATAAACAGTCTCTGGGAGATGACCATTTAAAAAAGCGTTATGAACGTCTAACTGCCGGAGAACCCATGAATGAGTGACAGCTAACGAGAACAGAAGTGTGACTGTTGTCGGTTTAACCACGGGACTAAATGTGTCAAAAAAGTCCTCCCCTGCAACCCGATTAAAGTATTTTGCCACAAGCCGTGCTTTATATCTATCAATAGTGCCATCTGCTTTGCGTTTGGTGCGATACACCCATTTACATCCAATTATATTCATAAGCGGAGTTGCAGGTACTAATTTCCATGTGTTGTTATGTAGCAAAGCATTAAATTCCTGATCCATCGCATCCCTCCAATGGGTATGTTTGACCGCCTGTGTATAGCAGGTTGGGTCAGTAGTTCTGTGTAGTGCATAAAACTGTTTTCCTGTACCCCGAGTCTTTTTGCATGTACGCATAGCATAACCTCCTGTTGTAACCTGTTTACCCTTACTGATGGTTACATGGGTTCCCGAAGTTGATGATGAATGCGAATCAGTCTGAGTCCGAGAGGAGTCAGCCTGTAGCCCAGATGAGACTGAAACCGGAGGTAACGTCTATGGAATAGCATGAGCATTAGTACATACAGCCCAGGGTGATTCTACAGATTTTGGAGGTACACTTTCCTGCAAGGTTTCCTGAAATGGAAAAATGTTTTCAGCAAAGCGAACATGGCGACAAGTGTAGACTTTACCAGTGTTAAGGTCCATGCAACGATATCCCCTATAGGTGACCGGGTAACCTAGGAAAACGCAAGGTGCGGAACGGTACTCTATTTTGTGCCGGTTATAGGGTCGAAGATAAGGATAACAACGACAACCGAAGACACGGAAGAAGGTGTAAGGTGGATGAGAGTTATATATTTGAAAATGAGGAGTTTTGAAGTTTATAGCTGACGAGGGTAAGCAGTTGATTAGAAACGTTGCAGACTCGAAAGCGTAGTCCCAATATTTAAGTGGAGTTGAACTTTGTGCTAGTAAAGATAGTTCTGTTTCCACAATGTGGCGATTACGACGTTTTACCCTCCCGTTTTGCTCATGTGTATAAGCACATGATTGACGATGTGTAATCTCTAAGGATTCAAAAATGGTATGTAAACGACGATACTCCCCTCCTAAATCAGACTGTATGGCTTTGATAGAACGTGTAAACCGACGTTCTACCATCTCCCGAAATAAAGTAAAGATTTTATAAATGTTAGACTTTACACGGAGTGGATAAAACCAGGTATACCGAGAATAGTCGTCTACGAAAAGAACAAAATACTAAAAACCCGAATGTGAAATGATAGGTGACGGACCCCATATGTCCGTGAATATTAAATCTAATACATTGCTACTATTATTTTATACCCTATCTAGTGGAAACCGAGACGATTTGCCGAGTTGACAGGCCGAGCAAACATCTAACGAACTGACTTTTGGAGTTGTAACAGGGCAATGTTTCAGAACACGCTGCAGGACTTGACTGTGCGGGTGACCCAAACGCTGATGCCAAATTTTGGACGAGGCCCGGGCGGTAAGAAAGGCTTTGTGACTATGAGGAAGTAACAGTTGGTATAGACCGCCCGAAGTGAAACCTTTAAGAAGTACCGCCTGTGTTGTGCAGTCCTTCACAACAAAGAAGTTTTTATGAAATTCAAAATAAACGTCATTTTCATTAGTGAACTTATAAACAGAGAGTAACGAAAGAGACAAGTTTGGGACGTGAAGAATATTAGTCATTTTTAAAGGGTGCGATTTAAAGGGAATAACCGTGCGACCCACACTAGTGATGTCCAAACCTGAACCATTGCCCACTTTCAGAACATCAGATCCAGTATAAGGCTCAGAGTGATCCATCAGATTAACATCCGGCGTGGCATGGGATGTTGCCCCCGTGTTCGGGTACCAGGAGTCCACCGACGGTGGGTTTGCCGCATCACCGGAGTACTCAGCGTTAGCTTGTTGCACCGGCCTCTCATCATACCGGCGGAAGCAGGTGACGGCCGTATGACCGTGTGA
This sequence comes from Ipomoea batatas, assembly GCA_002525835.2. Lineage (NCBI taxonomy): Eukaryota > Viridiplantae > Streptophyta > Magnoliopsida > Solanales > Convolvulaceae > Ipomoea > Ipomoea batatas. The sequence goes on from CM008340.1 coordinate 12,920,449, forward strand.
GCGACAAATCTGACAGCGCGGCGTATTTCGACCACCACGACCAGGAGCCCCCGAGCCGCGACCACGCCAGTGACGTCCACCGCGACCACTAGAGTGACACCCACCAGCTCCGGATCCAGTTCTGCCACAACCAGCGTAAAACGCTGCGGGTGAGTTTTGCGGCAACGACGAATCCGCGCCACCAAAATCTTCTACATGGAGGAACTCCTGGCTTGGAGATGATCGGCCAACTGAGGAAGAGTCATTGGCGTCGCAGCTGCCGTTAGAGTGCTCGCCATGGCTCGGAATTCCGGGCGCAATCCCCGGAGGATGTACAAGATTTGTTCGTCGGGTGTGAGGGGTCGGCCGGCCAGCGACAACGCCTCCACGAGCATCTGCGCGTGGCCGAGATATTTCGCCGGCGAAGAACTGCCATGCCGGAGCTTCTGAAACTGCCCTAGGAGACTTAGGCAGCGTTTGCGGGATTGCGAAGCAAGCGCGGCGGTAATGGATTCCTAGACCGCACGCGATGTCTCCTTGCCGACGGCCAAGTACATGACCTCACTGGTCAGGGAGGAGACGATGAGCGATAAGATCGCTTGATCTTGCTGCACCCATGAAATGTACGCCTGATTCGGGACCGGAGGTGGCGGGGCAGCAGTCGACGACGCCACGGCGGTAGGGAATGGTCGAAGACGGGCACGACACTGTACCATCCAAGTAACCGATCAGTCCTTGGCTACGGAAGAACGACATGATCTGCGTACGCAAGTATATATAGTTTTGGGCGGTTAGTTTAATTGAGACATGGTGGTTGGCCGTGGAAATGGTGGGTGCCGGTGGCGATGATGGAGCGGCGAGAGAGGGGGTGATCGCACCCTCATCGGCCGGTGTTGTCATCGGAAAAAGGAAAATAACGTTACGGGTAGGGAGGGTGTAGGAAAGAGGATCTAACCCTAGCTGATACCAGATGAACGTAGGTTTCCAATTACACAACTGAATAACAGAGAGATGCAGTACCTATATGAGAGTTAGCACAAAACTATCCTAGCCTATAGGTACTGACTATTGACTAAATTACAAGCCATTATTAATACAACAATATAACATAATAATATAAAATGTGACATGGTTAATATAGATTATATATATATATATATATATATATATATATATATTACTTAAGAAACCGATCGTTTTTTTGTTCGATTCGGTTTTTAATCGAATCGAACCAAACCTATCGATTTCTCTAAACCATGTATCGATCGGTAATTCGATTCGGTTTAACCGAACCGTTTTGTCCAGGCCTAACGAAAACTACAATCAACTAAGCTATTAGCAATATTCCTACAATCTCGTGTGACTGTACCTACATAAGAATGATCATCTTTGGATTCTGAAATACTGGAACAAAATGTGATACAGTTGGTTTCTATACGAACATTGACTACCAAACACACAAAATATATATGAAATAACAAATAGTCAAAAATTTTATTTAAATTATCTTGGCAGTTTCTGATATTAAAAACGTAGGAAATTACAACACTTTAAGAATAGATCTTTCAGCAGTTTAGTACTTGGCTTTTCTGTAAATTTTCCACTGTTTTTGCAATTTTGCCGATGAGATTCATGCAAGTTATATTAGCAAGTACCAACATTAGAATTCAAGAAGATACCCTATTATATTAGAATGAAAGTGAATCTTGAAACAAAAACTCATAGATTTGGAAGGAATGTAGCACAATATGTGAAGTTTGTTGTCTATTCATACTTACAGTTGTAAATCTCGTCCACTGGTCCAAGAAGGGAAACACTGACGCCGACGACGAGATGGATGGGAAGGTGACGCCGATGACGAGAGAGGTCGACTCGCAGAGACAGATAGGGCGTGAGGTGTCAATCAGAGTGAATGGGAAGGCAACGCCGTGACAGCGAGGTTGGGAGGCTGGGACAGTGACGACGATGAGGAGGAGGCTGGGAGTCTGGGACGGCAACAGTGAGACAGAGAGGGCGTGAGGCGTGAATGCAGTAACGAACAGATAGAGACGGACTGATGGACTAGGGTTTTGAGTTTTGATATTTAATATATATATATATGTATATAGTTGAGTTCAAGTGTGACCTGCTCCTTAGGTGTGGTTGTGCGGCTATTTTGCAGCCATTACATGACAAATCAACGTGCAATATATATGTGTTAAAATACACACCACTCTATGTACTAAAATGCACCAGATGACAGATAAAACACATCATTCCACATTATAACCAAATGCGCATATTCACTTAAAATTCATCAACATACGTAATAAAACACAATATTATACGTATTAAAATGCACCACAACATGCCTCACGTCAGATTATAAACATGCACTATTTACACAAATTTGAAAACATGTGTTAAAATATGCACCATTCTACGTATTAAAATGCACACCAATGTGTGTTAAAATGCACAATCCAACTTATTGAAATGCACTATTACACTTATTAGAAAACATGTGTTAAAATACACATCATTCTACGTATTAAAATGCACCAGAGGACGAATTAAAATAACGCATCATTACACAACACAGTTACACACCATTCTACGTATGAAAATGCACCAGCGATGGATTAAAACACTCCATTCCACAACATAGTTAATGCACCATTTCAATTCACGTAATATAGATACTAAAATTACCATAACACCCCCAATTAACACACGCGAACTGCAATTGCCGCCATTAGATTAATCCAATCTAACGACACAGATGTAGCCGCACGACCGCATGGGAGCTCACCGCCACATTTGAGCTACTTTATATATATATATATATATATAT
>CM008340.1:12928698-12943711 GCA_002525835.2 Ipomoea batatas
GTTCTCATCTCTTAAGACACAGCCGAAACCCATCCGGTTCATGCTTGTTTTCAGAGCTGCATCTACGTTTGCTTTTATCCACCCAGACTGTGGCTTTTTCCATTTGCATTGTCGATCAAAAGACGGTTGGGAAGATTTAGGAGGCTGGACTTGTGCTTCTGACCAACTTGTCCAGAGAGATCTAGCGCCTTCAACAATGGCTCGGGGGGTCAGATTGATGTTATTCCAAATTTTTTGGTTCCTAGCTTCCCATAGAGCCCAGCATATCATAGCTAGCATAATTTGCTTCTCAGTACATAGAGAAGAGAGGTTATGCCCAAACCATTCTTTGAAATCTGTGAAGCCCTCTATTTGGATATTTAACTTCGCCACCCTGAAACAAGCTCTAGCAACTCCACATTCTGCAAAAATATGAAGGGTAGATTCCATGTCAGCATCATTATGAATGCACTCAAGTCTGCAAGGCACAAATTTCTTCCATAAAGCTTCAGCTGTAGGTAGGCAATCTGTACAAGCTCTCCATAGCATATTCTTGACCTTTGGAAGAATTTTTAGTCTCCATAGCATTGTCTATTGTTAAAATGTGCACATTATAGTATTAAAAGTTGTATGGTAAAGTTGACGATAATTACAAACATACAATATCATTTTTTTTTATAAATTGATTTGATTTGTCCAATTTTTACAAATGTAAGTTTGAGATGGTTCTTAGTTTTTTCTTGCGGGTGTGTTCTCATGAAATCATGTGTGTGTGTGTGAAGGGTCTGGTTCCCATGCGGGCGTGCAGATCTGCACCATTAGGTATGCATGAATGCACCACCACATGTTCAAAAATGCTCCAGGCCGGATGTGGTGCATTTGTACATTTCACCCTGGTGCATTTCTTAATACGTGGTGGTACATTCATGCATACTAGATGGTGTAGATCCGCACATCCGCATAGGAAGCTCTGTCTGAAGCCTTTAGGGCATAATATTCAGGATTTTGGAATTTGTCTATTTAAGTATTTATTTGCAACTTTCCCCATTGACATTACTATATCATACTCAAGCCTCATTAAAAATCACACTAGAAAAATCCAATGGGAAAACCTAGTGAGGAAAAAGAGTACACAATATGTATGCATTCATGTGTTGCAAAAATGGTACAATTGTTGATCTTTATGACCCAGCCTTTAGGATTATTCAAGTCCAACCTTTAGGATTGATTCAAGTAAATGCCACTCCTCCTGAAGGTTGAAGATAACAAACTTCAAAGTCTACATGTTTTAAAATAAAAACATTGTTTCAAAAGAGTTTAGAAAAGAGTATGGTACGATCTTCAAGATTGTTACTAGAGTTCACATTCTATAATAATCTCGTAACTCATCTGAAGTTTATGTGGGTTGAATATTGACGTTATATATTTTGTCTAATTTTCTTTAAACATACCTATTTATTATTTGAACACAAGTTTTATTGTCCTCACATAGGATAGTGGGGTAAAGCAAAACATAACTAGCTTGGATTTGACATCATGGGGATCAAATAAAATAACCAATATCTAAGTGGCCTATGAAAATCACACATTGATTTATCGCATAAACTTCAAAATCTTTTATAAATCGAAGATATTGGAGGATATTTTGAATACTTTTCCAATATTTAATTGTATGTGGAGCACTAGATATTGTTAGCAATTTCATCGCAAGAACAATATCAAACCTGATGCAATCATGAAATTTCTAGTTCTATAATAGTGCTCCAATAGCAATGAAGTAAGGGATTCCAATCCCAAAATGTCCTCATTTTCTTCTTCGATTCTATAAGGCCCCTTATCTACTTCAAGAGATTTATGGACAATCGTTAGAGTGATAAGTCAATGGTACTTATCCATATAAACCATCTTCAAGACGTTTTTCAATGTAGGTTAACTGGTGTATAAAACTCCTTCAAAGATATGCTTGATCTTCAAGATGAGACAATACTTGGTATTTCCAAGTCTTTCATTTCAAACCCCGTCTTTAGACACAAGCTAATATAATTAAGCTCTTTATGTATTTCAATGATGTTCATACCATCAACACAAACTAAGATAATAAATAAATAATTCCATTAACAACTCTTTAATGAGCACATAATGGTACATATTTATTTCTACATTTTCCTACTTCAGGAGGAAATTACTCAGTTAATTTCTTGTTACTTCAAGTTATGTAAGGCTTTTGTACTTCAACAACAAACATGTTGTGATATTTACTTTCTTTCATTCTGAGAATTATAAATCCATCAAGGATTTTTCCAAATAAACATTAGTGTCTAATGACCCATAATTATACGGTCATAACTTTCATCAGCTGCATATCTAAATTTATTATTTTGCCATTTATGTAGCGGAACTTAATGACATCTATTATGGGAGAGTATATTTGATTAAAATTAATTCTGGATCTCTGCGTGAACCCTTGGACTACAAACTCGCTATATATCATAACACCTCATCATTCTTATCTCTCTTTTGTACAAACGCCCATTTGTAACCTATAGGGTTAACATTTCAGTGGTGTACATGTTATAAAGAGAATACATTTATTAGCGAGTTGAGCTATATATGCCCTAATTGCTCCTTTTATACATTAATCAATCAGGGCTCTTATGTCGCCTAGCTCTGGATCCAGATTATCATATAATATGAGCAATTTTGAAGGTAATTGTGTTATCGACAACTATATTATTTTCATAAATTTCTCCCACATATATATAAATGTTCATAATAATTTCTAAGTCAACCAGATTCTAGCCATTTCCCAAATGTTTTATATCTGGTTGTTCCGCATCCAAGTAATATGATTATTTGGTGCACCAATAAATTTACTGGGTTTCTCGTCTTCTGGACAAATTTTAAAGATTTTTCAAGGAGTGTCAAAAATTCTTTACTAGATCTAGTTGTTTTAGATTCTTATTTTTCTACACCAATGGGTCTCCTGCACTTCTAGCGCCAAGGAGCATCATGGATATATATAGTCCAATTTGGGGAATGTATATGGGACCTAGTCACTCTTTTATGATTAGTATAATCAATTAGCAAATTATTTACAAATTTATTTCCTTATGAACTTCCAGTTTAGTCTAATTGGTACATGGATTTAAATTTTGAAGATCTTTTCATTCTATGAAATTTCTCGACATTTCATTAAATTTGATCATATCTCCCCCTAATGTAGTGAACCGATCTTCATAAAGTATGCAGTCGACGTATCTATTGATCCCCTTTCATGGGCTCTAGATGTTTACACAGTAGACATAGGTTTATAACCAACGTGTATTTGATAGCCCCTAGAGATACACCATGGTGGTGATATAGTAAAATGGACTGCGCACTAAGAATAGAAGCGCAGATTTGGAAATGTTCAGTTTGAAATCACGTATTATGTGTAAGGGGAAATAATGATATGCAATGGGCCGGAGTTAAAGTATATCAGCAGCATGCAATACAGCATTTTTCCAACAAGTAACCGACAAACTGGACGTTTGAAATAATGGTCTACCAATCAATTATACTTGTTTACCATGTTGGGTGTGGACATTAGGTATCTGATGCTCTACCTTAATGACCAATGCAAAAATAATGTAAATCCTTGAATTTTTGTTTAAAATAAGTGCAACACACGAAACCTCTAGTCGAATATAAGAATAATATAACCTAGAGGCAAGTTCTTCGACTTTCTATTTTCTCTCGGTAACAAAGTGGATCATAATAAGGTATTCCAAGTTATGAACCATTTTGGTTTCGACATGAAAACCAATTGAACTAATGTCTTAAAATTGATGGAGTAAAAGTGAAGCTCTATCGGAGCCCACAAAGGAAACCATATCGTCTGCAATTATGGCAATATTGCCCTTGCGTATTAAATGTTTGAAAAGCTGTTCTATCTGTCAAGATAGAATGCATGGTTGCCTTTTAAATGGATAATCATCACTATAATGCATGGAGGAGGGAAAATTTAGAGATTTATATATAAAGATTATTGATAAGCTCCCAAGATGAATATATATTTACATATAAATAAGGATAGTTTTATAGCATTTCAATATCTTTATGTGACTAATTTACGATATTATGTGCTTTAATTAGATAACCACAAGCAAAGCTATCTTTGGTGTATTTTTAAGCCATTTCATAGGTCCCGAGAGCCGTTCGGCACGAGAGATGGGCAAAATGAGCAAATCGAGCAAGACAGAAGTCCTGGGGGGCCTAAGATGCTTCATCCGCGCATGAAGGCCGTGTGGATGAATTCCAATATCCATCTACGAGGCCATCTACGCGTGGATGAGCTCGTGGACGAGACAGGGCGGAAAAATCATTTTAGGGCAAATTATGGGAGACTATTTAAGGAAGCTTGATAGGATTTTTCATAAAAGAATTTTTAGAAATCAGATTTCATTCATAGATTTAGTTTTACATTTTCCATTGTGTATGAGGAGATGAAGATCAAAAGCTTGGATTGAAGATTATATTTTCATTTTACTAGGTGATTTCTATTTGAATCTTATCTCTATTTACATTTCTTGTTCTTAGATTGAATTGGTTTATGATCTTGAATATATGATTATGCTCAGCTAATTCTATCTAGGGATTAAGTTGTGTGAATCTATGTTTGCTTAGTGTGAGATCCTATTTCTTATTATGGATTTGATTTATTTGATTTGGAGATCTATTCTTGTCTATTGATTATTGGTTTGATTAGATCTTGTGTAGATCTGGCCAATCTATTGAGAGATTGAGACCTTGACTCTATCATAGTATTGATTTGAGTTAAGTTGTAGCTTTTTGCAATCTTAGATCCTATGGAATTCCATGATTGGGAATAGTAGCAAAGTGAAGCCTAGGTGTTTGATAAAATGACTCTTAGGGCTTTTGGTTGTCAAATGGTACTCCTAAGCCTAAGAAGCCCTAGTACACAAAGGTGGAAAGGGACTAAGAAAACACACTCTTGAATAGCCAACACAATTGGATCATTAGACCACTACTTAAGTCACACAATGAGGCAACATAGATAGCACAATTCATTTCCTTGTTTCTTATTACTTGTTACTTTGATTTTAGTTATTTCTTGCACACTTACACTTCCTAAATGCCATTCACCCTCTCCAACAACCTCACATGTCTCATCACGCATTCATTCAATTAAAAGCTTAGCAATCTCCCGCATTGCCTCCTTCGAGACCGACACTCGGGGACGTGTCCTCGTTTTATCATTACCACATATATACACCTCACCGCGAGAAAATTACTATCTTCAAATTGGCACCGTTGTCGGAGAGGCAATAGGTTGTCAATTGCTTTGCTTTTACTTGATTGAATGCTTTTGAGAACTTGATTGTAGTTAAATCCATCTTTTGTTTTATTCGTTTTTGTTACTTACCCTCAATTGGCTACTTCAAGTTAATAAAGGATTGTTTGCTTTCATGAATATCTTAATAGGTGAATGCAGACAAGAGCGAAAGGAAACCAAGGCTTATTTCCTTACATACCAGAAATTAACAAAGCAACATGAAGGAAAAGCATCTGAACTGAACATATGACTTCTACAAGCGCTACGAGGAACTCTAAAGGGAGAGGAACACCTATACCAATCCCACCATCAGTCCCAATTAATCCACCTGGACAACCCAATCCGAATGATCCAATATTAGAAGAACCACAGATTAACTGAGTGAATCAACCAGAGCAAATTCGAGTTGAAGAATATTATGAAGTACCGCAAGAACAACAGAGATCTATAGCAGATTACATGACACTAGAATTTAATATGCATAACTCTATTTATGTACCGCCATTGGAGAATATAAACTTTCATGTGCACCCGACAATCCTTACTTTGGTACATAAAATCAATATGCAGGATTACCGTCGGAGGACCCACATGCACACATAACGAGATTTATCCGAGTCTGTAGGATGTATAGACAAGAGGGAGTAAGTGAGGAGATCATCAGACTAAAACTATTTCCATTCTCAGTAATTGGAGAAGTAGCGAGATGATTAGAAAGCTAGGATGACCATCACTTCCGATCTTGGCAGCAATTACATAAAGAATTTATGGACGAGTTTTTCCCAATCACCAAGACGATGAGGATTCGAAGACAAATCCAAGAATTCAAGCAAGGGAGATTGGAAAGTTTAGGAGAAGCTTGGAGGCGATTCAAGGTGTTAAAAAGGAAATGTCCACACGATCTAATGCATCTCTGGGATGTAATCAGTTCATTTTATGGAGGCTTAACTGACGAAGGGAAAATGCTCCTCGACTCATCATCGAGTGGTGCATTTGTCTCATTAGCACTTCCGGAGGTGGAAGAATTAATTGAGAGAATTTCGAAAAATACTTCGTGTTGGTACGATAGAAGAGAAGAACATGGCGGCATGTATGAGGTAAACAGTCATGTAGCAAATGAAGCTAAGATTGAAGCAATGAATCACGAAATCAAAAGGCTACAGTCTATGGTGGAGAAAATGGAAGGAAAGACGAAACCCTGTATGGCTTTAGCTTTGTATTGCAAGATATGCGAAGGACCGCACGACACTAACATTTGTACATCACCTTCTACAACAGAACATTTCGAATCAGTAGATTATCAAAGAGGTCCGAGCTACAATGCATACGGAGGTAATCAGGGACAAAACCACAATTGGAAGCAGGAGGATGGTTGGAACAATAGCAATGGAGGATTCCAAACGAGAGCACATTATAATCATGGCAATAAACCCATTTACGCGCAGAATGAGAAGGGTAGCCTTACATATGGCCCAACTCAAGGGAATGGAGCTCAGATGACTCATTATAAGCCTAATTATAACTCTCAGTTGGATTATGCGCAACAAAGAAGGGACGACATAAGGGAAGTCGACGAAAGACTAACAAGAACTATTATGGAATTGAAGAACTATAGAGCAAATCTTAAGCAGGAAATTACCCAAGAGATTAGACAAGAAATTTCAAGCTTGAGACAGGAATCAAAGGCTACTCTCAAGACGATAGAAAACCAAATATCTCATATGTTTAAAATGATGTCCAAAAGGCATTACAAGCAACTTCTAAGCAATACTGAGAGTAATCCTAAGGAGAGAGTCAACGTCGTGAAAGCTATTGAAGAGAGTCATAATGGATGTGATCCTATGGATATCATTTGAGGAATGTGCAATTGTGAAAAAAGAAGAAAGGAGAAGGAAGTAGAAAAGACTACCTCTTGTAGTCCAAGCCTTGACAAAAACATTGAAAACGCTTCTTATGGAGTTCCAACGAAGAAAGAAGAAAGCAAGGTCATCTCTTGTGACCATGAAGAAGGACAGAATGAGGAGATCACCTCTTGTGATCAAGCTAATGAGAACGTGTTGCAAAATCACAAATCCAAGACCTCAAAAGGGAAATATAGGGCAAGAAAAGGCACATTTAATGTTTTCATGCAAAAAAAAATTCAATGATAAACAATGTCGTGAACTATTTGGAAATGATGCTTTTGATGATTATGCATGCTTAGGCAAAGAGATTTCGGCTTTTATGACTACAGGTTACCCCGTAAAGAATGTTCCATTAAGAACATAGAATTTCTAAGTGCTCTTGCCGATCTCGGAGTTTCCATCAATTTAATGCCCTTAAGTTTGTTTGAGCAACTGAGTTTACCCTGTCTAAAACCGACAAGGCTTACACTTCGCTATCCAAAAGGTCTAGCGGGGGATGTGCTTATAAAATAGGAGAATTTTTAGTGCCAGTTGACTTTATCGTTTGCGAAATAGGAAGGGATGAGCCCTTTGGCTCTTTAATCCTTGGAAGATCATTCTTAGCTACATGCCATGCTCGGATTGATGTGAGCACGGGCGAAATTACCTTAAGATTTGATGGACAAAATGAAGAAAAAAGAAAAGCAAGAATTGAAAAGAAATATGAAGAATTGAAAGCCATGGTCAAGGTGAAAACGAGGACCAAATCGAGATGGAAAAATGAAGAGTTGGTTTGGAAGAACACATGGGTTCCAAAATATTTCCAACCAACGATAAAGGAATATGGTTGAGATGAAAGGAGAAACGTTGCGTCTAACCAGAGCCGTAAAACGTGGCGCTATTTGGGACGCAACCCAAGGTTTTGAATAAATTTGCGTCGCTTTTATTATGTTTCGTTTTTATATTTTGTTGGTATATGTTTTTGGGAGACTAATTTGTAGGGTTGATGGTCGAAATACGAGTGAGCCAAAATTAGACAAGAGGCGAAAGGAAAAACCAAAAATCGGAGGAAAACGCCGGACGACACTGTCCACGTGTCCCTCACGCGTGAAGGGCATGCGGATGAAATCCAGTGTGCATCCACGCGTGAAGGGCGCGTGGACGCAACAAAATGGCGTGAATAAAATGCATCGGTCGAACCACGAGTTTTTATCCCCAAAACTCAAATTTCCTCTTCTCCTCTACGCCAAAAAACTATCCCTAAGCAAGGTTTGAGCAAAAGTTCATTACTTTTCACTTTTCCTACACAAATCAAAGGCTAGAACATCACCAAAGGTAAAAACATCTTCTTGAAGCTATTTCCATGGTTATTTTTGAGTTTTGAAGAGTATATTCATGAAATGCCATCCTACATTGTTTTGAAATATTTTGTGTGATTTGAATGTTGATAATGGTTAGGAATGAATCATAGAACTTTATTTCATTGCTTTCTTCCATTCTTTGTGATTAATTTGGTAGATTAAACTCAAATTTTGAACTCTAGTGTGAACACCATGAAAATTCAAATGGGTTTGCTTGATTTCTTGATAATATGATGAAATTGATGATTGAATTGATGTAGAAACTTGTTATAGAACATATATATGCAATCAATTTGATATTACCCATGCTACATTGGTGAATTGCATTTTCATCCTCTAACCTTAATTTTTGAATTGGGGAAGAAGATGAAGTTGACTTTTTGAAATTGTTGACTTCTGTTTTGACATTGTTAACTTTTGAATTGAATTGCTATATCTTGAAATTGAACATGTGTGTGATATTGGAACTATATTGTTGACATTTTCATGATGAGAATTGATCCAAAGAGAGGGGAAACTATGGCGAAATTTTCAAAAACACTAACCCCTATTTTCGAAATTTTCAAAACTTTATTGAAAATTTTTGGGCATAATTCGTGTTGTGAAATTGGAAGATATTTGCAACTAACCAATTGTTTTTACGGATTATTGTTAATTGTATAAATTTTGTAGGATGGGTAGAACTAAGGAAATTGCAAAGAAAAAGAGCTATGATGAGGTAGGGTCTAGCAGGTCAAGAACCAGAGTGCTATCTTCACGACGTCCACAACCGAAGGACATCCCACAACCAGCTGTTCCGAATGAAATGGGTACAAGACCCCTGAGGAATATGTCTCCGGCAGAGCGAGTTTCAATGGATGTTTATCGCGGAAAAACTCTAAGCGGGGGGAAGTTTTTTTATCCGAACATACTACGCGAGTTTAGATGCGAGGACGAGGTGTATCGTTTGCTTCAGCACCCTAAGTTAGGTAGACTTTTTGAATGGAGAGGTCCAACATATTCCCCCGTCACGTACGAGTTCATAGCCACGCTCAACATCAGGCGTGAGATTAACAACGCAAGGGAATCGATACAATTCACACTCTTTGGCAACAGATACCATTTGTCGGTTAACGAGCTTACAATTGCTCTCAGATTTCATGACCAGGTAGAGGTTTCCATGTGATATTTTAATGACTTTAAATCTGAGACAGAAGGTACAGGCAGTATTCTTAGGACCTTTGGTGACAAGGTTAAAGATAGAGGTTTCCATGACAGCTTTCACGATCCGCGAGTTTAAAGCCATATACATCAAGTTGGGAAGTGACGATGCACCAGCCAAGGGAGTTACCGGCAGTAGTGGTGAGGAGGATGATGATAAGCCAAATGTGCAGGAACAGCAGGGTGAGCCTAGTGCACAGCACGAGGGGCCTACTATGATGGATTGGGAGTCTACTCAGGCTTTCCATAGACAGTTCCAGGAGGAGCAGATGGCTTATCTCCGATCCCATAGCATGCTGCAAGAAAAGCAGTACACATCAGTATATGCATGCCAGGATAGACAGGACGAGGAGATTCTCCGCACAAGGAGAGCCGTTGAGGAGAATGCCCGATTGATTCAGGAGCTACAGGCTTAGTTTGCTAGGCAGTTCCACCCTCCGTCCTTTGGTGACCAGTGATGTTGATTCCACACCCAGCAACAGCAAAAGAAATGCAAAGAAAAACTCCCCATAACATTATCTTTGAATTGATTGGTTGATGATCCATGATAAACATTAGGTTCCCTATGTGTGGGGTTCTGCCTTTATTTTCTTTAATTTCTGTTATACTCTTTTATGCTTTTTCATTACTTGCTTTACTATTATGCACTTTACTATCTGTTTTGATGTTTGAATAATTTTATTATTCTGCACTTATTTTCTTTAGTTGATTCTATTTTATGAGTCTTATGCGTTTATCTAGTTTGAAGTTACTTTACTTTATTAGCCTATCAAGATTTGAACAAATGAATAGCTTTCCTAATTGCTATATTATTTCCACTTTTAACCTTTGTGTATATAGCTTTGATAATGGAGGCCGACCGATGTTGGAAGCTAAAGTGTGGAAAGAGGGATGCATACTTGGTTTAACCTCTTATCCCTTTTCTATTTTATGCCTCGTTTTCAAATTCAAAGTGTGGAAATTGTTTATATAGCTTTGCTTGTGTTCTATGTTCAAAGGATGAGCATACCTTATTATTCTGTCATTAAGAATCAGTTTAGTATTACCCTATATCCCATAGCAAATTCCAAAGTGTGGAAAGAGATTTTGTTTGCAATGTTTAATTAGACTCATTTTCCTTTATCTCACGAGTCCGAGGTAACATCGAGGGCGATGTTTAATTTAAAGTGTGGAAAAGACGCACTTTGTGCTTAACTGTTTGATTGCTTAAGTTAGTCTTTTGGGCATGATAAATGGGTGTGTTTTGCAAATTGGAGAGTGAGTTATTGTTTGTGCTATCTAAGGAGAATTTTTACTAGATGCCAATAAAGTTTTTACTCTTGAAATATCTTTGTGTAAGTTACTTTTTGCACCCATGAGAGTGTTTTAGAACCGAATAGGTTTGCATTCTTGCTTGCTTGCATGATGTTCACCTCTTATTTAGGTAGGACCTTAGTCAAGGATCTCTCGAAGTGGGAGTGTGCACTTTTTAATTTGAGAAAGATAATGTAAGTGAAGCCCGAAATAGAACTAATTTGGTAGGGCATGGGGCAAAAGGTGAGTCGATTAGTGAGCATAGAGTGAAAAAAAATCCCTTAATCCCAAGAAAAAAGGCATGAGGGGTTGTATGGAGAAATAGTATAAAAGGAAAAAGGCCACTCCTAGAGGTAAGAATTGAGGGAAGCCGTTTCGCTAGGATGTGGGCAAACCATTGCACTAACCTTCGAAAAAGCGTAGAGCTCTACATGAAGTCGGTTGTCCACGCGAAATGATCCTGGGAAATGAGAAAATAGAGAGGAGGTGAGCTGCTTTGCTAGGGTTCGGGTACCCATTGCACCATCTTCGAAAAAGTATGGAGATCCATGTGAAGTCGGGTGCCCGATGACGTTACCCTGGGAAGTGAGAAGAATGAGGGACTGTCCCAAGCCATTGGTGGTGAGTGGTTCATGCCCCTACCCCCACTTATCTTACTTGTTTGGGCTTTGACATTCGGTCGGAAGGATTAATTAACTAGTGTACATCGTTCCTACTAGTGGGATCGGCTAGAGGCTCTAGTTAAATGAGAGGTGAATTCGAAATTGGGTTGCATGCTTGCGCGTGGTGTGAGAAGTGTGTTCCCCTTTGCTTTAAATGATTATCTATGAAGATTTTTTTCTCCCCGGAAATATTCCTTAAGTCGTATGGCATTTGACCAACATTCTTTGTAGATAACACAAAAGATTTCCCCCTCTTTGATAGTCTTAACATTCGTTTTTTATTGACCGGGAGTTCCAAGTTGAATGAGCTTAGTATCTTGGGAACTTATGTGCTTAGAAATGAATTGTCTTGCTTGAGCGCTTGATAAGATTTTTCATAAAAGAATTTTTAGAAATTAGATTTTCATTCAAAGGTTTAGTTTTAGATTTTCCATTGTGTATGAGGAGATGAAGATCAAAAGCTTGGATTGAAGATTACATTTTCATTTTACTAGGTGATTTCTATTTGAATCTTATCTCTATTTACATTTCTTGGTCTTAGATTGAATTGGTTTATGATCTTGAATCTATGATTATGCTTAGCTAATTCTATCTAGGGATTGAGTTGTGTGAATCTATGCTTGCTTAGTGTGAGATCCTATTTCCTATTATGGATTTGATTTATTTGATGTTGGAGATCTATTCTTGTCTATTGATTGTTGGTTTGATTAGATCTTGTGTAGATGTGACCAATCTATTAAGAGATTGAGACCTTGACTCTATCATGGTATTGATTTGAGTTAAATGGTAGCTTTTTGCAATCTTAGATCCTATGGAATTCCATGATTGGGAATAGTAGCAAAGTGTGTAGCCTAGGTATTTGATAAAATGTCTCTTAGGGCTTTTGGTTGCCAAATGGTACTCCTAAGCCTAAGAAGCCCTAGTACACAAAGGTGAAAAAGAACTAAGAAAACACACTATTGACTAGCCAACGCAATTGGATCATTAGACCACTACTTAAGTCACACAATGAGGCAACATAGATAACACAATTCATTCCCTTGTTTCTTATTATTTGTTACTTTGATTTTAGTTATTTCTTGCACACTTACACTTCCTAAATGCCATTCACCATCTCCAACAACCTCACACGTCTCATCACGCATTCATTCAATTAAAAGTTTAGCAATATCCCGCATTGCCTCCTTCGAGACTGACACTCGGGGACGTGTCCTCGTTTTATCATTACCACATATATACACCTCACCGCGAGAAAATTACTATCTTCAAATTGGCGCCGTTGTCGGAGAGACAATAGGTTGTCAATTGCTTTGCTTTTACTTGATTGAATGATTTTGAGAACTTGACTGTTTTTAAATCCATCTTTTGTTTTATTCGTTTTTGTTACTTACCCTCAATTGGCTGCTTCTAGTCAATAGAGGATTGTTTGCTTTCGTGAATATCTTAATAGGTGAATGCACACAAGAGCGAAAGGAAACCAAGGCTTATTTCCTTACATACCAGAAATTAACAAAGCAACAAGAAGGAAAAACATCTGAACTGATCATATGTCTTCTACAAGTGCTACGAGGAACTCTAAAGGGAGAGGAACACCTATACCAATCCCACCACCAGTCTCAATTAATCCACCTGGACAACCCAATCCGAATGATCCAATATTAGAAGAACCACAGATTAACTGAGTGAATCAACCAGAGCAAATTCGAGTTGAAGAATATTATGAAGTACCGCAAGAACAATAGAGATCTATAGCAGATTACATGACGCCAGAATTTAATATGCATAACTCTATTTATGTACTGCCATTGGAGAATATAAACTTTCATGTGCACCCGACAATCCTTACTTTGGTACAAAAAATCAATATGCAGGATTACCGTCGGAGGACCCACATGCACACATAACGAGATTTATTCGAGCCTGTGGGATGTACATACAAGAAGGAGTAAGTGAGGAGATCATCAGACTAAAACTATTTCCATTCTCAGTAATAGGAGAAGCAGCGAGATTGCTGGAAAGCCAGGATGACCATCACTTCCGATCTTGGCAGCAATTACATAAAAAATTTATGAACGAGTTTTTCCCAATCACCAAGACGATGAGGATTCGAAGACAAATCCAAGAATTCAAGCAAGGGAGATTGGAAAGTTTAGGAGAAGCTTGGAGGCGATTCAAGGTGTTAAAAAGGCAATGTCCACACAATCTAATGGTCTACTAATCAATTATACTTGTTTACTATGTTGGGTGTGGACATTAGGTATATGGTGCTCCACCTTAATGTCCAATGCAAAAAGAATGTAAGTCCTTGAATTTTTGTTTAAAATAAGTGCAACACACGAAACCTCCGGTCGAATATAAGAATAGTATAACCTAGAGGCAAGTTCTTCTGCTGGTACTATTTAACCAAATGCTTCGGGGTGCGGCACGTACGGGACTAGTTCCCTTTACACTCACAACTGAAGCATACTTGTTGCAAGCTAGAGTTGTGATTGTATGAATGCGGCCGTCCTCGGTGAGCTTGATTATTTGTTTGCCTATTCTATTTTCGGGGGTCGTTGTTGCCTCTATTCTTCCCACTTTGCCCTTGACCCCTACTATGACCTTTTCCTCAGTCCCTCTTGGTGTTGCTCGACTAGGTAACATTTTGTGCTTCGGCACCGGTGTAGAGCCGGCTAGGCGTGCATTATGGTTTAGCATTAATAGTTGGTTGTACTTTTCAGCTACCAAGAGGGCAGAAATCAGCCCATAATGTTTTGCATAATTCTTTATCATGTACTACTATTGGAGTACAAGATTATTTGCATGAAAAGTGGACAAGGTTTTTTTCAATCAAGTCATCGTCTTAAATATCTTGCTTGCATAACTTGAGTTAGGACACAATTTTGTGTAAAACTGAGTTATAATTAGCCACTAACTTATAATCTTGAAATCTCAAGTTAAGTCAATCAAATTGTGCATGAGGAAGGACCAGTGATATTTGCTTGTCAAAACGGCCCTTGAGGGATTTCTATAAAACATAGGGGTTCTTTTCAGTGAGGTATTCATTTTTCATGTCGTGGTTTAGATGGTGGCGTAAGAAAATTAAGGCTTTGGCTTTCTGAACTGCATTGCTCGTGGACATCTCAACAATCGTGTTTTCAAGTTGCATAGATGTTAGATAAATCTCAACATGAAAAATTCATGTTAAGAAATTGCTCTCGTCCAAAGCAAGCTCGGTAAATTCATGCATGGTGATAGCAACCATGATATACATATACATATGCATGCATACGTACGTACATACATACATACATACATATA
>CM008340.1:12944515-12955932 GCA_002525835.2 Ipomoea batatas
CTAAAAACAGTTAAAATTAGAGTTGAAGGATTAAAATGTAATTTTTTGGGCAAATCATTGATATTCTCTTACTAGTCCTAGGTAGAATTTTCTTCACGTTGAGATACTGCACTACCTAGAATGGAACAAAGGTTGGAACAGCAAAAGGGGAAAGGTGAAAGCAACGTTTTCCTAGTTTATGGAAGCCAACTAATAATGAATCTAGTAATCGCAGCTGTCCAACTCCTTTAGACAAGCAAGATATTCCAGATTTTCAAGATTTCCTGATTTCCCTGTCTTGTAGGTTTAGATAAACTTGAATTATGATTCGACTAATTAATCAGATATATAGTTTGATAACCACAAGATGCTAAGTCAAACTCCACATAAGCGTTATCTATTAATCTTCTTGATTTAAATTGATCAGTTGTAGATAATTAATGTTGATTTATCTCATTGTAATTTTTTGGCGATTAAGGTCTCAATGTAGGTTTCAATAGCAATTGTTGATTTTTTTCGTAAATTAAAGATTTGGCCCTGTTTGGTAAATAATCAGCCTATCAGTCAATTTTAGTTTATTTGACCACTATTAGTTGGTAAATAATAAGGTTTTTGTAACTTCAAAATGTTAAAATTCAAAAGGCTACTCAAAACAGCCTTTTCAATTAGCTTTTTGAGAAAATAAATTATACCAAATAGCTATCAGCTAAAAGTTAATTTATCAAACAACTTTCTACAATCAGCCAATGTTATAAACAAATCATACCTTCTAACCCAAACATCCAACTCAATCAGCTAACATCCATTTACCAAACAAGGCCAAAATTGAATTGCACATATGTATGGGCAATTTCATTGGTACTCAAGTGGTAAATTGTAGATTATAGACATTGACACAAGATCGAGTTACATCCAATGTAGTGAATTCTTTGTGAAAAACCAAACAATTTTTTTACTAAAGTCTATAAATCATCGTGATTTACTCTTATTATCATATATATATTGAGCCTGAGTGCATAAATTTTCGGGAGAAGAAATTCTCATTTTTAGACAAAAGATAAAATTGAATTATATTAAAAAAAAATAATATGATTTCCACGAGGGATATGATAGATATATATCGGTACCCAGCAACAAGATTTTGGTGGTCAAGAAAATATTGCATTGTATGGTGTTGGTCAAAAATTGCGACGTGGTACAAAAGCAGATGTTCCCTTTTTGGATGGGTCAACAAAAACGAGGTTAAGTGCGATGTTTAAGGTTTTGGTTTAAGGCTCGTGTTGAATGCAGTCCAACAATGTCATGTTCCGCCAACAATTTTGCTGCGCATAGTACTCGATTCTCAATTATGTTGTGCACCAAAAGTCACACCATGTTAGGTAAACCAAGAGCTGAGGGTCTATTTGGTCGGTATTTTATTTTATTACTTTGTGTATATGAGAGAATGCATCTATCTAATCTTGTTTAATTTGGTGACGGCAGGCAATGGAGTCTCTCCATTTACGCAATCATAGGATTCTAGCTTGCTAGGTATAGCTTAGCTAGGTTAATGTTGTTCTGGAACAAATCTTTAAAGATTTTTGTTTTGTTTTTTAACCGCACCCCACTTTAATTTTCGTTGGAGTAGAGTTTCAAGTGTAACCATGTTGTAAAAATTAGTCTTAAGTGTCTTTAAATTGAGACAAATTACTTGTTATGTGACCGGTCGTCTAGGCGTTCAATTTGGACGAATTAACTCATTCAATTCATCCGAGTTAGTCAAGTTGACTCATGCGAGTTGACGTTACTAATTTTTTTGAATTATATATATAAACCATCTAACTTTTCTATTTTTTTTGTTTTTCTTTTCTTTTTTTGTAGTGAGGTGAACGAATAATCACTATCTAAGGGTGTGCATTGAGTAAAGTATATATATTTTTATAATAGCTAATAAACTACACATAAAAGCTAAACTGCACTAAAATACCATATATGACAAGTTTGATCAAAAAAATATTGATGGGACGTTTGATTGGTGGGAATTACAATTCTATTCCCACTTAATTCTCACATAATTCATTTATTTTTTGGAGGAAAATGCAATTCCGTGGAATTAAAATTCATTCCTTCTCAAGGAATTAGAATCCCACCCCCCACCCCCACCCTTCCCCATTGGTATTTCAATTCTATGGATTAGGAAGAAAAAAATAACTTTGAGACAAAATTACCTCTCTTTTTTTAACCTAAAATTAATGATTGATCTTTTTCTTTTGATTATAGTGTGTCTTCTTTTTCTACTCTCAACACAGAACGTCAATCAGTAGGCCAACTTTAATCAAATATGTTTTCTCAAAACTCCATTATCTATTTGATTGCTTTCGTTATGCAATTCTAAAGTTTATTTACAACTTGTTACATAAATTTTCAAAAGCAAAATTTGAATGTGGTCATTTAGGATTTTTAATAATAATAATAATAATAATAATAATAATAATAATAATAATAATAAATATGGGCATTATATTTTAGACTTTATACTACTTATTCATTTTCAATTCTCATGTATACTAGACATTGGAATTGAAATTTCCAGTAATTCTATTCCTACAAATTTAAATTATCACTTTATTCCCACATTATTTATGTTCCATAGAATTATAACTTTTTTCCACTTAATTCCTTCCCTCCAACCAAACATCCCGTAACAAGAACAAAACATTGCTTCACTTACTCAATCGCCCTTTCAAGTTTCAACCACATTTATTTGACATTCCTACATTTGACATCCTAGATGCATGCATGAGGCAAGAAAGGGAACTAAATCATGAGCAAATCCACTAGACAATTCAACTTCCAACAACTTTTTGTGAGATGTATGCGCGAGAGGTAGACTGGTAGAGTTGCTTAGAGTTCAAAGTTGTTTTTGCTTTTCTTTTATTGTATATCAAAATAATTATTAAAAAAAAAAAACAATCATGACTTTTTATATTCAAGTCAAAGATTTAATATTGTTTATATTTACAATGTGCTTCGATTGATCTTGTATATGTCATATATACGAATACTCTTAATACTTAATAAAGAGTGTGTATTACTTTTATTCACTAAGCCTTAATTTAAAATTTTATTTTAAAAAATTGAAGGATTTTCATGAAGGGATATATATTTCATAAATATTAATTACAAACTTTAGATATGCATTGTGTAAAGCTTGAAAATACATTCAGTGTACATAAGATCTCTAAAGGGTGCACTCAAGTTAATTGCATTATAGTAGCTCTTTATTCTCTTGCTAACTAAACTTCATTACAATATCAACTTTGATATTTAAAAAAGACTTTTATTTGTGAGAAAAAATTTCTTGAAATGACTTTTAAAACAATTATATTGGAAAAGGTGTATCCAAATCACAAATAAAAAGACTATTGTCATTGTGGATGCATGTTGGCATTTCATATATAAGCATATAATCTAAATGTCATTTTGGACTAGAGTCTATAATGCAAGGTTGACCCTAATCCATGTTATAATTTGTGTCTATTGTGAGATTGTCTCACATATCTTTATCCACGAGATGGGTCGGATCAAGATAAAAATGTAATACTTATATTGAAAATTGTAATAGTATTTAGGAATAAAGTATTTATTGCTTATAAGGAAAAATGTAATATTTTTAAGAAAAAATATAGCGCTTTTAAATCAAAATGTAATATTTAGGAGTTAACCAGTTACTTATGGGAAAAAGTGTAATATTTATGATAAAAAATATAATACTTTTGATAAAAACTCTAATACTTTTAAATTAAAATGTAATATTAGAGATTGAATAGTAACTTATTAGAAAAAAATTGTAATACTTATAAGATAAAATGTAATACTTATGAAAATTTTGACTTGTCTCACTGATAGTTGATTGGCCTTTGAATGAATGGTAAAAGGAGCGTATATCTGTCAAACCTGTGACCTCTCACTTGGGAGGGTCACAACTATGCCGCTTGACCACAAGGTGTTTGGCCCAAATATCATAAGTGGTTAGATTATTTATGCCTACATTTAGTGTTTTACTTATTTAATTTTCAATGTCTAATTAATATAATTATATTGGGTTTTATCTATTGTTTGCGATTTCTTTTGAACCTACTATTTTAATTTGGGTAACACGGAGCTGAGTTGACCAGATTGTTAATTTGGTAATCCGATAGAAGCGATTTATTGACCTTCTTGATTTGATGAGCAGGTGAGTCAGTCAGCTTTGGACAATCTAGGTTAATTTATCTCATTGTGGTCCTTTACCGACTAGAGTCACAAGTCGAGATTTATCTAGTGAACGTCCTAGGTTTCCTTCTTCACACAAAATAATAATAATAATTTAGTTTTTAAGTGTAGAAAAATTATAAATGTATACATATGAAAAAAAAAATTATATGTACAGATATACATAATTACATACATATTATTCGTATTGGTGGTGGGGTCACTGCCGCCCTTCAGGTCCGCAAATTATGTCATGGATCAGAGTGTATCTTATGGACCATAATCCAAAATATTATTCAAATTATGTGTCTGCAATTGATATATTATGTACTTGTAGTTAATAATTTATGTGTCTGTAAATAAATTGAAGTCACATAACACGTTAACTACAAACACATAAAATGATAACTACAGACACATAAATTATTAACTGCAGATTTTACAGTTAACATACCTTGTACTTGTAGTTAATAGTTTATGTGTCTGTAATTACCATTTTATGTGTTTGTAGTTATTATATTATGTATTTTCAATTTATTTACATATACATAAATAGTTAGTTGTATGTACAAAATAGAGAAAATTGTCAATTTAGTGTACTGACTATTTGGGTCCTCTTAATTGCAGTCCACGACTTTCAAAAGTGTTAATTGCATACCCTAACTATTCAATTTTTGTCAATTTTGGTCACTCCGACCAAATTTCCGGCCAAATCTCACCGGAATTTCCTAAACCTAAAAATAACGATGACATTTTAGTCATTTCACACCCTATTTCTTCTTCTCCGGCGAGCTACCATTTTTCTCTGGCGACCAACTTTGTTGACCATGTTTTGGAGCTAGCCATGTTAGCCAACAACAATAACAACACTCCTTCTTCTTCCTCCGAACCCTTTGCCACTTTGGATAGCGGCAACAAGGGTATGTATTCGAGAACGTTGTTGGAGTATGTATGCGAGAACGGCAGCAAGGGTTATGGGTAGGCGAACGCAGATCCGGATGCGGAAGTGGTGTCGTTGTCGCCGAAAACATTGTTGGAGTCTGATCAGTATGTATGTGAGATCTGCAACCGGCGAGAGAGGGAGACGTCGTGGATTCGTGGAAGGTGCAGAACCTGCAGATGCACCGGCAGCGGCACAAGGTGCCGTGGATTCGTGGAAGCTGTTGAAGAGGGAGACGCCGGTGGTGTGGAAGAGAGTTTTCGTGTGCCAGGAGCCGACGTGTCTCCACCACGACCCCTGCCACGCCGGAGAAAAATGAGCACTCGCCGGAGAAGAATTAGAGTCTATAATGCAAGATGGACCATGGTCCATGGTATAATAATTGCCTTGGTCGATGACATTGCGGGCTAGGGAAGATCAGACTTGTTGAGAATAAGCAGAACAAACAATTTTCCACAATGATTAGTGATTTTACATATTTACCCACCATGGACTCGTGAAGTAAAAAAGAACTAATGATTTTTTTTTTTGGGTTTAATTTTAACAATAATATTTTGATTAAAAACAATAATATTTCGAATAATTATGATTATGACTAATCATCATCACTTTCTTCTTGTTTTTCTTTCTATAGATGATTTGGCTCAATTATTAAACTAAAAGTCGCATGCGTCAATTTTTATAAAAATAAATATTTTTAAAAAGTGGTGTATTTTTTTTTTTTTGCATGTTACGGAGTATTTAATATTAGAAACTAAGTCCCCTTGTCAAATAGTTTGCCTCTCGCATATAATAATATATAAATATAAATATGTAATCTAATTATTAATTTAAAATTTTAGTTGTGACAAAATGCATCATTCAATCAAGTGTTATTCAATTAAAAGAAAAAAAAACCATGTTTTTACACCGTTGTTATACCATGAACCATGATCCACTTTGCAAGGTGGACCCTGGTCCTAAACAACATTGAATTGTGTATTTTGGTATTGGAATTGTGAATTTTAATAATAAATTAATAATTGGTGTGCTCAAGTTCGAGCTCAAGCTCGAAAAAAATGATGTTCGAGCTCGACTAGACAATTTTTCGAGCAGCTCGAGCAGTTTGTTTGGCTCGACTATTCGAACTCGAGCTGAAAATCAGCTTGAATTTAAACATTAAGTTTATATTATTATATAGACTTTTAGTGATAAATATGAGAAAAAGTATATCTTAGCGTTAATATTAATATTACTTTTAAAAAATCTGATGTTTGTCCTTATTTGTTTAAAGAAAATAATTTTAATATAAGTTTTATAATTTTTAAAGAACCAATTTTGAATTCAGTTTATTACCAAATAGAGTGTAGACAGACTAGCTATATGTCTATATTTCATTTAAAATATATTTTATTTATTAAATATTATATCTTAATTTTATTTTTGTGACGAAAGAAACTTACGGTCACAACTCAAGGTATATATTGTGTAACCTTGCTTATAAATAATAGTTTAATTATAAACGACACACCTAAAAAAATAGAATTATGATTCTCACAACCCTTTTGGGTCATTGTAATTTTGATCCTTAGATTTGAACCAAATCCCCCTGGTACAATTTGAACAGTTATTCAAATTGCGATGGAGAAAATGAAATTAAATTAAAATTATAAGGAGTACTGTTAATTGTTAAAGATGCCAAATGGCAAATAGTGTGAGTCACGTGGAGAAATTGTCTACAAAAGTGCTCCCGTCCCGTCCAATTTGTACGCAACAATCATTACAATAATCTTTATTTTTTTTTTTTGAAAACAATCATCTTTATTTTTAAGAGCAGTAATAGGTTCCTTTCAAAAAAAAAAAAAAAAGAGTAGTAATTGATTTTTTTTTTTAGAAATTTTTGTAAATGTGATTAGGTAAAAGAAAATGGAAAGAGAAGAAAAAAAATTATATTTTAAAAAGGAAAAAATAAAATAAAAAAGAACACTTGTCAGCCGCGTCCCGCGCCTGACGCGTTCCGGGTCTCTTCCAAAGTTTTTCTTCTCTCTCTTGCATTATCTCTTGAGTGTGTGGGATCTCAGAAATTGAAAAGCCCAATTCCAACTCGAACCCATACCCTGACGCCTTCAACCATGATTTGAGACTAGGTAATCAACCGTTATGCTAGTTCCAAGTGTAATCATTACAATAGTTATGTCATGGGTGATGTCCGCATTGTAAGGTGGATCTTACCTTTAAAAAAAATTACTTTTTTATAAATAAAATTATATATAAAAATATACTATTAAAAAATCTAATTGATATCTTTTAAATTATATCAATATTAATATTTTTTAAATTATAAAATAAATTTACAAGTACGTAAAGTAATTGTTTTAGGTACATAAATTTGGTTAATAAAATTACTACTATAGATATATAAATTGCTACATTAGGTACATATTAAAATTACTACTATAGATATATAAATTGCTACATTAGCTACATAATATAAACTACTATTGTAAGTACATAAATTCACTCTTATTGAATTAAAATTCAGTTCCTCTTTAACAAATTTCTACCGTCCAAATGGGTTGTAAGAGGTAAATTTAAGAAGAGGAAATAACTATTTTCATATTGTATAGTATTTACAATTATTACAATTATAACATATGTGACATTACTAAGGCGCTAGCAGCCAAATCTATAACACGGCCATTGAACTTTAAATTCTTTTTCTTTCTTTAATGTGGTACTTTTTATATCAAGTTACTTTATGTACCTAGTTGAAGATGCCTATGAGCCATGATCCTTAGTATAAATGTTGCTTCACAATCAAAATTTTACCAACTTTTACCTAACATATACCATACTTCAAAAAAAAAAAAAGGTTATACATTTCGAGAATATTTTTTATTTAATTATGTTATCATTTTCAAGAAGAAGATATTACACAAACAAAACAAAAATGATGCTCAAATAAAAATAAATTTTTTAACAAAACTTTTAGATTTAAGTAAACAATGCTTATTTAGAGTTAGAAAAATGGTGAGGTGGGACAAAAACATCGACCCAACTATCTTAGGTTGCAAGTTAAGAGGACTAGCCCGCCAATAATTAAAAAATAAATGGAAAAAATAGCGACTTTAAAAAGTTAATAATTAATTTAGAATATCCATATGCATTAGTTCATAACACCATATTTTATCTATGTCATCATTTAGTTAAAAATTACAAGTTTATATAAGTTCAGTAAAGTATTATCATCCTGTTAAAATTCGTACCCCAAATGTGTTCGCTAGTTTAGGCTTGCCTACTAATGGGCAACTAAAGTCCCCAACTCTACTCACCGTTATTATAAAGTGTGACGAATTTTTTATATCTAACAAACTTGTAAGAGAATCAATGCTTGTTATATTTTAAAATTATGTTTTTTATCTTAAAAATATTATACTTTAATCTTTTCAATACCTTTACACCGTTGTATGTTAAGTATTTTGAGTTAAGTATTAATTACTATATCAATTGCCTAATTGTATTTACCTGAATGCATTACTTAAACAAAATAATTTAATTATTAAATACTATATTAAACAACATATATTTTACTATGAAGTATCATTTACATATTTATCATCAATTATAATATATAAGTGATAAACACAAATAAACTTGAACAAAGTTATCGATTTTATCACAAATAAACAAATATTTGTAATATTTTATCTAGACAAGTATCTCTCTATTATAAATACATATAGATAGAATATAGAAAACATTATATAATTTATGTCCCTCATACCGTTTTCCCTGCTCAAAGATGATGTTTTTTTTCTTCTATTTTTCTTTCATCGTTTGATATCCTTCCGCCTATAATAATATTTCTCATTCTTCCTATTAGAGAATGGGTAATATATGCCACGTTTTGAAAATTGACAGGTAACATTTATACGACTAATAATTCAGGGGTGACATTGATAATTGACATATTGGTGAGAGACATAAATTATAATTTTAGATTCTATTACTTGTATAATTTATTTATTTATATTTTGAATTATTTTAATATAATTATAATTTGTTAACATTGGACATTTGCTCTCTTTCGCATTGCTCGTATGAAGACTAGTTATTGTATAAAATTTAATTTTATAAAATTGGAAACAAACTAAGCATAAGATGCACTACAACATCCCAAAACATTAACAACCCTACACAATCTCATTACTATGCAACATAATTTTGAACGAGGTTTCCTATTTCTCTGTAATGAACGGAAGATGCAACTGTGATGAATATGCCTTTGGATTGTAATACAAGTTGCTTGATATTGTGATAAGAACATTTATTAGCTGTAATTAATGTCGCATTGACTTTTCCGTATCGTACTGAGCATTTTTTTTTTGTAACAATAAAAAAGTACTTCACGTAAATGGTAAAAGAAGAGGTGACCGGTTATACCGGTTGCCCTCAGACCGGAAAGATTGTATACAAAATTACAAATATCAATCACCATTTTTACTTCATTTTTTTGTTTTTTTTTGTTTCCAAATATCAATCCCTCCATGAATTGCAATTCGGTGGAGAAGAAGGCAATTTGTTGGTGTAAAGAAAATTTTACCCCTCCTCCCATACCCTTTATCTCCTTTTTTTTTTTTAATTTTTTTTGAAATAATAATAATAATAATAATAATTATTATTATTATTATTTTGAAAGAATTATTATTATTATTGTTTTGAATTATTATTATTATTATTATTATTATTATTATTATTATTATTATTATTATTATTATTATTATTACTACTACTACTACTACTATTACTGTTACTACAACATCTACCACGACATAAGGGCATTTTAGTCATTTTGTCACTTTTTACCTTTCAATTCCATGTACTTCTGTTTCTGCATACCAAACATTGTAATTTCAATTCCTACTTTATTCATTGAATTACAATTCTACCGAATTATAATTCTTTTCCACCCTAATTCCCTCATCCCAACCAAACGCCTTGTAAAAGTATTACATTTTCACATCTAAGTAACAAACACTTTGCCAACATTAAGAAAAGTGTAATATTTTTAAAGAGAAATGTAATACTTTCATATAAATAATATGCAAATCAAACTCGGTGAACTTTTGATGTTACTACTTAGAGTACTCCCTTTGTCCCATTTTACTTGTCCTATTTATTATTCATTGGTCAAATCAACTATTTCTTTATTACTTATTTTCTTTAGCAATTTTTTTTATTTTTTATTTTTTTTTATGTTTAATAGTACTTTTAATATAGTTTATAAATATATAGATTTTATATATTAATGCTAAACTTAATATTATGAAAAATTAGAATAAAAATAACTCCAGTCAAGCCTCATTGAGGGGGTGTTTGGTTGGATGGAAAATCTTTTCAAAAGATTTCCATGAAGTGGAGGAAAATGTGTTTTTCCGTTGTTTGGTTGGATGGAAAATATTTTCCATTAGAACTTGAGTTCCCAAAAGTGAAGGAAAACAAATTTTTAGTTAGAATGTGGTATTTTGTTTTCCATGGAGTTTGGGAAGAAAGTATTGAGCAAGTAGACTATTTTACCGTCATCAATAATAATATAATATATTATCATTATTAATTGTTAAGGGCATATTGGTCTTTATATTTATAATTCCTTACCATTCCAAATCCAACAAAACAATGTAATTCATATTCTCAGTAATTTCTTTTCCAACAACCCAACAATAGAATCTATTTTCTTAATAATTTGTTTTTCATAGAATTTGAATTATATTTCTTTCAAATATTTTCCAGCGAACCAAACGGATCGTAAACGAATCAGACACACAAAATGAAATGGAGGTAATATTAATTTCCGGACAAATAATATACTTTTAAAATGGAGTATGCGTGTATATATAAAGGGAGTAAGGAACCCTCCAACACAGAAATAATAAAATGTTGCTTCACACACGTCCCATCTTTTCTGTACTTTCTCTCTCTAGAAATTAATTCCCCAACTACAACAAATAACAAATTCAATCCCCACCTCTCTCGCTTCCTTGGAATCGCAGAGTCGAGACGAGACTATGGCGATTCCTGTTCGCATTGCTCCTCCTCCCGCTTTCTCTCTCTAATCTCCACTCTTTTCTCGCTCTGTATGTATATGTGTATATACTAGAGAAGACAAGTATATACATATGTATATGCTCCGGTGAACTTTCTCCGATCATCTTTGAGCTTCTGAAATTTCTCGCTCCGATCGTCTTGTAACAGAAGTTTTTTCCTCCGATTTCTGATTCTGTTTTCC
>CM008340.1:12982508-12993678 GCA_002525835.2 Ipomoea batatas
TGTGTGTGTGTGTGTGTACACACACACACACACACACACACACACACACACACACACACACACACACACACACACATATATATATATATATATTTCAAGATGGATTCAACATCCTGAAATCTTAAATTGTCAATCAATGGAAGATTATGACTATTTATTGATCATAGCAATCATTCAGGAATTAACATAGAATCATGTGGGTCATTTTCGATCAAATGTTCATTATCAAGGTCTTCGTCTAAAGGGTGATATAGGAAAAATTAGTGTTCTTAATTTACCTTCTGGGCAAATCTATATTCAAAATTGAGCACTAACATTTTGTTTAAATACTAAGATTTGATATTTTTACTGTTTAAGACTCATGACCTATAATTGTTATAACCAAGAACCAATAGACTTGAATTTGGACAAATAATAGTTGACTTTTGAGTCCGTATAAATTGAATTGTCTTAGTTATATTAGCCTATAATTAGTGCTATGAATTTGCCTTTTGGGCAATGCTACGTTCAGAATTCAGGCTATAGTGTCAAAAGCCAACTCAAAAGAAAAATCTCTTTTGATAACATCGGAACTTAATAATTATCGAATAATTGATACCATTAATTGACTAATCCATGTCTCACTTTCTTTGGTAAGGATTATTATGTAATATAACTAATTATATATATTGTTGCTTTATCATTATCCTTTTTAGACTTTCCTAAGAATAAAGTATAATAATATACTTCCAACTTGGGGAAGGAATATAATTCTCCAGGAACAATATATAACATATGGCAATCAACAAAAATGGAATAAATCACGTTAATATATTTACATATTCGATCATGTAAACATGCAATCATCTGCAAACTAAACGAGTAAACGATGATGACAAAAAGTCCAGATAGAGTATATTCATTGCGGTGCAAAAACATATATATATGACATATTTCCCTATTATACAATGGTCATAATCAAAATTATCCACAAAGATAATTGCTTATCTAAGTCCAATTTTGTAATGAAGATAGACAATTTTTTATTTTTTTAAAAAAAATTGCCCACTTACACAGCTGCACATAATAACCATCTATCAGAATATCAGATAAATATACTCATGAAGAAATATTCTCTTTGGGAGCAAGAATACTTAGCTTAAATTGGATGACATTTAAGTTCCCATTTCCTTTCGTTTTCGTCATCAGTAACAAGTTTGATAATCAGGGACCTTTCAGGTAAGAAAATTTAATCACCACAACAAATTAAAGCTTATGAGAAATATTCATGCTTGTACATATTACTGGTAAATAGTCTCTCTCTCACACACATATTCTAGGGTAAAATCACATATAGATATTTATGTGCCTGATAAATTTTCCCGCCCAAACTCAGGTACATTTTTGTAAAACCAAACTCAAAGTTATTTTGGTAAAATCATTGATTTTATTAATTAACTATATATGTATTTTTCATAAAATTAGCAATCAATTATTATTACGTATTATATATGCCGTAGTGGTTTTAGTTTTGTGTGAATTCTTGCCCGTTGACTCCACTAAACTTCTTGGAGATCAGAGAACGACCATCATCTATGGCGACTGTACTTCAGTCGTCTATAGAGGCAAGGCTTATACATAGTCTCTGTCGACAGGAGGTGTTGCTCTCTGGCCATACTTTTAAAATTATTTTTTTTTTCCTTTTGTAGCTATGGAAATGAAGCTTTTTTCTTAGATTGCAGAAATAATGATTGTTATAGTGTTGATATTGTATGGATGAATTGAAAAAGATGACTTTGGAGCATACGAGAGAGTTTAGAAGAATATTTATTTTGGAAGCTAGGGAAGATAAGGGAGGGTACGTCATACGTGAGCACTATCATCAAATTGCATTCATTTCATCAATTGCCATTATGTATCCGTTTGCTCCTTCTGATTATATATTTCATAATTGGTTAGAAATAAACTTTATATTTAATTTAAATTTTTAGTAAGAATCGATTTATTCTTCTTGTGATGGATTTGTATAATATTTCAATCGTAGTACACTGTTGATGTGTGTATATTCATTTCATTTACTGATTAATTAGCTTTTCCGTGGGGGTTCGAGTTAGCGATAACTTGCTTTGTGAATATTATGAGTTTCTAACAAACGATATTTGGATTTATTTTGTATGCAAATCCCTGATTTTGGGATTTGGGTAAAGTTTTTTGCTTACATGTTTTGTTAAGAGTATAATAATAATAATATAATACTCCATAATCTATACTATTAATAAAAGTAAAAATTCTCCTTTTGAACTTTCCCGCTCAAATTTTTATTAATATTAATTAATTAATTTATTGGTAAAATAATTAATAAAGCATAATTGGTAAGAAAATAAAGTAATTTATAGTTAAGGAAATATTCTTTGGTATGAAAATAACGTAATTTATTGGTGCAAAGAACGATAATATCTATTAATTGGTAATATTCTTTACACATTCTGCATAATAATATAATTTATAAGGAAATAATGAATTACAGAGTATTAATTATTATGCTATTCTATAGCCAATGACCTTATGGTTTAGTGACATCTGGTTGTACCCGTATATTGAAGGGGGTGGGTTTGAGCCTCAGTGGAGGCGTTGCTGTCTCTTTGTGCTTCAGTAGGTTGAGAAAGTAGTTTATGAACATAGTCAGTAGCACTCAAAAAAATAAAGAAACCTACACTTCTACACTATTAATAAAAAAAGGAAGATTGTATAATTAAAGATGGAAAAGGTGTAATTCGAATATATATAGAAGTTTTCGTTTATTAATTATTATAAGGAAGATTGTGTAAAGATGGAAAACAAATAAAGCAACAAATAAAAAGAAGATCGATTTTGCATTACATATAGCTGTAGAGTCCTATTTATACACTTCATTATGCTAAACGTTTAGATGTAAACTCCTCTCGGTTGTAATAAAAACAAGTTATCAAGTTCGATTCTAGATTATATTGGTAATATACTGGAATCCAACGACCAAATTCGCATGACTAAAAATTTCTTTTTATGATAGTAATATTTCCATTTATATTTCCTTCATAAAATGATTATTAATTTTTTTATGAACTAAAAAGGAAATGAATATTATACAATTATTAATATTCTATTACTAATTACTAATTGGCACATAACCAGGCGAAATGAAAAAGGAAAATACTATAAATGTGGCTATGACTGAAACGCCCTCACAAACTGTAACGGCGGCGGCGACCACGCGATCAACGGAGGACCAAGATCTATTAGAAAGAAGCACAAAGAAATCCAAACGGGGCTGGGAATTAGAGGAAAGAGTCGGTTTTAAGCCGGGAGATGAGATTATTCAAGAAACCCCTGTTTCAGCCGGACTGAGAACGCCGGAATCTGCACAATGGCGGACCCCTGCAGCGACGCCAAACCATGCATGGCAACAAGAAGCACCTCAAGAGCCCTTAGAGGAGGAACTGGTTTCGGATGAAGAGGCTATGAACGAAGACGAAGTTGATCCGATGTGTCCAGTAGTTCGGGTAACTAAAGAGGAAAAAGAGAGGCTCCGCCGGCCGTGGAGAAGATCCCTCATTGTCAAAGTCCTTGGGCGAAAAGTGAGTTACTCATATCTGCGACAGAGGCTGCTCAAGATGTGGAGACCAGAGGCGACATTTGAATTGATAACACTTGATTCAGACTTCTTCCTGGCCAAGTTTGAAGCACTGCGGGATTACGAGTTTACCAAATTCGAAGGGCCTTGGATGATTATGGACCACTACCTGGTGGTTCAAGAGTGGAAGCCAAATTTCGATCCGAGGGATGCTGAAACGGGTAAGCTTCTTGTGTGGGTTAGATTTCCAGCTCTTCCAGTAGAATATTTTGAGGATGACTTCTTGGTGAAGATAAGTAAGAATGTGGGCAGACCAATTAAGGTGGATAATACAACAAGTCTGGTCTCGAAGGGAAGTTTTGCAAGAATTTGTGTGGAAATTGATATATCAAAACCTCTAATCTCGAAATTCACACTTGAACAGAAAGTTTGGCCGATTACTTATGAAGGTTTACATATGGTATGTTTCAGTTGTGGATTATATGGTCACAAGGCAGAGCAGTGCGGAAAAGGATCTCCAAAGAAAACAGGTGTTCCGGCGGAGAATGAAACTCCAGGTCAAAATAGGGAAGCCCAATCGATGAACAAATACGGGAATATGAACAATCGCCAGTCTGTAGTTCATCAGATCAAGGGAGACTTTGGTCCTTGGATGCTGGTATCAAGAAAAGAAAGAAGGGGTAGAGGAAGGGGCGGTGAACGTCCGATGTCAAACCAGCAACCGCACAAGAATATCCCTTACACCCCAAGATTCCCGAATGAAGGAATTGAAACTCAGTCAAGATATGCAATGTTAGAAAGCTTGGAGGGTGAAGGGCAAAACCCAGTACAGGGAGCTCAAGAGAACGAAGCAATTGCTCTGAATGCAAGCGAGACACTCCCTAGAATTAGAACCAATTATCATCAGAAACAGACAAGTGACCAGCAGAGAATCAATGCCCAGTCTAACCATCAAAAACGATACATTCCACCCCATTGAGGAGGGTATAACATGAGGGGTGGAAGAGGTGGGACTTCAAGGCAAGCAGCAGCTGAACCAGAACACACGGTTTTTGTATAACAAAGGAAAAAATATAGTAAGCACTGTCGTCGGCGAAGAGTCCGAGCAACCGGAATGCTCGCATTTCATACCCGACAACACCTTGTTGGGGGAACCACCTGACATACCTAGGATCTTTAATAATGAAGAACCTCCTGACTAAGCAATGGAGGATATATGGAGAATGCTCCCGATCGTTTTGACCCTGAGGCCGCTGGCCAATTGCGCCCTTGAGTGCGCTGTGGTTTGGTTTTTTGTCACTCTGTTAATATGATAAGCCTAATATGGAACTGTCAGGGTGCGGCATCAAATTCCTTTCGCCGTACTCTAAAAAATTATATTCGCATGTTTAACCCTTCCATTGTTTGTCTGTTAGAACCTAAAGTATCAGGTGATCAAGCTAACAAAATTTGTTCCAATATCGGATTCGAAGATTGGGTTCGGGTAGAGGCTGTCGGCTTTTCAGGGGGCATTTGGATCCTCTGGAACACCACTGTTAATATTATTGTGTTAAAGACTCACCCTCAATTTGTGAATTTGCAGGTTGATGACAAGAGATCCCAACCCTAGCTACTAACAATTGTATATGGCAGTCCTAATCTCACGCTTCGTAGAAGATTATTTGCAAATTTGTCTTTGCAGAATCTCGGCTCCCATCATCAGTGGCTGACAATTGGAGACTTTAATTCAGTTACGGGACCAAACGAAGTCAGCAATGTAGAATGTTTCAATCAAGCTAGGTGTACAGACTTCAACGATTGGATCTTCCGAGAGGGTTTGATGAATCAAAACTTCCTAGGATCGAAATTCACATGGGCAAGAGGAATAAATACTCAGTCTTACATAGCTGCAAGATTAGACCATGCACTTGGGAATGCTGAATGGATGCTTAGATTTCCAGACGCTATGCTAGAACACCTCCCAATGATCAACTCGGATCACACCCCGCTGCTACTTAACACCAATCCAGGTGATAACCTTTGGGGTAGAAGGAACTTTAGATTTAACGCGGCATGGACCTCCCACAAAAACTTCCTCGAGCAGGTTCAGAATGTATGGAATCCAGAACAAGAGTTGGGTTTAAATAACATGAATATGGCTGAAGCTCTTACTATTGGAACAAGAGGACATTCGGGAATATATTTCATAGAAAGAAAAGGTTGTTGGCTAGAATTGGAGGGGTCCAACGCTGCTTAGCACAGAATGTAAACTCGAACCTTATGAAACTTGACAAAAAGCTACGAATGGAACTAGAGACTACACTCCACCAAGAAGAATTACTATGGTATCTAAGATCAAGAGAAAAATGGATCACTTCGGGTGATCGCAACACTCGATTTTATCATTTAGCTACATTGGTAAAAAAGGGCACTGGAATGAGAGACAGATTAAGAGAGGAAGATGGAAGCTGGGTTACGGAGAAGCATCAGATTATCGAGCATATTCGAGATCACTATGTAAGGCTATTTACGGAAGAGCAAAGTCCGCAAAATCAACAACGAATGAGTGGTCGATTCCCGACCCTAAGCAACGAAGAATGGCAAGAGTTAAACAGACCCATAGCACCAGAGGAAATCAGACGGGCGCTATTTGAAATGGAGCCGTGCAAAGCACCAGGGCCATGGATTCAGTGCAGTTTTCTATCAAAGAGCATGGAGTGTAGTGGGAGAATCAATAGTAAAATTTGCCATGAAGTTTTTTAACGAGGGGATACTGCCGGACGAATGCAATGATACACTGATTTGTCTAATTCCCAAAGTTCCAAATCCAGAAACGGTGAATCAACTAAGGCCTATAGGACTATGTAATGTCTCATATAAACTCCTGACCAAGGTGATGGCAGCACGACTCAAAGAAGGCCTCAAAAAGTTAATCGGCTCGTATCAATCGAGCTTTATTCCGGAGAGACAGATATCGGACAACATCCTTATATTTCAAGAGGTGTTAAATTCAATGAATGCAAAGCAAGGGACATCAGGCTAGATGGTAATGAAAATATACCTGGAAAAAGCATACGATAGGTTATCTTGGGATTTCATAAATGACACACTAAATGATGCGGGGTTCAACGATCTCTGGAGAAGAAGTATTATGACTTGCATATCGACCTCAAGACTAGCAGTCACCTGGAATAGCCTTCAATCTGAATGGTTTAAACCGAGTCGCGAAATTAGACAGGGAGATCCCATCTCACCCTTATTATTTGTGCTTTGCATTGAAAAATTTAGTCAAATTATATGTGATTCTAGCATAAAGGGTGTATGGAAAGGGATCAAAATTACTAGACAAGGTCCCACTCTAACTCATTTACTCTTTGCAGATGATATGGTGCTATTTGGGGAAGCCTCACATATGCAAGCTGCTGAGATGAAGAGATGCCTAGATGAGTTCGGGCTGATGTCTGGGCAGAAGGTTAACTTCAATAAATCAAGTATCTACTTCTCCAAGAATACTCCAGCTGAGTTGCAACAACAGATTGTAGGGATCATTGGGATTCCAAAGGTCACAAACCTAGGAAAGTATCTGGGAATCCCTTCGATTCATGGCAGATTGAAAAATGAATCATTCTCGGGAATCATTGAAAGAATGCAAAGCAAATTAGCGGGATGGAAATCTAAAGCTTTATCCCTGGTTGGCAGACAAGTGCTGGCACAGTCCGTCCTCTCATCGATCCTTTTTACACGATGCAGACCACGTTAATTCCAACAGGAGTCATCAACAACATGGAAAAACTAATCAGGAATTTCTTATGGGGCAATCTGGATGGAGTAAGAAGATGTAATCTGGTTAGATGGGACATGGTCACTAGAAATAAAGAGGATGGTGGGTTAGGGATTCAGAAGCTAGCCGAGATGAATATAGCCTTTCTCGCCAAACTGGGATGGCGTATAATGATGAATGAAGACACACTATGGGTTCGTCTGTTTAAAGCAAAATATGCAATTCAATCAGCAGATTGCACAATGTGGCGTCCAAGACCTAATATGTCGAATGCATGGCGTGGGATTCTTAAGGCAGTCCCCACTCTTCAGCAGGGCATCAAAAAATCTGTGAGAAATGGTAGCAGTACACTGTTCTGGAGAGATGTTTGGCTAGGTGACACACCACTCGAAGATATAGCCTTAACCCCAATCCCTCCAGAAGACATTAACAGAGTAGTGGCCGACTACTGGGACACAGGGTGGAAATGGGAAAGGCTTCGGAATATACTGCCAAGAGAATGCTTAGATAGAATGGCAGCAACGTTAATCTCTGAAGAGGATGGCGAACTAGATGGCACTGGGTGGAAAGGGATTTCGAGTGAATCTTTCTCGGTAAGCTCAGCCTACAACATTGTGTCAAATAGAGGAATAACAGTAGAAGCAGCCAAATGGAATAACATTTGGAAGCTTAAAATTCCGAATCGGATCAAGGCATTCATATGGTTAGTCAGGCATCAGAAAATACTAACCAATGACAACAGGAGAAGAAGAGGTTTAACTGACGATGATAGGGGCTGGAAATGTCCCTATGCGGTTGAGGATATAGATCATACACTGCGGAAATGCCCCCTGGCAGTAGAGATATGGAATGTGGTGCTGCCGAGACATCACTTAAGTCATCTAACTCGTCCACTGCTGGAATGGTTAGACAATGGTATATCACTAAAGTCTAATGGAAACACCCCTGGTGATGATAAAAGCTTGTTTGCAATCACGTTATGGTGGATTTGGAAGTTAATTGGATTATGGCTCAATGGCTCGAGGTGAATAGCTCATTTAATAGAGCGGAAAATCGACTGAAAACAGATCAACAAAGGAACTGGAAGAAACTATGTTGGGTAAAACCTCATGCTGATTTTATGAAAATGAATGTTGATGGCTCGGTCAATTTGACTAATAACAAAGCCAATTGTGGAGGGGTTCTAAGAGATAATAACGGGGAATGGAGAGGAGGCTTTGTGAGCACCATTGAGACCTGCTCACCTCTCCAAGCTGAGGCATGGGCTCTCCTACCAGGAATCCAAGTTGCAGTTCATTTGAGATGTAGAAAGGTCATCTTCGAAAGTGATTCAAAAGAAGTGGTCGAGTTCATGAATAAGAACGCCACAACCAACTCGACTACTCATAATATCTTGACAGCTTGCAAGAGGGAGCTAAGACAAATTGATACATGGAAGGTAGCCTGGACAGCACGAGAACAGAACAACACTGCGGACTTACTGGCAAATTTGGCTAGCACATATAACAATGGGATACACATTCTGCAGGACCCACCAGATGGCATTAGGAACGTACTAGAAGATGAAGCGATAGGTATACCTTGCTGGCGGAATTTGTTTGTAAATAGTTAGAAGAATGTAATGAACATTCTGGGTAACTCCCTTCCAATTGATATAAAAAAAAAAGGAAAATACTATTAAAAATTGACTCAAATTAAATAAAGAATATGTGTTTCATAATTAACTAACTAAATGAAAAAGGAAAGTAATATTAAAAATTGACTCAAATTAAATAAAGAATATGTGCGAAAGACCTTGTGGTCAAGTGGCATCCGGTGTCCTGATTAATACTTTCACATGGATGATGGGAATGAGTTTGAGCCTCAGTGGAGTTAACTGTTGACTCGTTGTGCCACATACTACATTGTTTTTATGAATGGTGTTAGGTAAATTAGTGTATAGTATTTATATTGGCAATTTATTTGTTAATCTTAGGTAGTATTAATTGGTCTATTTAATTATGCCTAATGTATGTTTTATAATGCATGAGTTGCATGGATGAGCGGTTATAATTGATTCAAACAAGAATGTTTGAGATGAGCTTTTTAATGGGAGATGTAAGTGAATGAATCTCCTTAAGTTGAGGAGATCTCATGTAAGGAAGGTGCTCAGGATTTCAATTATAAATAGATCAGAGCTTGAAGCCTTCAGAGATTGTAGAGCTGATTCGTACAAAAGAACGCCAATGTCCGTGTTGTTTTAATATTAAGTACTGTTGTTTTAGCTTTAGCCTATTGTTTTAATATTTAAGGTCTATTATCCTAATACATACTCATATTCATTGTAAGATGGCTATTTAGTTTAGAGTTGTGTTGTGGTCGTGTTTTCTACATCAAGTTGAAGTCTTGCTGATTGGCCCAAGAAAGATGAAGAAGTTGATTCTCACGTCACTACAACTCAGGAGATGATGATGATTAGTAGGTGTGAAGTTTAGGCCATTGTTGGATGGAAATATGGTGAACCTTGTATCGTCTTTGATCATCTAGTGGAGTTGGGTTTCATCTTTGTGTGGCCCCGCAGACGTAGGAGAAGTTCTCTGAACTGCGTAAACATATTCTGATTCCGTTTAATTTTCCTTCACTGTTTTTATTATTTATTATGTTTCTAATACAGTAATAAACATAGATGATTAATTTATTTTGGAAACAAAATAGGAACCAAATAGGTTATCACCTGCATTCAAGATTCACAATCTTTCAAATGGAAATGAATATTAGACAAGTACCATATTGTTTTTATGACTAGAAATAAATATTAATTCTTTTGTGAATGAAATATAAATGGAAATGAATATTAATTCTTTTTATGAAGGAAAAATGATTCATTTCACTGGAAATATAATAGGTAATTATATTATTGTAATTATATTAATTATTTATGAAGAAAAAATGAATGAATATATTAATATTTCACTGAAAATATAATCGACTATATTATACTTTCATAATTATATTACTTTTCTTTTAGTACTATTGACCCTGTTACTTTAATTATATTACTTTTTTTTTATTACTATTGACCCTGTTACTTTAATTATATTACTTTTTAATTATATGAAAATGAATATTAATTCTTTTTTATGAACGAAAAAGAAAAATGAATATTATACACGAGAATCTATTATTAATATTCTGTTACTAATTGGCACGAGAATCAGGCCAAATGAAAAAGGAAATTAATATTAAAAATTCATTGAAAATATAACAGAGCTCTTTACGAAAAAATTAGTAACCCACCAAATGAAATATTAGGAAAAATTTATGAAGGAAAAAAGAATGAAAATGAATATTAATTCTTTTTATGAAGGAAAAAGGAAATTAATATATTCATATTTCACTGGAAATATAATTAGCAATTATATTATATTTATTATATTAATTATTTGAGAGAAAAATGAAATGAATATATTAATATTTCATTGGAAATATAATGAATAGTTATATTTTTATAATTATAATACTTTTAAATTATTTGGAAGTGAATATTTATTCTTTTTATGAACGAAAAAAGAAATGAATATTACACATGAGAATATGTTATCAGTAACCACCAAATGAAATATTAGGACAATTATTTACTTGAACTCAAGCAATGATAACATCAGAAAACATAATCGATCCAACTCAATTCTTTAATTGCACTATATAATTTAGATGCATAATTTATATAATTGTATATCGTTCCAAATATTCTTAAAATATTATAATAAATCCATTCCGTGCATTGCACGTGTGAAAATACTAGTGTGTGTGTGTGTGTGTATATATATATATATATATAT
>CM008340.1:13040875-13052021 GCA_002525835.2 Ipomoea batatas
TATATATATAGATTGGTTAGAAATAAACTTTATATTTAATTTAAATTTTTAGTAAGAATCGATTTATTCTATTGGAGGATGAAGCATGCTGCATAAAATAGCCAGGGTGTTTATGTATTTTCATAAGTTTTCTGTTGTAACCGCTCTTGCTTCCCTTTATATTGTAATCCAACTCTCCGCTTCCAGTATCTTCAATGAAAATAATATTAGCCTTCTCTTGGGGGTGACCCCAGCCCAGGTGGTAAGAGAGATCCACCTACAACTGAGAGGTCGTAGGTTCGAACCTCAAACCCCTAGGTTTGAGTCGGTCAGCTATGGGTAACTCAGGCTGATTTACCCCCTGTGATCCTTTGCCGGCTAGGGTCACAGGGTGAGGAATAAACCTCATAAAAAAAATATTAGCCTTCTCTCACCTTCTCTTCACTCTGTTTACATGTAACGAACTCTAATATGGTATCAGCAGGGACGCAAGAGTACGTATGCAGCTGCCGTCTCCGGTGAAATCAGCCAGGAAATTCACGCAACTCCTCCAATCAACCGATCGCCAAACCGCTCACCACAGACGACGATTCCGCAGAGGAATCTGAGGTCTCTTTTACAAAGGAAATATAGCTCGGAAGATGTGGAGAATCCATACTTCCTTAGTTCAAATGAGAATCCGTCCGCTATGCTCGTCAATCCTCCGTTAACTGGGAGCGCAAACTACAGCGCTTGGTGCATCTGGATGCGAATTGCGCTGGAAGTAAAGAACAAATGGGGATTTGTCGACGGAAGTCTTGTAGCACCAGACAGAGATCATCCGCAGTTCGCGGCTTGGAGACGATGCAATTTAATGATATGTTCATGGATTTTTAAATCCTTACATCACTCCATAGCTCAGAGTATAATGCATTTGGACAAGGGACGTGATGCGCAGAAAATCTCAGCGTTGCAAAATGAAATATACAATCTGAGACAGGGGAGCTCTTCTGTGAATGAATACTATACGAAGTGCAGGACTCTATGGGAGGAGATGAACACGATGCGTCCGCTTCCGCAATGCAAAAGCGATCCGAGGTGCGATTGCGATATTATTGATCAAATTAGAAAAGAGCGTGACGAGGACTGCGTTATACATTTTCTACAGGGCTTGAATGAAGCTTATGACAGTCTCAAACAAAACGTACTTGTCCTTGATCCTTTACCAGAAGTATACACTGTGTTTGTTATGGCTGAGAAAGTGGAGTGACAAGTGGCCTTGAACAATCTCAGCATGAGCAATCTAGATCTCAGTCAAGCAAATGCAGTTCTTAATCAACCAAATACAGACCGGTCATATGAAGTGATAGCAGCTTTGAGTGCCTACAATGGTAGGCGAAATAACTACAATAACAAAGGTGCTAAATGCATTTTTTGTGGAATGAACGGGCATACAATCTACAAATGCTACAAGAAACATGGATACCCCCAAGATGGGTTCCAGGCTTCAAATCAAAGGGAAAACAGACTCAGCAAGGAGCAGTACTGTCGAACACTTCAGCAGATCCTGGCAACACATCTGAACAGCTACAGAAACTAATATCCTTGTTACAAACTCAGGTTGGACAGCAAACAAAAGGCAAAGGCAACACTACTGCAGCTGTGTCCCTAGTGCCAAGGTTCAATGAGACTAGCCATGAAAATGAAGGCAAGTATTCCACTGCTAATATTAATTCTATTGCCCTATGTTCTTCTACTTGGCTACCGATCACATTGCTTGTTCTATTGATTCATTTGACGATTATCATGATGTCCATAGAGCTGAAGTGAATTTACCTACTGGAAGTTGCATTGAGGTTAAGCATATAGGGAGCATCGACCTTAGCAGTGGACTGAAATTGAAAAATGTCCTTCATATACCTTCATTCCGATTTAATATCATCTCGGTGAGAAGGCTTTTACAAGATGATTGCCACAAACTAATGTTTTTCTCTGGACAGTGTGTGATTCAGGATACTCATGGGAGGAAGATTGGTATAGCTAAAGAAGAAAATGGTCTCTACATTTTGATGCAGTCCATACAGAGTGCAGTTCATAATAATCGTGCTATTCATTGTAATAATGGTGACTTGTGGCACCAAAGATTGGGACACTTCCCATTTAATAAACTTCATTTGTTAGATGATATTGGAGTGTCTAATACAAAGGTTACAGCCTGTGATATATGTCACTTAGCAAAGCACAAAAGATCTCCATTTCCATTAAGTATTACCTCTTCCAAAGCTTGTTTTGAATTACTGCACATGGACATATGGGGGCCGTTTTCCATTCCTACTTTACAAGGGGAACAATATTTCTTAACTTTGGTTGATGATTATTCTAGGTTCACTTGGTTGCATCTTATTAAAAATTGCATCTTATTAAAAACAAATCAGAGTCTAGGCAGTTCATTAAGAAGTTTCATGCCATGGTATTTACTCAGTTTGGCACCTTGATCAAAACGGTTCGAACAGATAATGGCCTTGAATTCAATATGCAGGGTTTCTTTGAAGAGCATGGTATTATTCATCAGAAATCATGCGCCTACACACCACAACAAAATGCGGTTGTTGAGCGTAAGCATCAACATATACTAAACGTGGCTAGAGCCCTAAGATTTCAAGCATGTCTTCCTCTTGAACTTTGGGGACACTGTGTGATGTATGCAGTATTTATTATTAACAGACTGCCATCTCCTATAATTGGCATGACAAGCCCGTACCATAGGCTATATGGGAAGAAGCCAGATTTCACACTCCTTAGAGTTTTTGGTTGCTTATGCTATGCATATAATCTCTCCCCTTCGAAGCACAAAATGGCACCAAAGAGGCAAAAAGTGCATTCTTCATGGCATGCCGGCTCACATTAAGGCCTTCCTCAATAGTGGAGGTTTTGGTGTGGTTTTTGAGAAATTTTTGTAATTATGATTATGAAAGAGAAAATAAGGGTGGAGGAAAAAACGAAAATTAAAAAATAAAGCAAAAAAAAAAACAGGAAAAAAAATTAAAAAAGAAAAAAGTAATTACGCGGCAGTGAGGCAGGCGGCTCTTAAACACTTTGGGGCCCAGCAGGCTGCAAAATCTCTTATTTTGCAGGAGAAAGACACCAACAAAATCTCTCCCTCCTATTTGTTAAAAAACTACTCCCAAAGCTTTTACTATTCTAAAATCCCACTAAAAGCTACAAATGGGGATGGCCTAAGAGATATCTCCTTTATGATCTACTCGACAAAAATATATTCATATCCCGGGATGTGGTTTTCTATGAGAGGCAATTTCCATTCTCAGATGCATCAGCTAATATGGAAAATGATACTTCTCAGGTTGAGGGGCCCCCCACTACCTGTCATTCCCATTAATATGCCTATGCAGTATGATGCTTGTGCCCGAGAAGCTAGCATGAACCTATGTGAAAGTGGCCACTCAACTCCCTAGATCTATTCCACAACAAGAAGCAGAACGAAACACCATTCCAGAACACAATGCTAGTTTGCCTAGACGATCAGAAAGGAACCGCCGTGCCCCAAATAAATATCAAGATTATTATTATTATTTTTATATCAATATCAAGATTATTATTGTTAAGCTGTTGTGAACAAGAGGACATCTCCCCATCCTCTATCCAAGGTTATATCCTTTGACAAGCTTCCTCACGCTCACAAAGTTTTTTCGTTGGCTGTTACATCTATTGAAGAGCAAAAAACCTATAATCAAGTGGTTCGTCATGAATGTTGGAGGAATGCCATGGCTGCAGAAATCAAGGCCTTACAGTAGAATAACACATGGGAACTCACTGAACTACCCAATGGAAAGAAGCCCATAGGCTGTAAATGGGTGTATAAGGTAAAATTGAAGGCGGACGGATCGATAGAAAGGCACAAAGCACGCCTTGTAGCAAAAGGGTATACACAGCAGTTAGGAATCGACTACAATCGAAACATTTTCCCCGGTGGCAAGAATAACAACAATTCGAATTTCCTAGCCGTCGCAGCATCCTTTGATTGGCACATTCATCAGCTTGATATAAACAATGCCTTCTTACACGGGGATCTAAGGGAAGAAGTCTTCATGGTCCTACCACCGGGCTTCGAAACTGAAAAGCCTAACTAAGTATGCAAGTTGACACGATCATATCCCTCTATGGTCTCAAGCAAGCTAGCCGGCAATGGAATGCCAAGTTGAGCACGGCTCTGTCACGAATGGGTTTTGCACAATCTAAGGCCAATCCATCCTTGTTTACTAAAGGCTGTACAAATGACTTTGTAGCTGCTCTTGTCTATGTGGATGACATATTGGTCACTGGTCCGAATCTCAAATTAATCAAGGAACTAAAGGCTTATCTTGATAATGCCTTCAAAATCAAGGATTTGGGTGAATTGGGGTATTTTCTGGGAATAGAAGCAAGAAGGAATAAGGCTGGGCTAAATCTGTGTCAACGCAAATATGCCCTTGACATTTTGGCTGAGACAAGCTATCTTGAGTGTAACCTACGTCTACTCCCATGTAACCTACGAGCTCCCAGCCAAGGTCTGTTTTATCCTAAGCATGATGAATTGCAGCTTAACGTGTTCTCCGACTCTGATTGGGCTT
Organism: Ipomoea batatas; assembly: GCA_002525835.2. NCBI lineage: Eukaryota > Viridiplantae > Streptophyta > Magnoliopsida > Solanales > Convolvulaceae > Ipomoea > Ipomoea batatas. Next base: position 13,045,462 of record CM008340.1, read on the forward strand.
CATGCTCCGAAACACGACGATCCATCACTAGTTATTGCTTGTTTCTTGGGCATGCTCTGGTTTCCTGGAAATCGAAGAAACAAGTCACGGTTTCCAGGTCGTCGTCCGAAGCTGAGTACATGGCACTCGCTGCCACAGTGTGCGAAGTTCAGTGGGTTACATTCCTCTTAAATGATTTGCAAACAAAAGTGGTGAAGCCAGCAGTCATCTTCTGTGATAATAAGTCTGCTGTTGCGATAGCTGAAAATCATGTCTTCTATGAGCGTACTAAACATATAGAAATCGACTGCCACCTCGTTCGAGAAAAGGTCACTCAGGGAGCAGTCAAGTTACTATCAGTATCTTCGGCCAATCAGATAGCAGATGGCTTTACGAAGTCCCTTCCTACAACTCAGTTCTGTACGTTTCTTTCTAAGCTGAGCATGCAAGATCTGCATGCGCCAGCTTACGAGAGGGTATTGGAGGATGAAGCATGCAACGTAAAATACCCAAGGGTGTTTATGTATTTTCATAAGCTTTCTGTTGTAACCGCTCTCTGCTTCCCTTTATATTGTAATCCAGCTCTCCGCTTCCAGTATCTTCAATGCACATAATATCAGCCTTCTGTCACATTCTCTTCACTCTGTTTAGTCGTACATGTAACGAACTCTAATATATTCTTCTTGTGATGGATTTGTATAATATTTCAATCGTAGTACACTGTTGATGCGTGTATATTCATTTCGTTTACTGATTAATTAGCTTTTCCGTGAGGGTTCGAGTTAGCGATAACTTGCTTTGTGAATATTATGAGTTTCTAACCAACAATATTTGGATTCATTTTGTATGCAAATCCCTGACTTTGGGATTTGGGTAAAGTTTTTTGCTTACATGTTTTGTTAAGAGTATAATAATAATAATAATAATAATATAATACTACATAATCTATACTATTAATAAAAGTAAAAATTCCCCTTTTGAACTTTCCCGCTCAAACTTTTATTAATATTAATTAATTAATTTATTGGTAAAATAATTAACAAAGCATAATTGGTAATAAAATAACGTAATTTATAATTAAGGAAATATTCTTTGGTAAGAAAATAACGTAATTTATTGGTGCAAAGAATGGTAATATCTATTAATTGGTAATATTCTTTGCACATTCTGCATAATAATATAATTTATAAGGAAATAATGAATTACGGAGTATTAATTATTATGTTATTCTATAGGTAATGACCTTGTGGTCTAGTGGCATCCGGTTGCACCCTATGTTGAAGGGGGTGGGTTCGAGTCTCAGTAGATGGGTAGTTTATGAACAGAGTCAGTAGCACTCAAAAAAAAAAACCTATATATTAATAAAAATAAAATTCTCCTATTAGTTTCCCTCCCACACTTTTTTTCTAATAATAAGGTTATTCATCTTTAAAATGGAAAATGAAATAGAATCTGTGGTATCCACAATTTATAAAGAAGATTGTATAATTAATGATGGAAAAACTGTAATTCGAATATATATAGAAGTATTCGTTTATTAATTATTATAAGGAAGATTGTGTAAAGATGGAAAACAAATAATGCAACAAATAAAAAGAAGATCGATTTTGCAATACGTATAGCTGTAGAGTCCTATTTATACACTTCATTATGCTAAACGTTTACGGGGCGTTTGGTTGGAGGGAAAGAATTAGGTGGGAAAAGAATTGCAATTCTATGGGAAAAGAATAATGCGGGAATAAAGTGGGAGTTTAAATTCCAGTGTTTGGTTTGCAGGAACAAAATTACTGGGAATTTTAATTCCAATGTTTGGTATACATGGTAACATGGGAATTGAGAGGGAATACGTATTATAAAGTCCAAAATACCCATTGTTGTTGTTGTTGTTGTAATTATTATTATTATTATTATTATTATTATTATTATTTATAATTGACAAATTAATTCACATATTGTTAGAGTTGTTGCATATAAAGAATGCAAATTTTGAAGAGTTTTGCATATAAAGAATTCAAAGGAACATACATGAAAGTTGTTGTATATAATTAAACAATGCATATAAAGAATGCAAATTTTGAATATATAGTTGTTGCATATAAAGATTTAAATGAACATACACAAAGAACTTCGAAGAATAATACCCAATATAATTTAGAATGGAATGTCAGACATCAATTTTAAGTTAATAAAAGGGAGGGGTAATTTTGTCTCATCATTATTTTTTTTCTTCTTAAATTCCATGGAATTAAAATCCCATGGGGGGCCATGGGATTCTAATTCCATGAAAATGAGGGAATTGCAATTCTATGGAATTGCAATTCCCTCCAACCAAACGAAGGAACTTAGTTGCATTCGAAATTAGGTGGGAATTAAGTGGGATGTGGAATTGAATTCCCTCCAACCAAACGCCCTGTTAGATGTAAACTCCTCTCGGTTATAATAAAAACAAGTTATCAAGTTCGATTCTAGATTATATTGGTAATAATATACTGGAATCCAACGACCAAATTCGCATGGCTAAAAATTTCTTTTTATGTTTGGAAATTTTATTTATATTTCCTTCATAAAATGATTATTAATTTTTTTTATGAACTAAAAAGGAAATGAATATTACACACGGGAATATGCTATTAATATTCTATTAATAATTACTAATTGGCACATAAATCTGGCCAAATGAAAAAGGAAAATAGTATTAAAAATTGACTCAAATTAAATAAAGAATATGTGTTTCATAATTAACTAACTAAATGAAAAAGGAAAGTAATATTAAAAATTGACTCAAATTAAATAAAGAATATGTGTTTAATAATTAACTAACTAATTGGCAAGACCAGAAGTTAGGTCAAAGGAAAAAGGAAATGATTATTTAACACGTAGAAGATTGTTTTTATGAATGGTGTTAGGTAAATTAGTGTATAGTATTTATATTGGCAATTTATTTGTTAATCTTAGGTAGTATTAATTGGTCTATTTAATTATGCCTAAGGTATGTTTTATAATGCATGAGTTGCATGGATGAGTGGTTATAATTGATTCAAACAAGAATGTTTGAGATGAGCTTTTCAATGGGAGATGTAAGTGAATGAATCTCCTTAAGTTGAGGAGATCTCATGTAAGAAAGGTGCTCAGGATTTCAATTATAAATATATCAGAGCTTGAAGCCTTCAAAGATTGTAGAGCTGATTTGTACAAAAGAACGCTAATGTCCCTGTTGTTTTAATATTAAGTACTGTTGTTTTAGCTTTAGCCCATTGTTTTAATATTTAAGGTCTATTATCCTAACACATACTCATATTCATTGTAAGATGGCTATTTAGTTTATAGTTGTGCTGTGGTCCTGTTTTCTACATCAAGTGGAAGTATTGCTGATTGGCCCAGGAAAGCTGAAGAAGTTGATTCTCACATCACTACCAACTCAGAAGATGATGATGATTAGTAGGTGTAAAGTTTAGGCCATTGTTGGATGGAAATATGGTGAACCTTGTATCGTCATTGATCATCTAGTGGAGCTGGGTTTCACATTTGTGTGGCCCGGCAGACGTAGGAGAAGTTCTCCGAACTGCGTAAACATATTCTGGTTCCGTTTACTTTTCTTGTACTGTTTTTATTATTTATTATGTTTCTAATACAGTAATAAACACAGATGATTAATTTGTTTTGAAAACAAAGTAGGAACCAAATAGGTTATCACCCGCATTCAAGATTCACAATATTTCAAATGGAAATGAATATTACACAAGTACCAGATTATTTTTATGACTGGAAATAAATATTAATTCTTTTGTGAATGAAATATAAATGGAAATGAATATTAATTCTTTTTATGAAGGAAAAAGGATTCATTTCACTGGAAATATAATTGGTAATTATATTATTATAATTATATTAATTATTTATGAAGAAAAAAATGAATGAATATATTAATATTTCACTGAAAATATAATTGACTATATTATATTTTCATAATTATATTACTTTTTTTTAGTACTATTGAACCTGTTACTTTAATTATATTACTTTTTAATTATATGAAAATGAATATTAATTCTTTTTTATGAAAGAAAAAGAAAAATGAATATTACACACGAGAATCTGTTATTAATATTCTGTTACTAATTGGCACGAGAATCAGGCCAAATGAAAAAGGAAATTAATATTAAAAATTCATTGAAAATATAACAGAGCTCTTTACGAAAAAATTAGTAACCCACCAAATGAAATATTAGGAAAAATTTATGAAGGAAAAAGAATGAAAATGAATATTAATTCTTTTTACGAAGGAAAAAGGAAATTAATATATTCATATTTCACTAGAAATATAATTGGCAATTATATTATATTTATTATATTAATTATTTGAACGAAAAATGAAATGAATATATTAATATTTCATTGGAAATATAATGAATAGTTATATTTTTATAATTATATTACTTTTAAATTATTTGGAAGTGAATATTAATTCTTTTTATGAACGAAAAAGGAAATGAATATTACATATGAGAATATGTTATCAGTAACCACCAAATGAAATATTAGGACAATTATTTACTTGAACTGCCACAGACCTTGTGGTCTAGTGGCATCCGGTGTCTCCTACATGGAAGATGGGAGTGGGTTTGAGCCTCACTGGAGGCAACGGTTGACTCTTTGTAGAAAGTAGTTATGAACAGATATTACATTGTAATAGAGTCAGTAGTAGTAAAAAAAAACAATTTACTTGAGTCTCACTGGAGGCACGGGTGAAAATACTAGTGTGTATATATATATATATATATATATATATATATAGAGAGAGAGAGAGAGAGAGAGAGAGAGAGAGGGGGGTATCAAAAGTATAAAATATTTACAGGGCGTTTGGTTGGGAGAAAAGAATTTTAATTCGACTAAAATACCCTTGTGTTGTAATAATAATTGAGGACAAATGTGTCAATTTTCTATTTTTCTCTTTTCCTTCTTCTATTGAATTAGAATTCATGGGTAAGGGTATGAATTTCAATTCAATGGATGAAGGGAACCTCTAACCAAATAATGTAATTTAAGGCTTTAACTAATTTCATTTCATTTACAACAAAATTACATTCAACCAAATATTCTGGGTTGAGACTATTAAATCCATTTTAGTCACAAGGCATAGTAGATTATGATCGCCAGGCTGTCCAACGTAACGAGAATGTCGCCTTCATAACCTCGTTTAGTGTGTTGTGAGGGCTCCTCTCCTCGGCAAATTATACCGTGCACCACGGTGCACATAGCAATGTGCACCACGTACGTAAACGACGTTGTTTTGAGCATTGTAAACTAACCGTCCGTTCTTTTGGAAATTACGTTTTCCGGTTCGGCCGGTGTCTGTATGTATGTTAATATTCTGTGTATTCCAGGCAATCATTTCGTGTATTCTAGGCAACCGTTCTGTATATTCTAGGCAACCATTTTGTGTATTCATGTTAGTAACACATGTTGTGATGTGTTTGTGCATTCGAATGTTTTCTGTGTATTTTGTGTCAATATTCTGTGTATTCATGTTATTAACACATGTTGTGATGTGTTTGTGCATTCGAATGTTAGGATGATGAATTCTGTGTATTTTGTGTCAATATTCTGTGTATTATGAGCAAACATTATGTGTATTCTAGGCAAACGTTCTGTGTATTCTAGATAATAATTATGTGTATTATAGATAATGAATTCCCTGGAGTCATTCGCGTCCGCGTCCACTAACATTGAAATGAAGTCGTTTTACGTTCGTGGTGCACATCGCTATGTACATCGTGGTGCAGGGTATAATGATTGCCTCTCCTCACAGGTATCCTTAGCTTGTTATGAGCGAAAATCAGCAGCGCTACTGGAACAGTGGAACTAGAATCGAGTCGTCAGTTGCAGTGGCAGCCACCACGCACGGAAGAGGAGGATAGAAGCCAGCCAGCCAGCCAGCCACCAACTTTTTATTATCTTTTCTGCCGACCCCATTTTTCTTGTCAGATCTTCTATTATTTTTGTTTTTTTTTTTTGAAAACAATTATTTTTGTTTTTGATTAGCTCGCTAGACTCTTTAACAATGAAGATTTTAATTTGGACCATGCATTTGATGAGCTAATTACTGCCATGAAAATATCTGGTCGCCCTGGTCAAAGCACAAACTACTGTCTATGGTTTAATGTTGTTTGCAGTTGCCATCCATCCTCAGCAACCACTGGATGGGTCCTTAATTTTACCAACCTCCGATCCTCAGCATGAAGACAAAGATGCTCAAACCATACTGAGAGCATGCAATTCCCAGCCTTCCATCATACGGTTTGCCTCCCCTGGCATGGCCTCCCATATATGAATCAACAAATTAAATTCTTTGTCCTCAATATAATCATTACACCAATCTCATAGTCTCTTCATCCAAACAAGCTCCCGCTTATTTATATTTAATTTAATTTGCCGATCCAATCAAGTTTTTGGAGTCATCAATTATTTCCATTATGTTTTATGATTTCTGTATATTCCAAGTGAGGTAATATATAGGTTTAGATTACTGAATTTCTAATTGATATGATGAATCTCATAGTTTCATCAAATATCATTCTAAT
>CM008340.1:13063681-13076103 GCA_002525835.2 Ipomoea batatas
GCTACGTATTTAACGATAAAATTATTCCGTCGCAATGTTCGTCACGAATCCATCACAAATCCGTCGCTAAATGGCAAATTTTTTTTTAAAAAAATAAATCTGTCGCTAGATCGTTGTTAAATTGGCAACGGAAGCATTCCGTCGCTTAATCCGTCGGTATTTCCGCATTTTTTTGTAGTGCTTGAAGGACTCGGAAGGAAGGGCAGTGAGACACTAAGGGTCGACCAATGATTGATCGGTCGACCACGGATTTGTTTAATGAGGTTATTCAGTAGACTACTTTGTGGAACACGTTCAAGGATGAGTTTGAGACTAAAAAGAATACGCTTGGTGGATTCTCGATTGATGAAGCGGTCCGGCCGACCTAGAAGCCATGGCCGAGGTAGAAAAGGCAGTGTGTGAAGGGTGGTCGTGAAGTTTCCTAAAGGCATTTTTAGAAGGTTTCCTAAAAGCAAAGGCGGTTGGGTGTAGGAATCGTGCGTGTTGGTCCCGAATGGTGATAGAGTGAGTCTAGAGGGGGGGGGGAGGGAGGAGAGGGTAGTGATTAGACTCACTAGGATTTTTATAAATTCTTTACAAGTAATAATACTCTTTCGAGATAACCACTTGATCAAGAGTTTAGGCAGCGGAAAATAAAGTTGTATATGTTTTAAGATTTACTTTGCACGGTTTTGTTGTTATGAAAATGTTAAGCTCTGATAAAATATGCAATGCAGTGAGCAATAAAAATAGTAAGTAAAAGGGGGAGAGAAAGAGAGTCTTTATAGTGGTTCGGCTGTTAACGAAGCCTACTTCGCTCTTCTTCACAACTTGTGAAGGTTTGCACTATTATCTCCTTTGATAGTACAAAACGATCCCAACGTGCTCCTTTGATCACAAAGCCAGGGAACCACGTTGTTTGTAGGTTTTTCAATTCCTCCTTGAGTTTACTCATCCTCTTTCTACTTCTCTCAAAGTAGAAATTAGTTGGTAGATGGTTGAACTTTTCTTCAACTTGAAATCTTGGCATGATGATCTTGATCAACACTTGAAGCTTGCCAAAGATTTATTTTCAACACTAGATTTGAATTTTAAGCTTTTGAATATTTGCACACTATTACCTTTGAGAGAGTTATCAATATTTTGCATCAACCCGTACTTCAAATGAATGAGAGCATGGATATTTATAGGTGAGAATTTTGAGTCCGTTGGAGGGAAGTCAAAATTCAAAACCTATTATCCAGTGTGCAATATCCATTGGGTAAATTTGAGTCATGTGGATGTCAGTACTTTTTATAGCCGTTTGTCTGCTTTGTGTTCAGACATTTGTCTTTTGTCTCACACAAAATGACATGTCATTTAATGCTCCTTGGGATTGCTTCCTAGAATTCGTTTGTCAGTGATCATCAACAAAATCAAGGCTATGGATAAGATAAACTTTCATAGAATATCTTTAGGTTTTCCCTTTTAACTACTCGTGTCTTGAATGCTCACAAAAATGATTGAATTTATCATTTTTCATCATATCTTCGAATGATTCTTCTTAATCATTCGGCCTTCAAGAAAATTGGCCCTTCTAGTATTCGGCCTTGAATCTTCTTGGTCTTCATCAACATGCCTTCGGTCTTCAGTTCTTCTAAGTCTTCTACCGAGTATTCCTCGTGTTCGGTCATGAACTCGTTACCATGAGTTCTACACTTCTACTGAGTATTCGGCCAACTAAAGAAAAATAAATAAACACAACGAAAATTTGGGGGGGGGGGTCTCCTTTAGGCTTTTGTATCATCAAAATCAAAGGCTCGGGGTTCGTAACAATTTCCCCCTTTTTGATGATGCCAACACCTATACTCAAACCATCAGGCCACTTATATCCAACTTGGATTTTTATTATCATAGCCAAATAGTAGAGCTTAACAATAAATCATTTTGAGGAGTGAAATTACTTGAAAATAAACAACACACGCATAAACCCCAAAAATTGTCTTTTATTAATCAAATGAACACCATTACATAAGATATAAAGCGTATTAAAACGTTGAAGATCATTTCTTCTCTTCGGCCTTCACTAGTCTTCGTGGATATTTCCTCGAACGCTCTTGTCTTTCGTATTCATCGGTATCACCTTGATCAATCATGTTGTTTATAGTTCTTCTTTCTTCGACTATATCCATGTTCTCAATCATATCAGCATATTTGCTTTTAAGACGAAGCAAGAGATAGTTCTGAATAGCTTCACCAAAGTTCTTGCCTTCAATGATCTTTCTTTTCCACCAACATATCAGTTCAGGTGCTGTCATTCCATCATAGAAGCTTTGGCCTATTGCATCCATTATCTGACTAAAGGCTTGTGTCTTCAGAATATCATTCTCATGTTTGCCTACTTTTTCTGCATCTTCAATTCTTTTCTTCATTTCTTCGAACATTTTTTGTCCATCTTTTTGTATTTTGAGAATTTCTTCTTGTTCCTTCTTCTTTTCAAAGATGCGTTCATTTCGTGAACATTGGTAGTTTGTCCTGTCTCTGACGGATTTCTTCCTCCAAAAGGGAGGTATGTTGTAGCCTTCAAATCTTTTACCACTTCCTTCTTCATAAGGGATATATCCAACTATTTCACCATCAGCGGTTTTGGTCATTTCTGGCCTTCCCCTTTTATGACCTCGGCTTTGAGATTTTCCATGCCTCGGTATAGATGACGATGGTGGAGCTGGTAGAGACAAAAAGTTCTCTGTAGAGACATTCTTGCCAGATCTTCTTCTACCATCACTTCCTTGTCCTTCATGATCGTCTTTGTCTCTTCTATCTCCTCGGTCGTGTTCTTTAGAGACCCTCTTTTCCCCCTTGTTGGCATCATCATTCCTTGCCAACTCATAGATCTTGTCACTCAAGCGATTAATGACCACTTGAAGTTCCTTGATGGACCATTGATTTTCGAGAACATAAGTTCCTATTCGATTTGAGTTCTCAGTGACTAGATCCATCTTAACACAAGACATGTCGAATCGTTCTTTCACAAAGGCTTGATTGAGCTTCATGGCTTGCTGATCTCGTTGCACAGTTGACAGGGTTTCTCATATGCTTGCAAAAGATTCCGAGTTCTTAGTTTTAGCCTTTGCCAACTTTTCCTCGAGTTCAACAGTTTGAGCTATCACAGGGGATTTTGAGCTGCGTTTCTTTTGCTTCTCTAAGTCTCTCTTGACTCGGTCAATAGACTTTTTGAGAGATTCAAATTGAGCCGATTGAGTTTTCACCAAGTCCTGTATAGTAGAAACAATAGATGAGAAAGTAGGAAGGGAAGCACTTAACACTTCAGTGTATTGAGTTTTCGAAGCTTGATCGTTGTGGCTTGCACCACGAGGTGCTTCCAAGTTTTCACCACGAGTTAAGCCCGATCAACCTGCACATTATCGTCAACCATATGAGTGTCATTCAAATCATTCCTCGGGTATGAGTCTTCGTGGCTTGCACTGCGAGATGCTTCCTTGTTTTTATCTCGAGTTAAGCTCGAACTCATCATCAGATTCACTTCGACAAGATTTTCAGAAAGAAAATCCTCATCACCATCACGCCTCGAGTCTAAGTCGTCGTGGTTCGCACCATGAGACACTTCTATATTCTCGTCTCGGGTTGAACTCGGACTTTCCCGTTTGTCAACATGTTCAGATTTTTGGGAGAGCTCTTCAGTTTCAGAAATGAGAGTGTCTTGGCTCGCATCACAAATTCTTGGTACAATCACTGCTAAGGGAACGACGAACATAACATCTTCTTCTCTTGGTTCATCAACTCCTCGGGGTGAGGAGGAATGGTCGGCTTGATCGTTATCTTTTGCAGGATTGTTCTTTTCCTCATCTTCGATTCTTCTTGGCTCGTCCTCATCTTGAGTATGATTCGATGTATCTTGGTTATCATTGTTATCATCATCGGAATCACTTGAGCTAGATGAATCAGAAGAGTCATCAGATTCTTCTTCCTTAGAGGTATTGGAAGGTGGATGAGTGGATTGATTAGAAGACTCGTCATCATCATCATTATTGGCATGAGGACATACATTGTCATCACAACCCGAACTATCCTTCTCAGGCTGTTTGTCCTCGTCTTCTTCATCCTCGAGGTCTGCATGTCCTCGACTTGTTCCAACTCTAGGACGTCCGTCTCTAAGAGATTATTGAACACTAGAGATATTACATGCCTTTGTAATCATGGTTAAGTCTTCCTTGTCCTGTTCTCTTGGATCCCGTATCTCATCATCTTTTGCCTTTTCTATAACTCGACATTCAAGTTTTTCAGCATAAACTCTGTCTATCTCATCAGGTCTCGTTTCATTGAAGACAGATCTTGTGCCCATCCAATCTAGGGCCCATTGCTCTTCTTCCCACATCATACTACATGTCTGACCTATCACTTTCAAATTTGACATCTGCGCATTTCTACCATGAGTACATCCGTTTAAGTTCTCTCCGGAGAATTTCTTCACGAGAAGACATGTCTCCAAAGAGCTCTTCGTGAGCAATTTGCTGAGCCAACACGGCATCTGCATTGATTTGTAAGGCTCGATCATCAGTAGGAATGGGCAATGCTTCGTCTAACTGATCATGAGGCTGTACATTAGCAGTGTCCTCGGTCTCGATCACATCTTCTACCTCTTGTGTGTGAACAGGTTCTTGTGGGAGAGTAGAGGATGTATATTCCTTCTGAGCTACTTCAACTTCAACTGTATTGAACTTTGCAGGAATATCTCGTGTCTGTGGCATGGGAGAATCTGCACGAGTCTTTTGAGATATGGATTCAGCCACAATTACTGGCTGTTTTCCCCCTCAGATGATGACTCTATCCAAGTCGAACTTGAGTCTGATTGAGCTTGAGGTTGTGGGGCTTGTGGCTGAATCACAAGAGGTAAAGGACCATGAGCACTTGGGCCTGAGGGCTCGGGTTCTGATGGCTTAGGTTCCTTTGTCTTCTGCTTTCTTGAAAGAGATCGAGTAAGTGACAGTGCATCATCTTCATCACTACTTTCTTCATCAATTCTGACTAATGGTGGAGGTAGCACATTCGTAGTAAGAGTAGCAGTCGTAGCATCCTCTTCTGGTGTAAGTAGAGGAAGTCGAGATGAAGACATAATGACTTCTGGATTAACAGGTGGAGCGTCATCATCATTAGTATGTGCATGACTCGTCTCCTCGGCTGTTAGAAAAACAACAGGCACATCCGCAAATTGATCCTTTTTGGTTGAGGCTTTCTTTGACTTCTTTGTAGGCTTTTTTCAAGGTTCGGCCTTTCTCTTCTCAGGGGCTTTCCTCTTCTTCTTCTCTTCGGTAGGATCTTTTGAGGATTCAGGTGCTTTGGAAGTTGAGGCACCCTTCATGATTGGCTTAGATACGCCCTTTTCAATCGAAGACTTGGACTTTGTTTTCTTCTTTGGCTCGGAGGATGAGGTCATCGCACCCATTTCGAGTGCTCATCTTTTGTCATAGTGTGGAATACCCATTGCACCGACCTTCGAAAAAACATGGAGATCTATGTGAAGTCGGGTGCCCGATGACGTTACCCTAGGAAGTGAGAAGAAAGAGGAACCGCCCCAAGCCATTGGCGGTGAGTGGCCCATGCCCCTACCCTCACTTATTTTACTCGTTGGGCTTTGGCGTTTCGGTTGGAAGGGTTGATTGATTGGTGTACATAGTTCCCACTAGTGGGATCGGCTTGAAGGCCCTAGCTAAATAGGAGGTGAATTCCATTTGGTTTGCATGCTTGAAAGTGGTGTGAGAGTTGTGTTCTCGATGCTTTAAATGTCTATCTTTAAAGGGTTTTTGCTTCTCTAGAATATTTCTTGAGTTGTATGGCATCTAGCTAACACTCTTTGTAGATAGCATGAGGGATTTTCCCTTATTCGGTAGCTTTTGCATTCATTTGTTGATTGACCAATTTGCCAATTGAGTGATCCTAGTTATCTTTGGTTCTTATGTGCTTATGGTTTGAAATGGTTTGCTTGGGGACAAGCAAAGTTAAGTGTGGAAACTTTGATAAGCATCCAAGATAACTAGAATCAAGGGTCTAAGTTGGGGTTATTTAGTATCGTTTAGCATCCTTTTGTGAATTATCTATGGCGTGTTTGTGCTCTAATGCGTAGGACTATTGCAAAGCTATATCTTTTGGTATATTGGAGTGTTTTTATAGGTCCCAGGAACCAATTGACGAGGCATGAGGATTTAACGAGCAAACAAAGCGGGGAAGAAAGTCCTGGGGCAACACAGACTTCACTCCACGCATGGAGCCAGCGTGGTTTGATTCTAGTGTTGATCCACGCCGGGCCTCCATGCGTGGACAGGAGATGCAGAGCTAATTAATGACAAGGGAAATTTTGGAAAGGCTATTTAAAGGCTTAGTTAGGAAAATTCTGGGAGAGACATCATTTTTCAGATTACAATTTTTAGATTAGAATTTACTTAGAGAGCTTTGTAGAGAGAGAAAAGAGATCCTAGAAGAGATTATCTTCAATTGATTCAAGTTTGAAGGAACAATTCTACATTGAAGTTTGTATTTGCATTCTATTAGGTGATCTTCAATTCAATCTTAGTCTCTATTTCAATTTCGATTTCAATTTACATTCCTTAAATGCAATTAGGTTTTGTGATTTTAATTGTTAACATGAGTAGCTAATTTTCCTAGAGGGATTGAATTGTGCAAAGTAGTGATGCCTAGTGTTGATCTTTAATTCTCAATTGTGGAAGTTGATTACTCTATGTTGGAATTTCTCTTCTTGTTCTTTGATTGTAGCTTTGATTTGATTCTAAGAGTTTTTGGCCAATCTCTTGAATCTCTTGGAAGATTAAGGCCTTGATCTAAGCATGAGTTGTGATTAGTATTGAGGTTAGCTTTTTGTAATCATGATTCCTATGGAAATCTAAGGTTAGATTAGTAGGAAAGTGTTGAAGTCAAAGTGTTCGATGAAATACCTCTAATGCTTTTGGTTGCCTAATAAGCATTCCTAAGCTAGAGAGCCCTAGTACACTAGTTGTGGAAATTAATTAGAAATTAACACTCTTGAATAGCCAATTTAGGTGAATCAACATTCCATTGCAATAGTCACACGGTGAGGCATCACGACTAAGCATGATTCCTTCCCTTGTTTCATTCACTTGATTGTTTTCTTACTTGTTTACTTTAGTTACTTGAATTCTCTACACACAAATGCTTTTTACTTTGTGCACCATGACAACATCTCGAGCCCACTATGCATTCACTTGACTAATCGCTAAGTAATCTTCTGAATCCCTTCCTTCGAGACCGACACTTGGGGAGTTTAATTCTTCGTTTTAACTTTCCTTTTTTTATCATTGTCACCACAAAAACAAACAACTTTAAGCATGCGAGGTATACCCTAAAGCTAAAGTTCGAGAGGCTGTGCTTAAACCCTTAAAGAAAGGGAAAGGTCGGTCCTAATCCTGTCGACCAAAGGTCTGAGGGACTAGCCCATTCTTGAGTTTGAGAGGGCAGAAGGCCTTGGGTAGTCCTTTAAGGATGAGGAAGGTGAGTCCGTTAGAGTCGGCTTGACTGTCGAAGGCATGCAAAAACAAGCAACAAGCACGAGCAAAACCTACTATTTCATTCATAGGCCAAAGAAGGCAGATCATTTACATTCAAAAGAAAGGGCTGATATGGCACCCTTTCAACCAAAAAATAGGAATACCTTAGACTAAGTCCCTATCCTACTTAGCAGATGGAGGAGCAAGTTCAGTGGAGACAGTCGGAGTTACTGGAGCCGGGGCTGGGATAAAGTCACGGTACTCCTCCCAAAAGAGGGCAATAGCAGGTGGGGCACCCTCGGGAGTGCCGTAGTTAATCATGTCATGGATGCCCTTGAAGAAGAACTGAGCATCAGGGTCCGGAATCAGCTCCTCCGCCGGCACAAGTTTAGGAGGAGTTGGCTCTTCTTCCTCACACGCTGGGTCATTGGGTACAAGAACCCAGTTGTCTTCTTCCACTTCCTGTGGAACGCCGACGGCCCAAGTTGGGTCATCACCGGGTAGGAAGCCACGAGACCTTAAGCGCTCTTTCCGTTCAGCCATGCGTGCCTTAGCGGCACGCCGTGCCCGTTCAGCGAGTCGAGGAGATGATTGCCGGCGAGCTGGAGCAGAAGCATTTTGTTTGCCATAGCTATTGAAAGTAAGAATGGAATGTGGGAAGGTGAGAAAATAAGGAAATGGTGATGCTAATTATAGAGGGAGATCTACCTCGAAAGCGATGTTCTGAAGTTACACTCGAGTGAATATAGTTAAGGCGACGTGACAGTGTCAAAAGCTCGCTGTCCCGTAAAAGATAAGGACCGAAGGTAGTTAATGCAGCAGACTTGACCAGTGATGGGACGTGAAGAAGATAAAATCAAAGTGTGAAAGCTCGGGCGTGGACGAGTGACGACCATGAAAGAAGAAAGCTCGAAACCTAGTTGCAAGTACTTTTCCGAGTTGTGCTTCGCGTAACTCGGGAAAGTGAGGGACTTGGGGGGGAGTAAAAAACTTTCCCTAAGAAGGCGAAAGCGGAAGAGGATGGGTCGATGATAAAAGCCAAGTTATCAATACTTTTTAGAGTCTTGCTTCGCGTCACTCGGGAAAGTGAAGGAATGGGGAGCAAAAATTCTCTAAGGAAGGAAAAACCAGACATTTCCCCAAGCCGTGCTTCGTGTGGCTAGGGAAAATGATGGACTAGATGATGGGGGAAGGGCTAAGGCTCGGTACATGACGCTCGGAAATGAGGAAAGAGCCGACCGAAGGGAAGGCCAGATATGCGGAAGGAAGGAGGACGAGCTTGAAGGACTCGGAAGGAAGGGCGGTGGGACACCGAGGGTCAACCGATGATCGATCGGTCGGCCATGGATTTGTTTAATGAGGTTATTCAGTGGACTACTTTGTGGAACACGTTCAAGGATGAGTTTGAGACTGAAAAGAATATGTTTGGTGGATTTTCGAGTTATGAAGCGGTCCGGCCAACCTAGAAGCCATGGCCGAGGTAGAAAAGGCGGTGTGTGAAGGGTTATCGTGAAGTTTCCTAATAGCGTTTTTTAGAAGGTTTCCTAAAGGCAAAGGCGGTTGGGTGTAGGAATCATGCGGAAGATATGGAAAGAAGGTCGAAATAGATTAAGAAAGTATTCAAATGTAATAAGGAAAGAAATCATAATTCATATATGGTAGTTTAGGGTCACCAAAGGAAGAAATCCCTCCTAACTTGTATAAATAGGGGTCTACGACCTTGAGAAAGGCTAAGCAATTCGTAATACAAAGAGGGCCGAAACGCTGCTCTAATTTCATACTAAACACTTAATCTACAACCAACAGGGCAGCTTGTAACCCCTCGGTTTTTCCGACAAAGTTAAGGTTCGAAAATATTTTTTTTTTGAGATGATCTCTCGGTACTTCAGAAGGATTTTTATAAGTGGGATTAGTTATTAATAAGCTGCGATCTACGTACCGGTCACGAACCGTAAAATTTTTAAGGACGTATATACAATTCGAATTTTCCTAGGAAATGGATTATTGAGTATGATACGATTAAGCGTGAACTTCAAACTCCGTTTAGTGGAAAAATTAGACGAACTGTAAGAGTGAAATTTGCTACGGACTTCGTACCTATATTTCGCGAGATACCGAAAAATTCCCAATTTTGGTGATTTATGACGGGATTATTTTTAGAATAATTTAGGTATCGAAATTTTCCCGAATTAAGTTATATTCCTCCGAACTTTTATTTGATTTAACCCCAAACTGGCAAATAGATATTTCTCTTCAAGAGCCACCATAGGATTGTGACAAGTGGCATCCCTTTTCACCACATGGTATTAAATAATTAATTAAAGGGGAGGAGTATGGGATAAGCTAGCTAAGGAAAATTGGGCTCCAAGTCTTGCATTCCTACACCCATTTTCGAAAATAATATAAGGGAAAAGAGAGAAAAAAAATGTCATCTTCTTCCTTTGGATCCAAGAACTCCATAGCCAAGTTCTTCACCAAGTTCTTCCATCCTAGGTAAGTTATTGAAATATTTGGTTTAATGAGTTAGAACTTTTTCTAAGATTTAATCATAAGCTAAGAAATCTTGGAAATGTTGTTATAATGGTGAGATTTGTTTAGGACTTTCGGTGGATTTGTGAGAATAAGGAACCCCAACACTCTTTACGGTTAAAAGCTTCAAGGAAGGTAAGAAATCCCTTCAGTTGGTGTAGTCACTTGAAAATGGACAATTGTATAGGTATATGTATTATGGAGTTAGAATTTAATATGAAAATTATATGTTAAGCTTTAAACTTCTTAGTTAATTTCTATGCAAGAATTTGTGTTTTGAACTTAAAAATATTTTTGGTGTGCATAAATTTAACGTATGCATGCATGTATATACTATGTTTATGTCCATATAAAATTACGTTGAAGAAAAGGTGGAAAAATAGGAGTTTTTACACTGTTTTGCTGCCAGAAATTTACTGCCGTGTGAGTGGACGCCCCTGTGGACGCGTGTCCACTGTGCGTCCACTGGTGTCCAGAGTTTTGAGACCAGTCTGTGTGAGCGGACGCCCTTGTGGACGCGCGTCCACCGTGCGTCCACTGACGTCCAGATTTTTGGAAAATAAAGGGAAAAGGCCGTAGGTGTGGACGCCAAGGTGGACGCGCGTCCACCATGCGTCCACATGCGTCCAGAATGTTCTGTCCAGTATTTTTCAGTCCAAAAAGTTTGGGTTTGATGTCAAGCTATGTCTAAGTTATTTTCAACTGTATTATTTTTGGTTAAATGTTACGTATGCTCGTGTTATAATTTTTGAAAAGCCTATGGGCAAACAAGCTTGATTTTGGTTGAAATAAATGTTTTGAGAAATGAAAAGAAAATACTAATTACGTACATGAAAGAATGTTTTGGAAAATATTAGTTTCTGGCTATGTTGCAGAGAATTTGAGAAAGGGACCTACGGGAGGGCTTAACTGCCATGGCCCGGGGTTGGAACAAGGTGGAGACCTACGGGAGGGCTTAAATGCCATGACCCGGGGTTGGAATAAGGTTGGACCTACGGGAGGGCAGGAGTGTCATGGCCCGAGGTTGGGATAAGGAGACCTACAGGGAAGGCTGGAGCATGCCATAGCCCAAGGTTTGAGAAGGGGAATCGAGAAATGTTTAAAAGAATGTCTCATGCTTATCTAGGGGGAAACTAAATAATTAATTGAAGAGATGAATGTTATACTGAGCTGCGGTTCAGATGATTCAAAGAATTAGAGCTGCGGTTCTAATTGAAAAAGGGTGAAATTCTTGAAAATGGAAAGTTTATGAACTTGTCTAAAATATATAAGAATATAATTTGGAATGACAGTTATGTCATTATTGTTGTTATGAAGGAAAATTCTATGTAATTTCCTTTAAATATATGCTGTTATGCTATCTTTGGATTGTTTGATTTCAGGTAAACTTTCAAAGTATGGGTAAAAACTCTATAAGCTTTTGTATTGATATCATATTTTAAAAACCTTTGTCTACGCTTAAGTGACAATGGATTTTCTTACTTAGCCGTCGTGCTAACTACACTTTATTGTGTCATTTATTAGATGCAGTCTAGCGTGGGCCCCTGTGACCGATGAGCTCTGAATAGGATGTGAGTTGAGGTTGAAGACTACTCTATCCTAGAATAGACACTCTGGAAGGATTATTTCCATGTGTACATATTTGGATGTTGATATGGTTATTTTAGGTTGTAAGTTTAGCCTTAGCGTTTGGGTATAGGAGAGATACCCATGCGTGGCGGTAACACCCAGTTTTCTGCTGGATAGGCGCTTCCGCAACGTATTGTATTATTAGGATTTTGTAATAAATCCAAGATGTGAAAATTGGGGTGTTACACAGCTGGCCCAAACTTCGTGGTCTACTTCATGACCAGTTGAGCTGTCCATGCGAACATGCAATCATTATTGCATGGATCATGGTCCACATAGCTGTGTGGACCAAAAATAAAAAGTACATTATTTTTGTACTGATGGTACATTATTTTTGTACTGTAGGTACATTATTTTAGGGTACATTATTTTTGTACTGAAGGTACATTATTTGATATATACTATCAAATAATGTACCTACAGTATAAAAATAATGTACTTTCAGTACAAAAATAATGTATTTCTTATTTTTGGTCCACACAGCTGTGTGGACCATGGTCCATGCAATAATTTTCCGCGAACATGTGTCTCACTTTCTTATTTGTATTTCATAGAATAAATTGGAAGTATCTTGTTCTTCAAGAATAAGCCAAAATATTTTATTATTAGAAAAAAAAAATCACCACCAATAATAATCTGTGTTTTTTCCGTCAGGTTGTTGAGTGAATAATTTATAAAATAAATTGTCAGTATCTTGTTCTTCAAGAATAAGCCAAAAGATTTTATTATTAAAAAAAAAAAAAAACCACCAACAATAATAATCTGTGT
>CM008340.1:13082607-13097686 GCA_002525835.2 Ipomoea batatas
TTCTGAACAACCGAAGCAATGGGGACGTTTCCTCCATTGGGCTGAATACTGGTACAACACTTCATTTCAAAGTGCTGCTGGAATTACCCCATTCCAGGTTGTCTATGGACGTGTCCCGCCTACTTTGAAGCAGTATTTACCGGGAGAATTCAAAGTTGAGGCAGTTGCCGAAGAACACAATGATAGGAATGAAATGTTGCGGCAGCTGCGCTACCATTTAGAGAACGCTCAGAATAAGATGGCCAAAGCTGCAAATACCAAACGCCGTGAGCTCCAATTTTCTGAAGGGGACAAAGTTTTGTTGAAGCTTCGACCGCATCGTCAATCTACAATCCATCATCGCATTAACCAAAAGTTGGCTCCCAGGTTCTACGGACCATTTACAATTCTCCAAAAATATAGTGCAGTTTCCTACAAGTTAGCTCTGCCTGATACTGCAAAAGTTCACCCAATTTTTCATGTGTCACAACTCCGTAGGGTTACAGGAAATCATACTGCAGTCACCGATCTCCCTAAAGACATGGCAGTTACTGAACCAGGTTTTGACCCTCAAGACATCTTGAATGCTCGCCAACAGAATGGGGTGCATCAAGTTTTGGTGAAATGGGAAGGCCGCCCTGAAGAAGAAGCTACTTGGATAGACGTGTCTGACTTCAAGGGTCAGTTTCTCCACTCCAACCTTGGGGACAAGGTTGTTTCTTTGGAGGGTGGCAATGATACGCACCCAAAAGAATGGATAGTGTATTCACGCAGAAAAAGGAAGGATGGAAATTAGGCAAATCAGAATAAACAAGGAAGGCTTAACTCATGGGATTTGACAAAATAAATCAGGGGGCAATCATCTCAACAATCATCTCCTTTCTATAATTATTTATTTCCTACACTATAAATAAGAATGTCTAGATGAGAGTAAGGCATAGAATCTGTTACCATTAGTCTTTTAGCTCTAAGTAGCTGGGCAAGAGCCTAATACTCTTGTTGGGGAAGTCTTGTGATTTCCTATTTCTCCCTTTCAATCAATAAAACACCCCTCCTTGTTCTTTTCTCTAACAATCTTCAACCGAATGACATGATAGACTTGTGCACGGCGGTGAAGGTTGCTTGGGCTGTGGAATGCGAGTTAGAGTTTCTCGCTATGGGTTCGAATATATCGGCAGAATATTATGGAAGGAGACGGTCACGATGATTTTTTAAGAAGTCTTCAATTACTACAATTAGAGGTGTTAAACAATAGAATACCTATCTAGAAAACTCAACGAAGTATTCGTATATATGTTCTGTGTATATGTACAAGAGAGTAGATCTATTTATACTAGTGTAGAACTAACCCTAGCCACAGGTTCCTAATACTAAAATCTAGGGCTAAGAGTAGATCTCTCAACTAACCCTTATATCTCTAACACCCCCCTCAAGTTGGAGCAAGATTTCAATATTCTCAACTTGTTACATATGTGTCACATGAACCATAGGACTCCACATCTAGAACCATAAGTCTTGAACCACTTGAACTTTCGAACCATGTTGTGCCAAGTCAGTCCACAATGCACCTTGTCTCACCAACAAAGCTTCCACAAAGATACAAATAAGGCCAAACACCAAAACCGCAGCGCACCTGCCTCTCACACCCCACACCCTTATCACCGCTGCTTAACACCGCAGTGCACCGGCCTCTCACTCCACAAACCCTTATCGCTGCTGCCTAACACCAGTATTTTCCTGTTTTCTTGTTGCGTGCCCACAAACTGGTTCCCCTTGAACCATTCTTCAACCGTCGGCCTTCCACAATAGTCGTGACATATGCCAGGTCCACACCACCCCTGACACCTGTGCTAGACATCACCGCAACACCCATGTACAAGGACTGCCTCCAACTCTCACACCTTGGCAGTAGTCTAAATATAATACTAACCTCATATTAAATTAATTTAAACAAGCCAGAAATATACGATAAACCAAACATACACTTTCAAGACTTATTGACGAGATAAACCAAACAACTCAAAAAAAAAAAACCTACTGCCTAATTATTTATAAACTCCTATCCCAGCAACCACACCATAAACCTACTGCCCAATCACTCCCATTTTCAACACTCCAACATCGACGACACCAGTACTTCATCATCTACAACCATAGCAGCCGGCGACCATCACCAACCACTGTCCACTGCTGGAAATCTTCGCCAGCTACCACTACCGCTGCTGCCAGGAGCATTCTGTTGCGCCGAAAATGAAAGAGAGAGAGATGAAGCTTCAAAAGCTGATCAAGACTCGCACAAGTGACACTATCAGGAAATGAACTCATCAAAACGAGACGAACGAGACAAATTTCTGCTGGAAACCTAGCCGGAAATGGCCCTACGCGCCGGCGCGTGGTCGCTGGAGCTCTGGTCGACGAAGGCATGTGGCGGCTCTGTTTGCCGCGAAACTTTTGCCGGTTGCTCACCTCCTTGCGCCGATCAATGCAAGTAGGCTCTGATACCATGTTAAACAATAGAATACCTATCTAGAAAACTCAACTAAGTATTCGTATATATGTTATGTGTATATGTACAGGAGAGTAGAGCTATTTATACTAGTGTAGAACTAACCCTAGCCACAGGTTCCTAACACTAAAACCTAGGGCTAAGAGTAGATCTCTCAATTAACCCTTATATCTCAAACAAGAGGAACTACTAGACTCTTAAAATAAAGCCCCAACCCACTCTTTTTCAACTGTTCACCATCAGTCCAGATTAGTTTCAGCCCATCCCCACCACTTAGGAAAAAATTCCAGTAGCTCCTTCACCTCTTAGTCTCGATCTCCTCTTTTTCCTCACAACTCCGGTTCGTCTTTCGCAAAGAAAGTAGCTCGCCATTGTACAAATTGAGAGTTCTTGATATGCGAGCAAAAGGGCTTTGTTTTCATTTCCAACAACCTTACAACCTACTGCATGTTTGTCCAAATAAATCTCTCCGAACATTAATCATTGCAGAAGACGAAGCAGGTGGTGATGGGGTCATACCTGATCATGTAGCAGAAGAGGACTTATCTGGGAGTGTTGTTCCCATCTTGTTACTTGACCTTCCCTTATTTGCACTAGGTGGTATCGACAATCCAAAAGCAATAAAGTTCTAGGGGAAGATTAGCGCCAATGATATCCTTACAATGGTTTACATTGGTGCAAGTCATAATTTTATTTCTTGCAACTTGGTCACTCATGTCGAACAACAACTAGAACCAATGTCAAAGTTCTTCGATTGGAGGATGGTCGTCACACTGAGTCAGATGGTAAATATTTTCAACTGCTAATTAATTTGGGTCCTGTTACAATGCCACTGGATTGCTTCGTATTTCCCCTTGGCAGAGTGGATGTTATTCTGGTTATTGTGTGACGGAGAAATTAGGCGACATGAAGGCGAATTGGGCGAAATTAACGATGGATTTCAAAACTGATGATAAACAGATTCACTTGGTGGGTGACCCATCTCTGTCTCGATTGCCAATCTCCTTTAGTTCACTAGAAAAATTGGAGGTAGTTGACTATTGTTGTTGGTTATGAAAAAGTTCGGCCTCACCAATTCCATATTACAGTGCAAGCGAAATTTCTGCCCAACAACACTCTCAATTAAGCGCACTATTGCAGCACCACCATCAAACATTTGGCAACCTTAATGGAATGCTTCCAATTCGAACAAATGATCACCAAATTATTTTGAAGGCAGACTTCTCTCCAATAAATGTGAAATCGTATCGTTATGGACATAATAAAAAAGATGAGATTGAAAAATTGGTGGGGGAGATGCTGGTTGCATGAATCATTCAACCAAGTTCAAGCCCGTTTTCAAGTCTGGGTTTATTGGTCAAGAAAAAGGATGATAGCTGGGGATTTTGTGTGGACTATCGGGAACTCAACAAAGTTACTGTACCCCCAAACAAATACCATATTCCAATCATATAAGAGATGTTAGATGAATTTCACGGGGCTTGGTATTTTTCTAAAATTGATCTTCGTTCGAGGTACTAGCAAATACGAGTTGTTCAACAAGATGTGCCCAAAATAGCGTTCTGAACGCACTCTGGCTATTATGAATTCTTCATAATACTATTTGGGTTAACCAATGCACCGGCTACTTTCCAAGCTATAATGAATGACATCTTCCGGCCATATCTTCGCCAATTTCTACTAGCTTTCTTCGACGACATTCTGGTGTATAATATACCTTGGGAGGAACATGTAAAACATTTGACAATAGTATTGGGGACACATCAAGATCACCAATTGAAGACTAATGCAAAGAAATATCAGTTTGGTCAAACTGCTATTGAATACTTGGTCCATATTGTTTCTCAGTTTGGGATTGCAATGGACCCATCTAAGGTCTCTAGTGTTCTCCGTTGGCCTGTACCAAAAACTTTCAAAGTTGTTTGGTGATTCTTAGGTCTTACAGGTTATTACCGAAGGTTCATTAAAGATTACGGGAAAATAGCACGACCCCTCATGACCCTTCTAAAGAAAGACGCGGCAGAAAAATTTATTTGGCCAGTGGCTGCGCAAAAGGCGTTTGATGACCTCAAAAATGTAGTAATCACATCTCTTTTTTTGGCAACACCATATTTCTCTCAACCATTCATTATTGAATGCGATGCATCAGGGACAAGGATTGGCGTGGTTTTACTCCAAGGTCATCAGCCAATAGCATTTTTTTAGCAAAGAATTCTCTAGTCAAACATTGGCGAAGCCTACTTACGAAAAATTATTAATGGTCCTTCTGCTGGAAATTCAACATTGGAGACCATATCTCGTAGGGCACCGGTTCATAGTCCGGATAGATCATTGTAGCCTCCGCCACTTATTGCAGCAGCGCATAACCACCTATCTCAACAAAATTGGGTGGCCAAACTCTTGGGGTATGACTATGAAGTTGTTTGCAAGCCCGAGTGCTTAAATAATGCAATAGATGTTTTGTCTCGTCAGAATGGGGAACTTGAATTGTCGGGAGTATCTTTACTAATGTGGATAGGTTGGGTTGAATTGGGTACAGCCATTGCCAATGACTCTAACTTAAGTTATATTGTACACCAGTTTCGCAACGACTCGACAAGCCGACCTCCTTTTCAACTTCTTCAAGGTTGTTTATTTTATAAACGACGCATCTTTCTACCAGCCACATCACCTTGGATCCCACACCTCTTGTAAGAATTTCACTCCATGCCGATGGGAGGCACTCTAGAGCTTACCGCACTTACCGCCAAATAGCTGCCAGCATTTATCGGAAAGGTATGATGAAGCGAAGCAACAATTTGTGGCAGAATGTCTGGTGTGTTAGAAGAATAAATATGACACAATGGCACTAGCTGGCCTACTCCAGCCTCTTCTTATCCTAAAAGCTATTTGGGAGGATATTACACTGGATTTTATCACCGGATTGCCATACTCCTACGGCGTTGATTGCATCACTAAATATGCCCATTTCATAGGACTAAAACACAAATTTCAACGCCAAGTCTCTTGCTAGCATATTTGCAAAAGAAATAGTTTGCTTACATGGGGTACTATGGTCAATAGTAAGTGATCGAGACTCAACTTTTCAAAGTTCTTTTTGGACATAATTTTTTGATAAGTGGGGCACCAAGTTGCGAATTAGTACTGCCTACCACCCTCAAACAGATGTACAGTCTGAAGTCCTCAACAAAAGCCTTGAGCAGTACTTACGATGTATGACCTCCGAACGATGGGGATGCTTTCTCCATTGGGCCGAATACTGGTACAATACTTCCTTTCATAGTGTTGCTAGCCTGACACCGTTTCAAATGGTGTATGGACGGTCCCCACCAAACTTGCAATAGTATTTACCTAGAGAATTTAAAGTGGAAGCAGTAGCTGAAGAACATGCTGATAAGAACGAAATGTTAATCCGTTACAACTTAGAAAAAGCTCAGAATCGGATGACTAAAGTAGCAAATGTTAAGAGACACGAGTTGGAATTCACTGAAGGAGACAAAAGTTTTATTGAAACTTTTGCCACACCAGCAATCCACAATCCACCATCGCATCAACCAAAAGTTGGCTCCTCGCTTGTACGACCCTTTTACAATTACCCAAAAATCCAATGTTGTTTCATACAAGCTAGCACTGCTGGTAGTGGCTGACCTTCTTTAAGAGATGATTGTGACAGATCAATGTTATATTTTGCAAGACATCTTGGATATTTGTGAACTGTAAGGAATTTCACAGGTTCTAGTGCAGTGGGAGGGCCACCCGAAAGATAACGCTACTTAGATGGATGTGGCTGATTTTCGAGGTTAGTTTCCCCACTCCAACCTTGAGGACAAGGTTGTTTCTTTGGTGGGTGGCAATGATATGCACCCAAGGGAACCGGTGGTTTACTCACGAAAAAAATCAACACAAAAAGGAAAATCGGCAAATCTGGACTATTAATCAGTCAAGTCAAACAGTCAACACACAAATCCAGGGAGAAGATTAAATCATGGAGCTTGTTAGAAATAAATTAGCTCCTCAATTCTATCCTTTTACTATATTTTATTTTCTGCATTGCAGTATCTATTGTAAGTTCTATTATAGTTGTAGTAGCGGGACAAGAGCCTGAAACTCTTTTTGGAGGGTGTCTTAGTGACAACTCTGTGCCTCTTTCCTATTCAATAAAAACAGTTTATCTTCTACATTGCAGTATCTATTGTAAATTCTTTACTCTAACAATTTTACAGTCATCTAGGGGTTGTTTAGTAACTTGGAAAAATGGAGGATTTTCCAAAAAAATGGAGAATTGAAGAGGTGGAAAAAGAAAAATTGGAGAAGTTGTTCACTAAATCTATTCTTCCAATTTCATTCTCCACTCCATTCTTCCAAATCTTATACATATTTGGAGAGATAGAAATCAGCTCTCTCCAAATGGAGAAATGGAGAAAACACGCGTGAACAGTACATTCTGACCCAAAGGTCCCGGGGTCGAATCTTGCTGGAGTTGCTTCTTGTTTCACTGCCTGGCTTTCTTCTTCTTGTTTCACGGCCTGATTATTGTGATTATTACTATTATCATTATATATTTCTTCTTATTATTATTATCATTATTATTTTATTATTATTATTATTATTATTATTACTATTATTAAATTCTTATTATTATTATTATCATTATTAATTTATTATTATTATTATTAGTATTAAATTCTTCTTCTTATTATTATCATTATTAATTTCTTCTTATTATTAAATTCTTATTATTACTACTATTATGCCAAGCACCTTGTGCTCAATTGGCATGTAGTGGCCACCGTCAGATGGGAGGTCATGAGTTTGAGTCTTAGTGGAGGAGATCTTGAAATTGACTCTACAATGTAATAGGGTCAGTTGTATTCAAAAAAAAATTATTATTATTATTTTCTTATTATTATTATTATTACTATTTTTGTTGTTGTTGTTAGTAAACTAGTGACACTTTTATAAGTAACTATTAAATTATTGTTATTATTATTTTTATATTAATAATAATAATAATATTATTATTATTATTATTATTCTTAATTTCTTATTATTATTATTATTACTATTATTAATTTTATTATTATTATTATTATTATTATTATTATTATTATTATTATTATTATTATTGTACTACTACTATAGTTGTTGTTGTTGTTATTATTATTATGTAGAAATGTACAAATGCTATATAGAATGATTGTATTTAATAAAATCAGAAAATTAGAGAAATTAAAAACTGGAGAAATGGAGAAATGGAAAACTGGAGGAATGGAGAAGGAAAACTGGAGAAATGGAAAAATGGAAAACTGGAAATGGAAAAACAGAGAAATGAAGTAAACGACCCCCTAGTCTCCCAACTCTGACAATCAAACCTCTTCGTATGATCTTGTTATTTTAGATGTGAAAGATTTATTGTGTCAGCTTGACAATGTTATAATCTTTTTTTTTGTTAAACGCTTTGTGAATGGAGTTGCTCACCTGCTTGCTCGGGACTCTATTTCTAATGCAGATCGTAAGGAATAGTTCTGTGAATCCCCTTCCTTCATTGTTGTGATTTGTTGTAATGAAATCTTATGTTTTGAAAATTGAGGGGCAACATTTACACTTGGGAGGGCAATATATGTATCGTTTTGAAAATTGAGGGGTAACATTTACACCACTAATAATTCAAGGGTGATATTGATAATTGGCATATTATGAAGGGGCATAAATTATAATTTTCCTTTTTTACAATGAAAAGAAGTATATTAAAAAGGAAATCCTACTCCCTCTTGTCCCTTTGACAAGCTCCTCCATCTTGTTTCTTTGACAAGTTCCTTCTTTTCCTTTTGTTGGTTTGGTTGTTGGACATTAATGTCAGAGCATTTACTCCTCGAATAGTAGTTATTGCGGGATTTCTTTCTACCTACTTCTCCTCTTGCCTTTCTGAATTTTTTGTTCCTACAAGTGTTTTACGCTTTTCACACGCACTTTCACCCGAACTCCGTTTGTTTTACCCAAATACCTCCCTAGTAGTTTACAAAGTCACCTCTGGTATGGCCTCCTCTAGCAAAGGAATGGAACCCTTGGAAACACAATATGCAGGGTTAAATTACATATGTGACGCTGATGATGTTGAAATCCAACTGGAAGAGGGGATTCTCAACCCTATCGAAAATGAGAAAGTTTTCACTCTCGTTGGTTCGGTGTTCACATAGAAAGTGATTAAGTTTAACTATCTAAAGGAAACAATGGCATCTATATGGAGACCATTGAGATGTATGATGGCTAAGGAAATATGTCCAAATCTGTTTGTCTTTTATTTCTTCCACGTGAAAGATATTTGGAGAGTGCTCGATGACGGGACGTGGTCTTTTGAACAAAGTTTGCTTATTCTTCAAGAACTGGGCAACAACACATCTCCTTATGGTTTCAAACTTGATAAGGCTGAGTTTTGGATCTAGATACACAAGATCCCTCGCGCATTATCGAATCAAAAAATGGTGGAAGTAATAGGAGCCAACGTGGGAAGCTTTGTAAATGGAGATTTATTTAACTATGACGGAACGTGGAATGCCTTCATTTGCGTTAGGGTAAACATCGACGTCAACAAACCGCTCAGGAGGGGAGTGAAGATCAGACATCCTAATAGAGAGTGTGTCTGGTTGGAATTAGGTGTGTAAATGAGCAGAGCAGCTCGCGAGCAGCTCGTGAACCGCTCGGTCAAAGCTCGGCTCGAGCTCGGTCAAATTTGAGCTCGAGCCAAGTTCAAGTGCCTCGTTTAACAATCGAGCCAAACTCGAGCTCTAATATCTTAGGCTCGTAGCTCGACGAGCCGCTCACGAGCCATATATATATATATTTGAAACCTTAAAAAATTAAAATTTGAAATACTAAAAATTTAAAATCAAACAGGTTAAATTTGAGCTCAAAATTGAACTCGAATTCGAGTTTGAGCCTAGAACTCGAGCTCGAGATCGAGCCCGAGCTCAAGCTCGAACAAACGAGTTGCTTGCAAGTAGCTCGAAAATTGCCGAGCTCGCTCGAGCATCAGTTCTCAAGCTCGAGCTCGAGCAGGGCCTTCATTAACGAGATCGAGCCACCCAAGGCTCGAGCTCGGCTCGGCTCGTTTACACCCCTAGTTGGAATGCAAATACGAACGGTTACCAACCTTCTATTTCATTTGTGGAAGACTTGGCCACATTGAGAAGTTCTATCCATATCAACTTGCCATTGACAATGAGGAGTTTGTGAAACTCTATGGCCCAGAGCTAAGAGTGCCGAGACACAGTCCCCTTTCTCAAAGCAGAGGTGGCTGCTCTCTCAATTCCCTTCTTGTGCATTGTCAGCGTCAGAGCTTCATTGGAGATAGCATCCGGCTAGAAGGTGAGGTGAGAATCCTTAGGTATGAGGTTGGCGGACAATCGAAACATGATACTTTGTTTTCCACGCAGGTCTTTACCCAACTGGCAGTTGTTGATTAGTATGAGAGTTCAGGCGATGTTAATGCGAAACTTGACAACATTAATGGAGGAAATGACAAAGCCAATTCAAATATTCCCGTGCATTCCTCTATTCTGGATCTGCTTGTAGGAGGCCAAATTCGCAAAAGGGGAGCCCAAGATATAGATGGGCCTTATGAGGAGAGAATGTGCATTGATACTGTTTCTAGAGCTGTCCAAACGGGTCGGCGGGCCCCGCCCCGCCAAAGCCCGCTAAAGCCCGCCATATGGCGGGGGCGGGCTAAAAAGCCCGCCAAAATACGGGCTTATAGGAGGTCGGCCCGCCCCGCCCCGCCTTAAGCCCACGGGCCTGTTTTGACGGCTCTAACTATTTCATCTGTTGAAATGCCAAAAAACTTGCCAAAGGCGGGTCCTAGAAAGCATGCCTGCCTAAATCAATGAATATTTTGACTTGGAACTGTTGTGAGCTAGGCAATCCCACGTCAGTTCAAGTCTTGGTGGATCTTATTAACACTAAGAAGCCCAATATTGTTTTTTTTTTTATTGAGACTCTTGTTGGTGAAAGTAAAATGGAGCCCATTAAAAGAAGAGTGGGCTTTGAAGACCTATTTGTGGTATGAAATCATGATCATAGTGGTGGGCTGGTTGTTATGTGGCAACAAGGCCCTATGGTGAAGATCACTAGTTTTTATCAGAGACATATTAACATGGTAGTAACGGAGGGTTCTGGTAAGCAGGAGTGGCGTCTTACTGGTTTCTATGGCGAATAGGAAAGGAGAAACCGTGCATGTGGGTGGAATCTTCTAAAAACTCTATCCTCCCAAAACAACCTCCCTTGGGTAGTGGTCAGAGATTTTAATGATATTCTTTCGTCTAGCGAGAAGAGAGGTGGCAACCCGCAACTAAACTGGCTTTTGCAAGGCTTCCGTAAGGCTGTGAACTCAAGCAGCCTCTCCGGCTTCGCTTTTAAAGGACATCAGTTCACTTGGGAAAAGTCTCTTGGAAAGCCAAAATGGATTCAAGCAAAGTTGGATAGAATATTAGTAAATGATTCGTGGAGTGACAGATTCAAAGTTGCTGAGGCGTGCTCCATTATTTCATCGCGAAGTGACCATTTGCCAATTCTCTTGAGAGTGTTATCAAGCAGCCAAGAAAGATTTACTCAAAGGATTAAATTTGAAAGCTTATGGCTGGAAGAAGTGGCTTGTCGTGAGGTAGTCATTGCTAGCTGGGGCTCCTAGCATGGCCTTGATTTACTGAAAAGGATCAAAAAATGCAATAATGTTGTGTGGAGTTGGGGGAAAATATTTACTAGAAATTTCAGGAGAAGGATTGAATTTTAGGAACGACGCATGGAGAATATTAAGGGGAGGACGGATTTGAGGGGTTGTTCCTTATTCAAAGAGGCCCAATATTATCATCTCAAAGCCATTAAGGCAACGCACTAAGGAATTCTAGTTAAAGTGTGGCGACTAGAACATCACCTTCATCCACAACTATGTTCTTAGGAGGTGCCAAAATAATTGCATTGGCAGACTCAAGGACGCGAATGGTAGATGGCCAGAAAGAGGTAATGACTTGAACTCCCTAATGATCAATTATTTCAGTAATCTGTTTCAAGGGACTCTAGGTTCTCTCAGTCCGGTATTGGATAACTTTGCCAAGAAAATATCTCATGCCCAGAATGTTGGTTTGGTTAGAAGCTTCACTATTGAGGAAATCAAAATGGCCCTTTTCGACATGAAGTCGGAAAAATCTCTTGGTCTGGATGGCCTTCTTCCAGGGTTCTTTCAACATTATTGGGACATTGTGGCTAGGGATGTACTTCAGTTCTGCGAGAATTTCAGATTATCCAAAGTTCTTTCCACTGGAGCTAATCATACTCACATAGTTCTAATTCCTAAAGTGTCTAAACCCGAGTCAATAGAATTAAACCACTCCTTGATGATCAGATATTCGGAGCTCAGTGCGTGTTTGTACCCGGTAGATTAATTTCTGACAATCTGCTTATTGCTTATGAGGTTCAACACTATTTGAGGAGGAAAATTCAAGGCAACGTTGGGTGGGTTGGCATGAAACTAGACATGAGTAAGGCATCTGATAGGGTCAATTGGGACTTGATTGAAGGAGTGTCAGAAAAAATGGGCTTTTCCAGTGAGTTTGTCAGCATTGTATCCGGTCTGTAAATTATTCATTGCTGCATGAAGGGAAGGAGATTTGTTCTTTTTTACCTCAAAGGGGCCTTAGACAAGGAGATCCCTTATCCCTATTTATTTATTCTCATGATGGAGTGTTTCAATATGCTCATTGCCAAAGAAGTGTAGAGGCGTTCTCTCCACTGTATCACTATTTCTAGAGAGTCACCAATCATTTCTCATTTAATCTTCGCAGATGACTGCTTCATTTTTGTAGGGCGAATTCCTTGGAGGCTAATGTGATGAAATCCATCGTATTATGGGAATTCTCGAAAGCTTCAAGACAGTCAATAAATCTTGGGAAATCATCACTTTCCTCTAGTAGAAATGTTGATAATCTTTCCAGGGAGGTGGTCGCGGAGACTTTGGGCATCTCTGAGGGCACTTCACAGGGCAGATATTTGGGGCTCCCCTCTCTCGTTGGTAGGAAGAAAACTGAAATATTGGGCTTCATTAAAGAGAAGGTGGTCGGGAGAATTAACAACTTTAATATTATATTCCTCTCCCGTGCCGGGAGGGAAATTCTGATAAAAAATGTGATTCAGTCCATTCCCGCATACACCATGAGCATCTTTTTACTCCCATTGATATTTGCAAAAAGATAGAATTGGCATTAAGGGTGTGTTTGGTAACCCGTAAAATGACTTCTGGAAAATGTTTTCTGAGTTTTCTGTGTTTGGCAACGTCCAGAAAATGTAGTCAACGGAAAATGTTTTCCGTTGACCAAGGAAAATCAGTTCATTTTTCCGGAAAATGACTTACGGAATTTTTTTCCGTAAGTCATTTTACGGAATCGCCAGAATAGTTGTTTCACATGTTTTTGACCAAAACCAAGCCATATCACCCATGACCATGGACCAAGGAGGTGGGAAAACCGTCGAAAACCTTTGCTACATTTTATTTTATTTTATTTTTTATTTTTTATTTTTTTATTTTTTTATTTTTTTATAAATTCTATTTTTTATTAAATACCATTATTTTAATAACTATTATAATTTTTTATATTTTAAATAAAACAATTACAATGTTTAATTATACAAGTCTATTCATTTTCCAGAAAATGAACCAAACACATAAAGACAGTTTTCCATAATACATCTAAACACTGGAAATGAAACTATTTTCCGGAAAATGACTCATTTTCCAGAAAATATTTTCCAGAAGTCATTTTCCTGCTTTCCAAACGGACCCTAAACATATTTTGGTGGAAGGGGCAACTTGAAGAAGATAAAGGCATTAGTTGGAAGAAGTGTGATGATCTCTGCAGGCCTAAGTCCATTGGTGGTATGGGGTTCCTAACTATTAGGGACTTTAATATAGCCTTATTGGGTAAACAAGCATGGCGGTTGATCCAATCTCCAGAATCCTTGGTTTCTAAGCTGTTCGGGAGAGTGCTATATTAAGCTGCACCCTGCACCATAACAAATACTCGTAATATCAACTATAAAATTCAAGAAAGAATATGGAGAAAATTGGAAGCAGTGCGGGAGATGATCGCAACTTCAACCCGTTGAGTCCGGGTCATCCTTCTAAGACGCCGGAAGAAGAAAGCATTCAAGCTCTGACTGATGCAATGCTAAAAATGTGTGCAGCTGAGGTTCAAACTCTAAAGGATGAAGCCAAACGTCTTAAAGCTTGCCTCACATTCAAGGAAGACCGTGCAACAAGGATGATTGAACTCCTGGATGAAGCCCTCCGCCTTCTTTAGGAGGAGAAAGAAGTTGATGGCGGCGAGGAAGTTGATGGCGGCGCTGGAGTTGTTGGCGGCGGGAAAGTTGATAGCGGCGGTGGAGTTGAGGGCCGCGGGGAAGTTGGTGATGTTTGACTCATCTTTTTTTTTTTGTTCTTCTTGTTTTTTTTTTTTGATATGGCCGTTTCCGGTTGATATGATTGCTGGGTTCTCATTAGAGAAGTTGAGGGCGGCCGGGGAAATGATGACTTTCTGCATTTGTGTTTTTGTTGTTTTTTGCTATGACTGGCTCTCATTAGAGCTTGGTTGAAAGATGCAAATTCTTATTTTCAAAAAAAAAAAAAAGTTGTTCAAGGCCAAATACTACCCGAATTCTTCTTTCTGTGAAGCTAAGGTGGGAGGCAGCCCCTCTTTTGTTTGGAAGAGTATTCTGGAATCTCAAGCTTTAATAAAAAGTAATTGCAAATGGAGAGTTTGAAATGGCCATTCTATTAAAGTGTGGATGGACCCTTGGCTTCCCAACAGTGGATCCCCCTACGTGGAAACTCCTTTGTAAGAACAGGTGGCACAAACAAAAGTCCATTACTTGATGGATATTCAACATCACAGCTGGGAGGAGGAGCTGATTAATGACATATTCGTGGTTGCTGGCAAAGACCGAATTCTAAGTATTCCTATTCCCCTTGGTAACCATGATGATAAAATGATCTGGTGTGCCGATGAGAAGGGAAACTATTTTGTGAAGAGTGCATATAAGAAGTTGCAAGGGGAATTCACTAATGTCCATACTGTCTGCTGGATAACTATTTGGAATCTACCCATACCTCCTAAGATCAAAATTTTTGTGTGGCAAAGTTTTGTTAAATATTCTTCCTATTGCAGATAACCTTGCTATTAAAAGAGTTCTTACCAATCCTTGTTGTGTTCTGTGTTCTTCGCAGCAAGAGTTTGTGCCTCATCTCTTCATGCAGTGTAATTATGCCAAAATGTGCGTAAATTTCATGGTATCCAGGTTCCAGACAATATGAATCTTCAACAGTGGTTTCATCACATGTATCCTCTCTGGATATCCCTTCCTCATGCATGTTCCTTTATGTGGCTTGGAACATTTGGAAGGAGAGAAACAATAGAATTTGGAAGGGAATTAAAGCAGTTTTTGGTGTAATTCTGGAGGAAGCTAAGAGGTTTTTGGAGGCCTGGCAGCATCTACAACAACGTCCGCCACCTCCACTCGTCGTTTGTGCGCCATTGAAATGGAAAAAGCTTC
>CM008340.1:13115351-13126008 GCA_002525835.2 Ipomoea batatas
TACAATTAGAGGCCATTACTGCCATGAATCCTATTCACAAGTCTACTTGTGAGCCTATGATGTGTGTATGTTTTATGCTTTTTGATGTATGTATGGTAAATAGGCATGCAGCTTGCTAACTTTTTGGAATTCAAATTTAATTTTCAGGAAGTGATTGTGAAGTCATGGAATGCCAGGGTGAATAACTACATTGGCAGGTTGTTTGAAGTCCTTCCCATGCACGTATTTGAAGGAGATTATGAAGCTGAAAATTTTGACAATATTTACTTAAGTTTGTGTTGTTGCTTAAAAGTAAACTAACTTTATTCTCAAAAAAAAAAAGTAAACTAACTGGAACTCAAACCTGGGTTTTAATTATTTTTTGTCAAAATTTCTTAATTTCATAATACAATGTTTAGTTGAAGTATACTAGAAATGTCTAGGCTACTAGTTCAAATTGGATAAAATTCAATATATTTATTTGGTGGTCTATCTATTCTATATTTTTGTTTTTATTTATCATATAAAATGGAGTTATCTTATACGGAATAACATTTTGAAATGTGTAGGCCACTAATAACATTTTGAGATACGCCTTCTGTCCCATTTTACCTGTCCTGTTTACTATTCATTGGTCAAATCAACTCTTTCTTCATTGTTTATTTTTTTAAATAATTTTTAATTATTTTTAAATTTGATTTTTTGTGTTTAATAGTACTTTTAAGAGCAAATATCAATTTTAGTCCCACGACTATTAGCAAAATGACAATTTTAGTCCACATGTTTAATTCATACCAATTTTAGTCCCACGACTATTGTTTTAGTACCAATTTTCATCCACGACTATTATTTTAGTACCAAAATTCATCGCGCCGGTCACCCATCTGTTTAAAACGTGTAAAAATTTAAAATTGTTAATAGTATTTTTGTCATTTTCAACTTAATATCCCAATTTGAGCATAAATAAATGGATATAAGTCCTAAGATTATCAAAATTCACGGTAAAAGGATGAGGAAAACTGTGAATTTCGATCAATTGTAGGACTTATATCCATTTATTTATGCTCAAATTGCGATATTAAGTTGAAAATGACGAAAATACCATTAACAATTTTAGATTTTTGCACGTTTTAAACGGATGGGTGACCGGCGCGATGAATTTTGGTACTAAAATAATAGTCGTGGATGAAAATTGGTACTAAAACAATAGTCGTGGGACCAAAATTGGTAGGAATTAAACATGTGGACCAAAATTGTCATTTTGCTAATAGTCGTGGGACTAAAATTGGTATTTGCTCGTACTTTTAATGTAGTTTTTAAATATATAAATTTTATATACTGATACTAAACTTAATATCATGAAAATTGAATTAAAAATAACTTCAATCAAGTCTCGTTAACTGAATCAGGCAAATAAAATGGGACGGAGGTAGTATAATTTTATGTCTTATTATAAAATGGAGTTGCCTTTGATATGATAATTTTATGTCCTTATTAAATTATTTAATTGGTTTTTCTCGATTTAGTCTTAAACGACTTTTTATTTGTTAAATTTATGCAATTAGGATGTTAACTCAATTACTAGTATATTTAATTTAATTTAATTTTGCCTATCCAATGCTTACCCAAGTTTACGAGGACAATTACTGTCGAAATGGTTAACTGTCAAAAGTTTTAAATGTGTTTACAGTTTAATTATTATTTAGGCTTTTATTATGATTGTGTTATTTTGATCTCAGGTTATTCAATTGGAGCAAATTTAGTTTATAGAATTCTGGTGCAGTGAATCAGTGATGTTCAATTGGAGCACATTTGAATTCTGTTTTTTTGTTTTTTGTTTTTTTTTTTAAAATCACTTCTGGGATATTATCTTGTATTTGGAAATTTTAACGTGTTTGGAGTTTGGACACTGAAAATTAGGCATGGAGCAACTCTATCAAGTGTCAACTATTATTTTGAAAGATTTCGGAGGTGTTTGATAAATAGTTGTTAGCTGGAGCAACTCTATCAAGTGTCAACATACATATAAAGGAAATGGAGATCGGTTCACAATGCCAGCGCATTTCCCCCATTTCATCATCTCTCGTCTCTCTCTCTAGAAATCGCTATCTGCAATCTTCTCCTCGGTCGTTCTTGTTCTCTAATAGCTACAGTCAAACGCGAGCACCCTAAACTCAACCCAGATAAGTATTCCTAACTCTATAGCACTGAGTTTCAACTCTCATTCTAAATTTGTTCTCTAATGGCTATCAGATTTTGGCACATTTCGGTAATTTTAGTCCGTCGTTCTTTGATTCTCGCTATTGATTCCAGATAAACTAACACAATTTTTGAGAAATTTGGATCTTGATCGAGTTTTTTTACGGATCTGTGTAGTAATCGCCTCCTCAAATCATTGAAGTTCTATCTAGGGTTATTTGAAGTTGTAATCGGTTGCATGCACAGTAAATTATCCTTTTCGAGGGTATCTGTCAAGTCATCTATTATCATAGCTAAAAGCAGAGTATAGTCTACTGTGATTGTGTATTGCTTTAATTGGGTAACCTATTTTTATGTATAAATTTGAACTATGTCTTTCTTATGTTGTGTTCCTAACAGATGAAGCTACCAGCAGAGAATTATAGCTAAAGCTACCAGCTCAAAAGTACAAAGAAAGATGAGTTCTTAATCATGTAGTTTAGGGTTATAAACTGTACAATAAAAATAGATAGTACATAGCATGACTGCATGAGTAGAGGCTAAATGCCTTTGTTGTTGGTTGTTCCTCTGCGTTTATTGCCTATAACACTGTAAACAAAGAAATTTGAATAATATATATTTGGGAATTCAAAATTCATGTTACAATGTGTATCAATATGGGGTGTGGGTACAAGCTCTGGATATATGGTCCTCTGATTCTTCAATTGATGTCTTGAATGCTCCATTGAAAGGCCTCCGAATTTCAAGTGGCTTGATCTTCAGAGAAGAACTTATATGCTTGTTCTTCTGAAGGGCCTCCGGATTTCAAATGGCTTGATCTTAGGAGGTTTGGATCAACATGATAGACATGATTTTCTTCTGAAGGGCCTCCGGATTTCAAATGGCTTGATCTTCAAGAGGTTTGGATCAACATGATAGGCATGATTTTCAAGGAGGAACTTTTACATTTAGGATCATGGGCTTTTATTTTCATGATCATGATTTCTAATTCTCTAAATAAGCTTCAAATCTACTTTTATGATTTTTCCTAGGATGAATACATAGAAATAAAAGGTCATATTTATAGCTGTAGGATGAAGAGTTTTGATAAATTCAAACTCTTTTGATATTATCTAATTAACAAATTAGATTATATCAATATTATCCAAATACATTTAAATATACTAATATTGATAAACAATAATAATATTTAGCAAATTTTCAGTGTCAACAAATGCCCCCTTGAGACTTGCTTGTACACACCACTTGAGAGCGTATACCACGCGAACGCGAAAGTATGTAGTGCAAGAAAGTCTCGACACTACAGTTAAAGATATAAGGCTGTTTTAACTCGTGCCAAGGAGTATGGATATGAGGCCGTTTCAACTCGTGCCAAGGAGCATAGATATGAGGCCGTTTTAACTCGTGCCAAGGAGCCTTGAACATTCGGCCGTTTTAACTCGTGCCAAGGAGTATCATTTAGCTTCCTCCATTTCAAATTTCATACAGGGTTTGCCCCATATCGGTGCCTATAAAGATATGAGAGGCATAGTTGTCCCACTAGGCGTGCCAATTTGTAAATAAAGAAATTTTGAATATATATATCGAATTCAAAATTGGTGTTACAATGTGTATCAATATGGGGTGTGGGTACAAGCTCTGGATATATGGTCCTCTGATTCTTCAATTGATGTCTTGAATGCTCCATTGAAGGGCCTCCGGATTTCAAGTGGTTTGATCTTCAAAGAAGAACTTATATGCTTGTTCTTCTGAAGGGCCTCCGGATTTCAAATGGCTTGATCTTCAGGAGGTTTGGATCAACATGATAGACATGATTTTCTTCTGAAGGGCCTCCGGATTTCAAATGGCTTGATCTTCAGGAGGTTTGGATCAACATGATAGGCATGATTTTCAAGGACGAACTTTTACATTTAGGATCATGGGCTTTTATTTTCATGATCATGATTTCTAATTCTCTAAATAAGCTTCAAATCTACTTCTATGATTTTTCCTAGGATGAATACATAAAAATAAAAGGTCCTATTTATAGCTGTAGGATGAAGAGTTTTGATAAATTCAAACTCTTTTGATATTATCTAATTAACAAATTAGATTATATCAATATTATCCAAATACATTTAAATATACTAATATTGACAAATAATAATAATATTTAGCAAATTTTCAATGTCAACAAACACATGACTCTGTTAATTTCTTCATGTAATTATCTGCTTGAATCTGGCCAAGTACTTGTGTTGGTTGCTTGTTTTTGTAAAATAATAAAACTGGTGTAGAAGAAGTTCATGAAGTGTGTTTTAAAGCATGTGTTTCAATAAAATGATTACCTGTTTGGGATTTTAAATATTGAGAAGTGTAATTTTCATTGAATGTTAAGAAGACAAACCGTTTTATGGTCTGAGTGTGTATTGATTGCAAGGAACAGTGATCATTAGCAAGAATTTACTTTATTGACAGAATCAATGTTGTGAAAAAGTCTAAGTGTACTTTTACAGTTTACAAATAAAATAACAAAGTGAAAAAACTATATAATAACCGAAAATTTTATTAACTGATTAATCATACCAAATAATAAAAACTTTGATATTTTGGGCAAGAATTTCAACCCAACTGAAGTTGAGGTCATAGCATTGAAGAATTTAAAGTGTAGGGTTTTATAGAAGGATTAAAGTTAGTGTGTTACTTGCATAATTAAGAAATTTAATCGTTTTTGTTTCTTTTGGCAGAATATTGATTAAGATAGAAATGGTCATTGAGAATGGAGAGCACTGGAAGGACCCAGCATAAAGAGTAAAATATGATTCATCTATTCATGATAAGTTACAGATGAACTTTAGCTTGTACTTTTTCATTAGTTAGATTGAGTGTATCTGTTTAAAATGATAGCTGTTATTAACTAATAAATAAAAGTTTTTATTTAAGGAAATAATAGAATGTACATAATATCTGTTTATACATTAAAAAAAAAAGTACTATTAACTGCTAATAGCTACATGTTTATTTAAGGAAATAATAGAATGTACATAATATCTTTACACATAAAAAGTACTATTAACTGCTAATAGTACACATAAAAAAGTACTATTAACTACTCAGAATGAAAGTTCAAAAAACTAAGTTTAAAAAAAGTAGCTACATGTTCTTCTGCCTGGAACTGTAACTCTGCATCAGTAAGCACCTGCATTCAAAACAAAGAAAACAAAAGAAAGTAATAAAAATATTTAGCAATATATAGCCACCTGCATTTTCAACTACGTTAGTCAACTGCTAATGAAACCAAATGTCATTAATAAATGAGAGTTGAACTCTCATAGAACAGCAATTATACTGCATAATGTCTTTAACCAAGCAATGCACTATTCCAGTGCATATCATCCACACAAAACAAAAATTGTTCATAAACAGTTTAGAATAACAAAATGAGTAAGACAGAATCCAATAGTTGTGTATGTCCCATTAATTTTTTTTTCCTGCTTGATCATAACTGGCTTAGACTTCTTCAAATTTTGACTTGATGAGAATTGGTCAAGTAGACATCTCTTAATAGCACCTGTGTCAACTTCATCTTGAGGTTTGTCCATACCTTTTAGCCTTAAGTCATGTTGCATTGAAGGACTTATAGCCTCATCACCTGATTCACTCTCCTGTACACGAATAAAAAAAAATTAACCTAACAATCAAAATTGTAATCTAATTAAGTTAAAATAGAGTAATTTACATCAGATTCTAGGTGATCTCCTTATTCTTCAATCATCTTAGATAATTCATCATGAGCATCCACCATGGATGGACAGTACTGAGCTTCTAATTCCTCATCATGCATAACATTTAAGACTGGGATGGGCTTTGCTGGGTTCCTAACATTTAAGACTGGGATCAAACTCAGCTGGAACATGCATCTTACTCTGTGTAACAAAAATAGTTAGTATAATATAAACATGTAGTATGAATTTGTTTTTAGTGATTTTAATATAAAAAATTACCATAGAATACTTGGTTTTCAAGTCATAGGCAGTAATGCCTAAAAGTTCAACACATCCCGTCTTTGTCCCACAATAAGAAAGGTGCATCACTGGTTTTGTCTAGAACCCTAACAACAACTCTGTATCTCAGATTGCCTTCCTGCCAATTAGTTTTGCATGTTTCACAATATAAGTAACTTTCTGTTAAGATAAGGGATTTAAAGCAGCCTGATGATTTGCAAGAGTTATAGAACCATATCTTTCCAGTTTCAATTGAAACAATTGTCCCTGGGACAAAAAAATAACCTTCCTGCAAAGTTTAATTACATAAGTATGAAGTTAGGTGTAACAAAGTGCTTAATCAATTATTTAGTAATTACTTATTACTTAATAATTAATAAAATAATATCTCAGCTCTGTCATACAAATCTCTGTTTGTGCTTACAACCATAGGTGTTTGGGAATTATTGGCGATGTGACCATAAGAAACAACTGAAATACTTTTGAGTGGGCTACAATTAGCCTTCAAACTGTTGAATTAATTAATTAGTTATTAATTATTTAGAAATAATTATAAGAACACAATTTTAGATATAATAAAACTAAAAACTGATTTTAGGGGTATGATTTTACCTATTTTTGAAATTTGTAAATTCCTGGCAGTCCAAATTGAATAACACTTTGGTAGCAGTGTATGAGCTTGAAATCCTAACCTCACCTAAAAAAAAATACAGAATAATCAGTAAACATAAACAGTGGCACTAATCTATGTGATATTTTCATTTATGATGGCAGTGAAGTGAACTTACTATCAACCACATTGGCACGACAGAGTTGGAGCAAAATGATCAAAGGGCCATCCACATGGTTATTGAAAAATAGCATAACAGAAGGTACATGTTCATTCCATAATGTACATTTTATACGATTTCCCCTAAGTAAACAGAAACAGCGCAGTAAAACAGTGTAAAACATGGGAAAAAAACATGAAATCATCTAGACTGAGTAATTTAGAAACTTACTTGGAGTCTTCAATCAAAAAATCAACCACTGTGTGGGGAAATCAGCAATAACCTTATCCTTAGAAGAATAGAATTTAACTACTCTACCAATAACATCTAGAATGACATATATTTTGATAAGTTTCATGTATATGAAAAAAAAATAAAAGTAAGACAGCTTACCAATCAACTGCTTCTCTTCAACTTTTCCAGCTATTAAGTCCTCAATAGGATTAATACGAAATAAAAGGCTTGGAAAACCCTTTCTCCTATCCTTCTATATATTAAAGCCAACAGATTTTAGCCAATCAAATGGTACCCTTTCTCCTATCCTTCTATATATTAAAGCCAAAAGATTTTAGCCAATCAAATGGTGCATTTTCCCGCTCATTTGAAGCTCAATTGAAGCTACGTCGTTTGTTTGCGTAAAGGATTTGTTAACATAGAAGGCCAATGAAATTGCTTCATTTTCCCGCTCACTTAAACCTGCGTCATTGGGAACAATCAGGCTTTTTTTTTTTTGTTTTGGATTAATGAATTAGTATTTAAG
Source organism: Ipomoea batatas (assembly GCA_002525835.2). Taxonomy (NCBI): domain Eukaryota; kingdom Viridiplantae; phylum Streptophyta; class Magnoliopsida; order Solanales; family Convolvulaceae; genus Ipomoea; species Ipomoea batatas. The sequence continues at coordinate 13,123,043 of CM008340.1, forward strand.
TTGTAATTAAATACTACCATCTTTTCGACTTCCCAAGTTATGGGAAGTTGTTATAAATAAGGCAATCCATCAGACTCAAACTACATAAATACCATATTACGTACATTATATAAACCCTAATCATATCATTAGGAATTCCCTAATCATATCATTAGGAATTCGAAATTCAAACTGCAGGCATGCGTGTTAATCAGTAGGGCGTTTCAGGCGTTTCATTATCCGATGCCTCGAATGGTTGCATCTTATGGTAAGTCTTTAGACCCTCAAAACCTACTATAAAATGAAACACCTTCCTCCAACCTTTGCTAGGTATCCCTTCAATTTTTCGGTTTGCATACCTTGCAAAAAAATGTCAATGTTGTATATTTTAGCAAAAGACATTCCCCCTCACTCCTACAGAAAAACAATTCGTTTGAGATTGATTCGTACGTACATTGTACCTGAAGGTAGGAACAAATTTGCTATCAAGAGTCAATAATGTTTTTTCGATGACACTGAGGTAATTTTCATTCTATACTTGCTGCCAATTAAACTGCTAATAGTTAGTAAACTTATAATTTTTTAGTTTTTTTTTTTTTTTGTAATTTTGTAGGGAACCTATGTTTATGCAAGTATTCATGCTGATTTTATTGACCAATTCTCAAGTCTGCTAAAAGAAAGTAAGGTTTATGGTATAAAAAACTTCGTGGTCGTATCTAACTACTACCAATATAAGACTACACAACATAAATATATGTTGAAGTTTAATCACTACCCAACTATTGAGAAACATAGGAGAAATGATTTTCCAAGCCTTTTATTTCGTATTAATCCTATTGAGAACTTAATAGTTGGCAAAGTTGAAGAGAAGCAGTACAACTAACTGCTCTGATATACTCTGATCCTAGCTCTGATTAATACAAGATGCGAGTCATCACAGTGTGTTAATATGTGTAATAACAATATAAAAATAAAGAAATACTTTTTAGACTAATGGTTCTACAAATGTGAGAGATCAATGTTATGATAATAATTCTAATATGAAAGGAAAAGAAAAAGGGTTCAAAAACATTACATGAAAAATGATTTTTTTTTAAAAAAATATTATCTATGTCTATAAAAAATTGGCTCACATATTCTAATGAATGGATAGAGACATCCCTATACGGCAACCACACATTAAATATTTTTATTTAAGTAAATATTCTATACATGAAACTTATCAAAATATATGTCATTCTCCTATGTCTCTCAATAGTTGTGTAGTGATTAAACTTCAGCATGTATTTATGTTGTGTAGTCTTATATTGATAGTCTTATATTGATAGTTATATTGATAGTAGTAAGATACGGCCGCGGAATTTTTTATAGCATAAACCTTACCTTCTTTTAGCAGTCTTGAGAATTGGTAAATAAAATCAGCATGAATACTTGCATAAACATAGGTGCCCTACAAAAATACAAAAAAACTAAAAGTTTACTAAATATTAACAGTTTAATTGGCAGCAAGTATAGAATGAAAATTACCTCAATGTCATGGAAAAAACATTTTTTGACTCTTGATAGCAGATTTGTTCCTACCTTCAGGTAGGATGTACGTAACAATTTAATTGGCAACAAGTATAGAATGAAAATTACCTCAATGTCATGGAAAAAACATTTTTTGACTCTTGATAGCATATTTGTTCCTACCTTCAGGTAGGATGTACGTACGAATCAATCTCAAACAAATTGCTTTTCTGTACGATTGAGGGAAATATTTTTTGCTAAAATATACAACATTGACATTTTTTTTTGCAAGGTATGCAAACCGGAAAACTGAAGGGATACCTAGCAAAGGTTGGAGGAAGGTGTTATATTTTATAGTAGGTTTTGGGGGTCTGAAGACTTACCATAAGATGCAACCATTCGAGGCATCGGATAATGAAACGCCCTACTGATTAATACACATGCCTGCAGTTTGAATTTCGAAATCCTAATGATATGATTAGGGTTTATATAATGTATGTAATATGGTATTTATGTAGTTTGAGTATGATGGATTGCCTTGCTATATAGTTTATTTATAACAACTTCCATAACTTGGGAAGCCGAAAAGATGGTAGTATTTAATTACAATTTAAATACTAATTCATTAATTAAGTAATCCATTCCTAACAAAAAAAGAAGCATGATTGTTCCAAACGATGTAGGTTTAAGTGAGCGGGAAAATGAAGCAATTTCATTTACGCAAACAAACGACGTAGTTTTCAATGGGCGGGAAAATGCAGCCATTTGATTGGCCAAAATCTTATGGCTTTAATATATAGAAGGATTTTTTAAAATACATTTATCTTGAACCGAAAAAAGTAAAAAAAAAAAAAAGTTGAACAATTAATAAAATCACAACTAACTACTCTGATATGCTCTGATCTTAGCTCTGGTTAATGCCAGATGTGAGTCATCACAGTGTGTTAATATGTCTAATAACAATATAAAAATAAATGAATACTTTTTAGACTAATGGTTCTACAAATGTGATGGATCAATGTTTTGATAATAATTCTAATCTATATCTATACTATATATAAAAGCATTATCCTCCTCCAAAAGTTCCCGCCCAAACGTAGGGGCATTTTAGTAATATAATATTTATTATTCTAATTATAATTAATTAATATTATTCTATCATAATATTAGTAATTATGGTAATCATAATATATTACTAGTTTTATACGCGCATTGCGTGAATGAGTTAATGCCCAATGTTTATATTTAAATAAATATTTGAAAGTATATCAATGCAAGATTATATAGGAGAAGTTTATACATGGGTAATTGAATGTCGAATTTTTTTATTTAAATATCTAACTCAAAGTATATGAATCCAAGATAATATAGAAAATTCATTATAATTATTACTAAAATAAATGTTTGCAACCTTGTAAAATCGATAGTCTAAATATTTGGTCTAAAAATGATAGTCTAAATAAATACTACTTTTAATT
>CM008340.1:13126239-13136789 GCA_002525835.2 Ipomoea batatas
AATTATTGATACATATTAATAGTATGCAGGTTACAAAATAATATAATAATATAATTTTATAATATTAAATGATAATTTTGTACAAAGAACCAAATATAGGAAACCCGGTCATAAGCCATGTTGAGAATAAAAATGTTAAGAATTAAAATAAATTACACTTTCCTTTAGAAATTAAAATTAATTATACTTTCCTTTTGAAAATTTATACAAATTTATAATACTCACATTTTCTACCTATAAATACAATGGATTAGTGACTTTGAAAATCACAATTGATACTAGCTAATCCATTGTTTCGCTGTGTTTCGATAGATATGCTTTTATAAGTCGAGGTATGATTAATACGTTTTATTTTGTTGATGAAGGAATTATTTTAACTTTATATTGTTGTTGATGAAAGTGCTCATGGGGATTTTTTACGAATTGATTTTAACATTAGGTATAATTTTATAGAGCTGCTTTACATGTTGCACGGTTTTTTTTTTTTTGCTACAGTGAATACATGCCAGGTATTTTTTTTTCCTTTGCTACAGTGTTATTCTTAGTTCACACTTTAGTTGTAAATTGGTTGTACGTTTTTCTCGATTCGCACACTGTTGAAAATGAGTGTTATTTTTTAATACACAATTTTTATTTTCTTCTTAAAGTATATATATATATTTTTGAGATGTATTGAAAAGTATTTTTACAACATTGTTTTTGTTATAAATATATATATTAAGTGGACATTATTATTGTAACGGATATAACGGTCCGTCATTAATCTATTCATTATTGTACTCATTATTACATTTGTATTATGTATATATGTATGATGTACACCATTGTAATGGAGGATGATGAATGAAAAACTCTCAAGCTCCTTCTCTCCTCAATCTCTCTGCGAATTATCTTATTACTCTCTTGCAATTCTTTTAGTTTTACAACACGTTATCAGCACGAGACTCTAACCAATTAAGCCTTGTCGTTACTGCTGTCGCCAAGAAGAACCAGTAACCGCAGTCTGCCACACCCGTTACCGCCGCTGAGAGTTTTTAATCTGGAAACCAAGTCGTTGCTGGGTTTTCATTGGTGGTAGCGGAGGACCGTTCCAGGATAGAAACAAATAGAGACATGAGACGGTGCTAATCAGCACGTGGTCAGCCAGTGCATCGACAGATCGGATGCCGGTCGCCAGAGGAGGCGTGCAGCCGGCGATCCAGACCAAGCCTGATCGACCGCCAGCGATCAGTCTCCTCTCCGGGCTTCTAATCGGTTTTTCATTTTCGGGGAGATCCAGACCAGATGACGGTCTACGCCCTCGGTGAACGGGTGTGTTTCCTTGTACCCTTTGCGATTTTGTTGATTAGATTGATGGCATTCGAATACATGTGTTGTATACGTTGTTTGCGAAATTTCTGTCTATGCCTTTGATCATCGTAGCAATGCATATATTTGTTTTATAATCTATCCGTTTCCTTTGTAATCGCTGCATCCCCATCCCGGATCCACGACTGTCTATGCCGGCGGCGATCGAGACCGCCGTTCGTAGTCAGGGACTGAGGTTTGGTGACTCAGGGTTGGTGCGGGCGACGGTGTCCGTTGGTCCCCCTCCGGTGAGTTCAGCGGCGAGAACCACGGCAGAGAGAGAGAGACCGGAATAGCATTGGCTATTGTCCCCTACGGCAAGTTGAGATTCCTTCCAGTCGACGATCTAATTACTAAGCAGCAACTGGGTCTTGTGGCGTGGACCTACTGTGAATGGCAGTAAAAGATGACGAATAGTGGTGAAGGAATCTTGATGGAGAATAGTGCAATACAACATGTGATTGATTTCTTGTTGGGTGTTTTTGGAAGTGTCCCAAAACAAGAAGATGATAAAAGGGGAGAAAGAAAAATGGTGAAGGATGTGGATGTGCTGTTGAAAATTTTGTTGGAAGTACAGCAGATGACAGAGCCAATGTTTTCTATTTAATGGTAGCAATGGATTACTAAGCATGGGGGTACATCGAGATTTAATTATTAAAATACTATATCAGAGTTTTGACGGTACTCTGAAGAGGTATGTCTCCTCTTCTTATAATGCCCTTATTTGATTATTCTGGCCACAATAATATAGTTATACATGCTATGTATGTTCATGTGATAATAGACTATTATGTGCAAGTGATTATTATGTGCACTAGTCATATATTATTGGGCATTGAGCATATCATTATGGCATACTTTAGTAGAGAATATGATATATATCTTTGCATACAATTAATGATTAAATTTTGAGAGCATTTGAAATGTGAAATATTGTGATAAGCATTTTTAGAAATAACTATTTCATATGGTGAATGCTATGAATATTATGTGACAATTATTTGTGTGTCACAACGTGCTCTCTTATGCTATGACCATGTGAATCATCATGACATAAAATTTGGCATAATAAATATTTTGCTATAGGCCATAAAGTTGATCCTATATATTATAAATGAAAGTTATTTTCATATACTTATCAAATCATGGGATAAATATAGATAGTTATGTTCATTTTGGTACATGCTATTTACAAATATCATGAGGATATTGGATGTTCATGTGATGCATGACATAATTATTTTTGAAGGCTATAAGAATGCATCATATCAGTTTTGACTGGATCCAGGAACAATAAGAAAAATGTATGTGTTGAGTATAGTGAAACCACACATACAATATGTGAGCAAAAGAATCTTTGCACACCGAATAAGGAATTTGTTACTACAATATTTAGTAGTACAGAATAATTAAGGGCTCTAGTAGAGCTAACAAATATATTATTGTCTGGATCTAATATAACTTTGCCCAGAAGGTAAACTAATAGCACTGATTTTTATTTGTCACCTATTGGCACAAGTCTTAGATCGATTATGAATATTTGATCCACAGTCCTTAAATCAATCCCTGCAGGTTTGATATGATCAATAAAGTCATAACCTTCTATTGACTAAATCTGAGTTTTTATGATGGTGAATCTCTCTCATTATGACCAGTATAATATAGTATTGTTTCATACTTGAAACTATATTAAAAGAACTATAGAAAGACAATATTGATATAAGACTCCATTGATTTTTAAAGGTAATTATCTTGTACTCTAGTAGAAGTACATGACTAATATTGTACTCCCGTAGAAGTACATGGAAATGTAATAATTGTACTCCGGTAGAAGTACACAACTAACATTGTACTGTAGTAGAAGTACGTGAAAAATCATACTAAATAATGTGAGTCTTATTGTCTTCTATGATAGTCATATTGTACTCCTGTAGTAGTACAAGACAATATTATGCTAAGTGTTTTTGAAGGAGTATTAATCTCCGAGTTCTAAATCTTCACACTTAGCAATACGTTTGGACATTGGGATATTTTTCTAATGAGGTCTGGAAGACCTCGAACAGGGATTAACATTCGGGTGACTAATGACTCATGATTCATGAACAAAGTCTGTAACTTCTATCTTTAGCATTATGCTATCCTACTAAAAATACTATGTGTTTGAAGTGAATCACATCATGATGATTTGCCTGAAGCAAATGGTGCTTGAGTCATGAATGAATTACATCATGATGATTTTGACGGAAAGCAAATGAGTTATGAATTTAAATGTGCTTGAAAGTTAGAAGTAAATCACAATATCATGATGGTTTGCTGGAAGCAAACAGTTATGCATTTAGATACTCTAACCATCCACGGATTTATTTGGCATTCAAATAGCATCATTACCAGCTAAAGTTGTGAATGCTCCTTCAAGAGGAGAAGTCCCTGAGGGACCAAGTATGCACACCGACGCTCCCTATCGCCAGAAGTGTGGGACACCGGTTGTTGCAAAAGTTATTAATTCGTGGAAAATCAGAATTATTGGTAAAATTTCTCGGTCACTCAAGAAAGTTTTCTCGTCCTGAAGACGAAACACCTAGTGAACCTGCATGTGCTCCATGCAATATAAAAGACTCACTGCATATTGTGATTATTCTCCCATACACCTAGTACGTGGTAAACATTTCCCAAATCTGCGTTTATATTCTTAGTATGCAATCCATTTTACTATAGTACCACCATAGCGTCTCTAGGGGCTATTGAATGAAGCTAGGTATACATGATGATCATAGAACTCCGTCTGATTGTCTAAATACCTAGAGCCTATTATAAGGGATCAATAGATACGCTGACTGCATACTAATGAAGATCGGTTCACGGCATTAGGGGGAGATAAAAGTCCGAATTAATGGAATGCCGAGAAATTTCATGGAATGAAAAGATCTTCAATATTAAAATCCACGTACTAGTTAGACTGAACCAGGAGTTCAGAAAGATACTGGACTAGAAGTTTAGAAGGTAATATATTTGCCACATTAGCAAATAATCTGCCAAATATATATTGATCATGCTGATAAGAAAAGAGTGACAAGGTCCCATATTTAATCCCCAATTTGGACCGAATATCTCTACTGATACTCCTTGACACCAGAAGTGTAGGAGGTCTATCAGCGTAAGAGATAAGAAGTGTAATACTAGATCTAGTAAAGAAACATTGTCACTCCTGTCTTGATAAGAATTATGTCCTGAAGACGTTCGTCCAGATGATGAAAACCCTAGTAAGGTGCACCAAACAAACATAATACTAGGGATGCGGAACGACCAGATCTCAATATCTTTGGGAAATGACAACAATCTGGTTAATTTAGAAATTGTCATGAATATGGGAGAAAATTATAATAGTTGTCGACAACACACGCCTATATAATTGCTCATTAAATAAACTGGATCCAGGTGAGGTGCCAGATGCATCCTCATTAGTTAATATTTAAAGGAGCAATTAAGGCATAGCTCAACTCGCTAAACTACATTCTCTTTATAGCACGTACACCATTGAATGTAACCCTGTTGGTTACAAATGGCCGTTTGTACGAAAGAGAAATGAGAATGATGAGGTGGTATAATATAAAGCGGGTTTTGTAGCTCATGGGTTCACGCAGAGACCCTTAATTGATTTTAATCAATTGCTATCTCCCACGTAAGATGTCATTAAGTTCCGCTACATAACATCATTGGCAGAATAATAAAATTAGATATGCAGCTGATATACGTCATGACCGCATAATTATGGGTCATTAAACTGAGTAATTTTCTTCCTGAAGAAGGAATTGGATATATTATGTGATTCTTTAAAGGATTGCGAATGGAGTTATTACCCTCATTTAGAAAGGATAATATGTACCATAAGTGTTTTTAAAGGGTTGCTAATGCGCGTAGAATTGCTACATTTGATAACGTTAGCTCAAGCCTAAAGACGGAGTTTTGAAACGAAAGTCTTGGGAAACCCCAAGTATTATCTCAACCTGAAGATCGAACTTCTTCTCGAAGAAGTTTTTATGCACCAGTTAGCCTACTTGAAAAATGACTTGAAAATTCTTATATGGATAAGTATCATTTACTTATCACACTAACGGTTATATTCTTGAAGTAGATAACAAACCATTTAGACTCATGATACTTATCACACTAACGGTTGTATCTCTTGAAGTAGATAAAGAACCGTTTAGACTCAAAGAGTATAATAAGGGTATCGTGGAACCAAAAGTCCATTAATTCATTATTGTTGGAGCACCATTTTTTGGACCAGAAGTTCCATAATCGCATCAGACCTGATATTTTATATGCGATGAAATTTCTAGCAACCGTTAGTGTTCCTCCTACAATGAAATATTGGAATGGTGTTTAACATATCCTCTAGTATTTTTGAGTTACAAAAGATTTTGGCATTTATGTGAGAAACCAATGTATGGTTTTAATGGGCTATTTGGGTACTGGCTATTATTATTTTATCCCGATGATGCCAAGTCCCAAAACTGGTTATATTATATTTTACCTCCATTATCTTATAAGGAGACAATAAAGATAGTGTTGCATCAATGATAAATGGGTATATTATGAAAAATTTAACTGGACGTTATGATGTCCGTATTATACCCACGTGAGCTCTAGAAGAGTCACGGGATTATTCACCCCATTGATAGTTGGACATATTTGTTCACAAATCCCTTTCTATATTTTGGAAATATATTTCATATAAGGGATTTGAAGAATGTTATCTTCAGGGGGAGTATCATTTACTTAAATCATGAATATTATGGCCTGAAGTTTATATTGGGGTTATGGTTGCACTCTTTTTCCCTTAGCTAAGTTTTTCCCATTGGGTTTTCTTAGCGTAAGGTTTTTAATGAGACAATCGGTGCAACACATAATTTAACGTATATCATGTACTCTTTTCCTCATTAGGTTTTTCCCACTGGGTTTTTCTAATGAGGTTTTTAATGAGGCGTGAGTATGGTAGAGTAATGTCAAAAGGGGAACATTACAAAATCCTGAAGATTATATGCTGAAAGTTTATGATTGGTTATCCTGAAGATTAGACCCTGAAGGTCATGAATGATTTATGGTTGTACTCTTTTTCCCTTAACTAAGTTTTTTCCCACTGGGTTTTCTTAGTCTAAGGTTTTTAATGAGGCAACCCTATATAGCAGATGTTTTGAAATACATCATGTACTCTTTTTCCCTTTGGCTAGGTTTTTTCCCACAGGGTTTTCCAGCAAGGTTTTTAACGAGGCATGATTATGATGATAAAATAATGTCCAAGGGGGAGTGTTATAAATATATATATATTAAGTGGACATTATTATTGTAACGGATATAACAGTCCGTCATTAATCTATTCATTATTGTACTCATTATTACATTTGTATTATGTATATATGTATGATGTACACCATTGTAATGGAGGATGATGAATGAAAAACTCTCAAGCTCCTTCTCTCCTCAATCTCTCTGCGAATTATCTTATTGCTCTCTTGCAATTCTTTTAGTTTTACAACAGTTTTCATGAATTTGTGATTAGCTTCTATTTTCCCAATCTTCAACTTCAATTTTTCTAAGAAATATGATCTTTTTAAAATTGCAATTTTTACTTTTCGCCTTTAATTATTGTGACATGATTACTCTTAGTCAATAGTTGTACTTTAAAAAAAAAAGTCACATGCATAACATTCTTGATTTTTATTTTTGTCACAATAATTCAACTATAAGAGTTTATAAGAGAATGAAAGAAATTACATGTTAGGACAAGAGACTTGAATGAAAAAATATTACATGTCTTTTTTGTGCGCAATAATATTATGATTAGGCAGTCTCTTTATTGTCCAAACTATATCCGGTTGGTTTGTAGCCTCAATTTAAAATTTATTCTTATTCAGATAATAAATAATAATAATAATAATAATAATAATACTCCGTAATAATAATTAGTTAACATATTATAGATTAATACTAATTAATTTCAATTTATCAAAGTTTATTTAGATGCCAATGACCTTGTGGTCTAGTGGCATTCGGTTGCACCCCATATGAAAGGGGTGGGTTCGAGCCTCAGTGGAGGCAATGCTGATACTACATTGTAACTGATTAATTTGTCAGTTTAGTCAAAATGTTCATTCGCTCAAGTTCATTGAAAATGATATATTTGAGTGGTCAAATATATTCATCGGTAATCAATTGTATCTTAGAAAATTGACGCTTCAAAGAAGAAATACATTGTACAACTAAATTTTTTTAAAAGTTTTTGAATACTATTGACTCTATTACAATGGGTGAACTTGTGACCTCTCACTTGAGAGGGCCACAGCTATACCACTTAACCACAAAGTCTTTGGCTTGGCTATTTGTTTATGATAACATTTTTAAATTTATTTCCCAACTAATAATTTAGTAATATTTTGCTTTTAAATTTAATGAATTTAGTAATATTTTGGCTTTAGTAAATGATTATTTTTAATAGATTTTTGAAATTACTAATAATTTCTTAATGGACTCTATTAAAACTTTTTCAATGTACTGAACTAGTTTACTGAGGCCAATGACTTTATAGTTGAGTGACATGAAATGACTCTCCCAAATAGGAGGTTAACTACACTGTAATAGAGTCAGTAGTATTCAAAAAAACTAACATATAGCTACTAGTGCAACACTCCCGATTGATAAATATAACTTTACATTTCACAAAATAATAATTTATCTTTCAGTCTTTAAATTTTGAGAAATTGAGAACAAATTAGTGATAAACTCTTATCAAAGGCAAAAATGGGTCTAAAACTGTCTCACGAATCCGTGAGATAGGTCGAGCCAAAATAAAAATGTAATACGTATATTGAAAAATGTGATAATAGTAAGGAATAAGAATTAATACTTAACTGGTCTCTTGACTATTAGGATTTCACAATTTTGGTCATTGACTACCGAAGTTGGTCAATTTAGTCTATAACTATGCAATATTTACCTAAAATGGTCCATCGACTATTAGGATTTCACTACTTTAGTCATCGACTACCAAAGTTGCTCAATTTATTCCCTAACTATGCAATGTTTACCTAAAATGGTCCCTCGACTATTAGGATTTCACCACTTTAGTCATCGATAATCAAATTTGCTCAATTTAGTCCCCAACTATGCAAATGTTAACCTAAAATGTAAGTTTATTGTGGATTTGTGATATTTTTGGAGAGTCGATGACCAAAGTGGTGAAATCTTAATAGTTGAAGGACCATTTTGGGTAAAAATTGCATAGTTAGGGACTAAATGAGTTAATACCCAATATAGTCCTCGACTAGAGTGGATTTACTCAATTTAGTCCTAAATGACTTTTTGTGCTCAATTTAGTCATCGACTTTGATGATTTTACCTAATTTACTCCTTTTGTTAAAAAAAATCTATTAATGGACGGTTATAAATATGGTTCTAATAGTAATTTCTCATCCTTCATCCCATTTGGGATGATTCCTTCTTCCCCTTATTAAGATCCATGCAAAATGTAAATCTTCGTACCCAAATATTTATTTACTCTGTATTTATTTATTTAGGGTTGAAGTTGATTTGGTACGAAAATTTGCATTTCTGCATGGATCTTAATAAGTGGAAGAAGAATGAATTATCCCAAAAGGGATGAAGGATGAGAAATTACCATTAGGACTCTATTCCTAATAGTCAACTAACATATTTTTTAACAAAAGACTAAATTGTGTAAAACAATCAAAGCCGAGGACTAAATTGAGCACAAAAAGTCATTTAGGACTAAATTGAGTAAAATCACAATAGTCGGAGACTATATTGGATATTAACTCAGGACTAAATTGAGCAACTTTTGTAGTCTAGGACCAAAGTGGTGAAATTCTAATAGTCGATGGACCATTTTAGGTAAAACTTGCATAGTTAGTGACTAAATTGAGCAACTTTGGTAGTCAAAGACCAAAGTAGTAATTTTTTTTTGAGTTTATTACCAAAATGGTCCCTCGACTATTGCGAAATTATCAATTTGGTCCTCTATAATTTTTCGTGACCAATTTGGTCCCGATTTAACATATGTTTAATGGCAAAATAAACGGAAGACCAAATTGGTTAAATTTTTCAAAGTCGAGGGACTTTATTGGGCACGAAAAATTATCGAGAACCAAATTGGTTATTTCGCAATAGTCGATGGACCATTTCGGTAATAAACTCTTTTTTTTTAGTACTATTGACTCTATTACAATGTAGTATCTGTTCATAGCTACTTTCGCAAAAAGTCAACAGTCGTCTCCACTAAGGCTCGAACCCACTCCATTCCATGTGGAAGTGTAAACCGGGTGCCACTAGACCACAAGGTCTTTGTCAAAGTAGTAAATTCTTAATAGTCGATTGACCAAATTAGGTAATAGCTCTAAGGAATAAAGTGTTTATTACTCATATGAGAAATTGTAATACTTTTGAAAAAAATGTAATACTTTAACATTTTGATTTAAAAATATTACATTTTTCCACATAAATATTACATTTTCTCTCCACATAAATATTATATTTTCTCTTATAAGTAACAAATACTCCCAACATTACTTATAAGGGAAAGTGTAATATTTTTTGATGAAAAATATAATACTTTAACATCAAGATGTAAAAGTAATACGGAGTACATTTTTTCTCAAAAGAATTACAATTTTACTTATACGTAACAAATATTTTGTTTTCTTATTACTATTCAGTATAAATATTATATTTATGTATTGATCCGATCCAAATCAATCCATCTCATCCCTTATCAAAGTTAAGAAAAAAAAACTCTTATCACAAAATTAAATGTAAAATATGGTCAAATTATTAATTAAAAATTAAAATAAAAAAATGCATTGAGAATTGAATATGAAATTAACTCAATATTTATTTATTTATTTTTTTTGAGAGAAAGAACTTAATTCATTAAATCAGATAAAAGGCAATCAACAAGATAAAGAGGAGAAGTATCGAACCACTCCCCGCAACCTGTCAAAGAAACGGCTTCCCGAGCAACAATGGGCAGCACGATTCGCAGATCGCTTAACAAAACAGAAGTCTACACCCTTAATCATAGATGCAACTTCTTTAATATCATCCATCAGAAAACCAAAAGTAGAAATAATTAACTCAATATTTATATTCCACTGTTTCAAAAAAAAAATATTTATATTCCACTATTTTCT
>CM008340.1:13151986-13162600 GCA_002525835.2 Ipomoea batatas
TTTTTTTTTTTTTTTTTTGTGTTTTGTGATTTGTTTGTGATCTGTGTTGGTGGGTATGACTGAGTATAAATGTGTTGCTGCTGTCTCGGGATTGTATGACGAAGAGGGTGATTGGTGAGGGGCTTGCGTCTGGGGGTCTCTACGTTCTTGACCTCTAGAAGGATGGAGTCTTGTTTTGTGTTTTGGTGTTGTTTCTCAGTTTTGATGCTCATTGTTGTTTGGAGCATGCTACCCTTTCGTTGGTAAAGAATTTGTGTCCTCCGGTTTGGAGTTTGTCTTCTTTACCTTGTGTGTCCCAGTTTGTATGGTCCACGTTGTGTTTACCCGGGGTTGCGATATTGGTGCCGTTCAAGTTTCCGGTTCAGGGGAGGGTCCAATCCCAAGCTTGTTCGGTCCACATTGAGTTCACCCGGTGTTTGTCCGTAGGTATGGGTGGCGTCCAAGCTTCTGTTGCAGGGGAGTGTCCAATCCCAAGCTTGTTCGGTCCACGTCGAGTTCACCCAATTGTCCGTAGGTATTGGTGGCGTGCAAAGCTTTTGTTCAAGGGGAGTAAATGAGAAATGAGTTTGTTATGTTTGAGTTTGTTCGTTATTGAGTTATTTTGGGTTATCAGTTATTTGTGTAACAAGTTGGGCATGATTAATATCTATGCTCCAACTTGAGGGGAGTGTTATGGAATATATATTTAATATATGGAGTCTCTATAGATTAGGCAGTCTTAGGGATTTAGGTAGGTAGTTTCATATTCGAAGTCTTCTAGCACCTATTTATAAGGCTTTGTATTCTCTTTTCTATATGACAGTATAAGACAGCATATTCAGAAATCTTTTCTTTACTTCCGTAACAGTTTTTTCCCAATTTGATGTATTTCTTTACTGTATTCCCATTGCATATGTTGTTGATATTTAGTGAATGAAATATTTGACAATATGAATTATGAAATCTGTGCAGGAGATTCATACGGAAGTGCAAGCAGGGCTGCTTACAGTTCGTAATCCTCAAGCCTATCTTAGTTGCACTTACATTTATACTTTATGCTAAAGGAAAATATGAGGATGGAAATTTCAATCCGGGGCAATCATACCTCTATCTCACAATTGTCTATACCATTTCATACTCAATGGCACTTTATGCCTTGCTATTATTTTACGTAGCATGCAGAGATTTACTTCAGCCATTTAATCCTGTTCCGAAATTCATTATAATCAAGTCTGTCGTATTCCTTACATATTGGCAGGTTGGATCTCTTATTTAATTGTTCTTTATTTTCATACTACATAATATGAATTTGAATTTGCTCATTTGTCTCTGGCCTTCAACATTTGTGAATTTGCTCATTTTTCTCTAGCATTTAAGTCTTTACTGTTTTACTAAACTTGACATTGCTACTGCATTGACTTTTCTCAAAGTCCTTTGTGCATATGGCTGCAGCATTAGTGGTGAAAATTTCAATGAATAGGTTATTTGTTATTTCGATTGTCAGATACTTTAGGTGTACTTTGCTTGTCTATTAATTTAGAAGAGAGAATGAGAGATAGATGTAATAATGTTACTTCCACCTACATGTTACAAGGATTTGAAGAAAATGGATCTAATTTGAAAGGATGCATGGGGTTGGAAGTTGCAATATTGGGTAGTTAGTTATCTTGATGTGACACCTTAATCATCTTGCCATACCAGATTTTATTTTTTTTCCTTTGGAAAATTGAAATGTCTACTTGCTGTTGTAATCTGAATTGTGGTAAAGGTCAAGTAATCCATTCCCACTGACTGCCTCTTAACTTTTAACAGGGTGTTCTGGTTTTTCTTGCTGCGAAGTCCAGACTTATAAAGGACACAGAAGAAGCTGCAGAATTTCAAAATTTTATAATTTGCGTTGAGATGCTAATCGCAGCTATTGGACATTTTTATGCCTTTCCATACAAGGAGTATGCTGGTGCAAATATTGGTCCTTCTCGTGGCTTTACTGCAAGCCTTGCGCATGCTCTGATGTTGAACGACTTTTACCATGATACAGTGCATCAGGTGCCTATCACAATATCCCGTGTGCTTGCCATCAATCTCTTATTCTCACTACTCTTCTCATAATGCAGTTTGCACCTACTTACCACGATTATGTACTCTACAACCACGGTGATGGTGAAGGAGCGAAGAAGTATAGGGCCCGGACCTTTGTTCCGACTGGCCAAGAGATGGATGCTGTTAGAAGAAATAAACATGCCTTTGGAAACAAGTTGGAAGATGTACAGATGTCATGTCGCTCATCATCTGCTAGCAGGACTTCACAGAATCCCGATAACACTCAAGATTCAACAAAAGCTGAGGCAATGAACTCTTCACTACTCATGGATACATCAAGTTCGCAGTCTTTGCCTTACGATCTGTCACTCATTGACATAGACATATCCGATTATCCCTCAAAGGTACCTTCAGTTAATGAAACTGTGAAGAGGTGACAATGGACTGTAAGTCTACCTCTTTTGTACCTATATCCCAAACCGTGTATTAGGGTCGTGTCAGTTGATCTTTCCATTGTTTACGTTTAATCACTTAGTATGTACATGTAGTCAAACATGCTCTCTCGTTTTTCCTTAAAACTGTCCATAGTGTTGTTCTATTTGTACCATAGGGTTGAGGAAACCACAATTGACTAGAACGCGTTACAGTACTCAGAACTTTTTACATTTAGCTCTCCCATTTCAGTGGAACTTTAACAGAGATGGCTGGCTGGCTTGTTTTGATTCTTGATTCTGAGTGGTCTTTTGTGTGCTGTGCTTGTTTCTGAGAATAGCAAAACATTTTTCCTTGTAAATAAAGCTAGTAGAATTTTGCATTATCACTCTTCTATTCATTTTTATTTTATTTATTTTTAAATTTATCAATCTTCTTGAAGTAGAAGCCATCTGACATTATCATTTTGTACAATAACTTGCAAGCATTCCATACTTCAGAAACCTCAGCTTAAATTTGAAGATAGCACATTCAATGTAACGGTTAGGGTTAGTTACATCTATCTTTGATCATCTCATTTTTAAAATTTATTAAAAGAGTTAATACCCAATTTAGTCATAATTATAGTGGTTGACTTTTTATGCTTATTGACTTTGATAGTTTTATTAAATTGAGTCCTTATTAGAATTAAGGATTAAATCGAGAAAAGTCGAAGACTAATTTAGATAAAAGTATTATAGTCAAGACTTAAATTAGATATTAAATATTAATAGAGGTGAAATTATTAAGCTATCTTAATCTTAACAGATGACTCAATTGAGTAAAATTATGAAAGTCGATGATATAATTAAGCACAAAAAGTCATTTAGGACTAAATTTAGAAAAATACGAGTTCAAAAGTCGTTTAAAACTAAATTGAAAAAAAATAATTATAGTCGAGGGCTAAATTGACAATTAATTCTACTTCCATAGTACTATTTATATATATGATTATAATTATATTACATGAGTTAAATCATATCATGTCTAAAACTAGCTCTGTTTGGGAAATAATCTTCTATAGTCTTTAAATGTCATTATTTATGCATATGATTTGATTTTATATTTTAATCTTAAATATTTATATTTTGTTTATTAATATTCTCTAAATTTTAATATTCCATAAATATGAAATTTATTTTTAATATTCAGTTTATTTTAATAGCGTACATTCTGTTTACACACACACACACAGAGATATAGATATATAAACATTTTGGTTAAATTTCTGTGCGAAACTAGCTTCCAAATATAAAAGAGTAAATCACCGATTTGGTCCCTCAATTATTTGCAAACTGTCAATGTAGTCCCTTATTTCCGTAATCAACAATTTGACCCCCGAAATAAATTAAGATCGGTCAACTAAATCCTTCCGGCCACATTCCGTCTAATTGCCGGTGAGTAACCTGTTTTAGCAAGGGCAAATTTGACATTTCATATTTTAATCCCAATTCGCCCTCTTATTACGAACCTATGTTTGAGTTCACCATCGACGAAAAAGACTAAAATCCCTAGCTTTGGAGTCCAAAATCGATGAACAATCAAAGGCATTCAAGACCTAGGAGCAACAACATGACCAGTCGGAAGATTAATGGATTTGCTAGGACACCAAGTTGCAAGTTTTCGAACTTAGATTTTAGATTTTTTTGCTGGTTTATACCTTTTAATTAGGTTTCGAACACTGACAGCTAGCTTTAAGGTTGTGGGTTTTACTTTTCTGATACCTTAAGGTTTTTTGTGTTTGGGTTATTTACTGCTTTTAAGGTTGTTTGTTGAGCTTTTATGAGTTTAGTAGGTCCACCAGTGCAGTATTAATATGGGGGACCACTGAGGTCTTAATGTAGTTGTATATGCATATTTTGGGGGTAGGGACCATAAGCTTATTATATGCTTCTTGTTTGTTGTTTTCTAGCAATTTAATGATGGGGACCATGTGGTTGTGCTTTTTTGCTTTTATGTATGTGTATGCATTGCTTTTAGCTGTTTTGTATATTATATTTTTATTTGTCTAGATGTTGGTGAGGAAGACTTAGTCTTTACCATAAAAATGCATATTGGTGGGGATTTGGTATTCACACCTAGGTTTAGTTATACAAATGGAACAGTGGAGTATTTTGACCATTTTAACTATGATGAAGGTAAACAATTTAGGTTTTGTGACAAAAAAGTCCAATTTTGGTATAAGTATGGCAACACAAGAAACCTAAAGTTATGAAACTAAGTAGTGATGCTGATATCCTAGGGCTGGTAACTAACATTCCAGAGAACAGAGAGTTGGACATATATGTAGAACATATGTATGATGATCAATGAGACTATGATGTAGAAATCTCTAGGGAAATATGAGATGATACCTTATTGCATGATGCAGTTGAAAGTGAAGATAATAGCAGTGTTAGTGTTGGCGTTGATGTTGAAGGACCTGATGGTTTAGGTAAACAAAATGAGGAATTTGTTGATGTTGAAAGACCTTATGGTTTAGGTAAACAAAATGAGGAATTTGTTGAGGTTGAATGCAATCTGTCTAAACAAGTTTTGAGAAGTTTGTGTGATTCAGATTCAGATGGAGGAGTTAATGGGCCAGTGAATGTGTTTGAAGAGGGAAATATGAAAAAGGAAGGGTTTAAATTTGTGGCTGGAATGATTTTTAATTCCTCTAAAGAATTCAAGTGAGTAGTTCAATGTCATGAAGCCTTGAGGTAGAAAGGATGTCATGCTTAAGAAAAATGAGGGCAGAAGAGTTAGGGTTGTGTGTAGACACAATAACATTTGCAAATGAAGTATTTTTGGTTTAAGAAGCAATCCAAACTGTCCTTTTACTATCAAGATATACAACTAGCCCTGTTCACTCATGTGGAAATCAAGATGAAAACAAGGTTGTCACTTTTGGATTTCTGGCTAAATTCTTTAAGGATGAGTTAGAGTAAATATAGTATGGGGTAGATGACCATTTCAGGAACATGTGAAGGCAAAATTTAATTGTCAATTAACTAGAAATCAAGCCTATTTGGCAAAAAAAAAGTTTTAAAGCAATTAGATGGTCAAGATTTAGAAAAATTCAAGCTACTTAATGATTATTGTGAAGAGTTTAGAAGAAGTAATCCTAGTCCCACTGTCTAGATGAAGTTAGACAGTGAATTCATTGTTAATGGAAGGCCTAGGTTTATAAGGCTATACATTTGCTTTGGAGCATGCAAAGAAGGATTTATTAGAGGATGTAGACCCATAATTGGGCTTAATGGCTACCACCTGAAAGGTTCTCAAAAGGGAGGTCAACTACTGAGTGCTATAGGTTTAGATGGTGATAATAGCATATTTTCAGTGACCTTTGCTATTGTAGAGGGTGAGTTGAAGGATTCATGGTCTTGATTTTTAGAGCTAAAGGGCTTGAATGACTTAAATTTGTCTAATAACTCTAGTGCTTGGACAATCATCTCTGATAAACGAAAGGGTTTAATACCTGCAGTTGAGGAACTGCTTCCAGGGCTGGAACACGGAATGGACCGAAAGGATTTAGTTGACCAATCTTAATTTATTTCGGGGGTCAAATTGATGATTACGGAGTTAAGGGACTATGATGTACAAAATATCCCGACCGGGGGTGATACCGGGTCAAATAAGCGTATTTGGGGTCCGAATAACAGACAGTATGGTCGGACGACAGGGTAAGGTTGAGGAGCCCGACCTGATTCTCTCTCGGAGTCTTTGAATAGTCCAAAAGTCCCCTTCCCTCATTAAATGCGGGTATTTATAGGGTAGTTGGGGGATAGATTCTGTGCCTTCGGCATGCGGTGCACGTGGAGCTCATGCACCGGGTACAAGTCCCTCGTTCGGGAACGCCGTACACGCGTCTCGCGATCTCTGTGGGATGGGTAGTTCAGTAACTCTAGGTCGGTCCGACCTAAACGGCCGTGGGTAAGATCCAGTTGACGAGGTCGAGCGTTGGTCAGACCATATGGGTCGGGTTAAACCGTAGTAGACCATATAGGTTGGGTCGGATTAAACCGTAGTTTTATGTTCCCGAGGGACAAGCCCTATTAGACTACATTAACAGTTCGCAAATAATTGAGGGACCAAATAGGTGATTTACTCAATATAAAAATATAAAATTAAGTATTAAAATCCAATATGAGACTTGACCCAATGAAATTGATACATGCATCTAACAATTCTTATTTTTTTTCTTCTTTTATATATATATATTCAAGTTGAGTTTATTTTTCTCTTTTTCTTTTTGTAAAAATAAAACTAATATATAAAAAAAATATCATTAAAAAGCTCTAAAATTAAGATATTTTAAATGACATCCATATTGATATATTTTTTATTTTTAAATAAATCTACAGATACATAAAGTCATTATTTTAGTGTAGTATTTATATATATTAAGCTTTATTTTTTTGTATTAATATATAGAAATAATATTATGAACCTACTATAAAATGAATGGAAATACATATGATGTACATTTAGTTTAGGATTTTTGGATGTTACAACATATGTTTATAGGCATATAGAATAAATATTAGAATAAATTTTACTTTTGGTCCATTGACTATTATACATGAATCACATTTGATCCTTGACGATTAAAATTTTCTAATTAAGTGTATATACTCATGTCCTAGCGACAAACTTTAAGTTTGTATACAACTCTCCAGTGTGTTCTTATAATTGCATAACAGAATTCTATTTTATGCATAAC
The DNA here is from genome assembly GCA_002525835.2 of Ipomoea batatas. Taxonomy (NCBI): domain Eukaryota; kingdom Viridiplantae; phylum Streptophyta; class Magnoliopsida; order Solanales; family Convolvulaceae; genus Ipomoea; species Ipomoea batatas. The sequence goes on from CM008340.1 coordinate 13,159,182, forward strand.
AAGATGATTAAATGGCTTATAGTAATAAATAAGCAGTATGCTTATGGAACAAGAATATGATTGTTTAGGCTGAAATATATTTTGTCATTCTGTTTTTGTGACAGACTTAAAACTTTGATCGATACAAATTTATAGTTTTAATAAATATAAACATGCAATAACAACTCAAAAAAATGGCATTCAAATCTCATCAGAAATATGCTGTTTATTTTTTAATAATGTTTAATTTCGTATAATTGTACTACAAAATCAAGCTGTTTGGAAACAACAGGTAAAGAAAATCAAAACTATCAATGTGTACTACAAATCGTAAAGCTATAGTTAATAACATTCACCTGGGAGTCATGGAGTAAGCACTATAGTGTCTGTTGGTTGAATGTGAAACATTGATATTCCCTGGACAAATAACAATGCATCAGTCGGAGCGTTGTCTTGGGGGATAGGTCGGAAGTAGAGACATAAACATATCCATTAGTGAAAGAATAATATTTTTGTTTATGATTCGCAGAATCGAAAGAAAAATATTGTTGTTTACGATTTGCAAATTTGAAAGAATAATATTATTGTTTATGAATAGCAGTGAAGTATATGTACTGTATTTTTTGTACGAATTGGAATAGTTGTGTACTGTATTTTCTAAAATTGTATTACAAAAAATAATTTTAATGTAGAATTGTAGTACGAATAGGAAACTAGGAAAGAATATATTGTATTAGGAATTATATTACCATATTTTACAATAATATTGTTGTTTATGAATAGCATAGAAGTATATGTATTATATTTTTATACGAATTGGAATAGTTGTGTACTGTATTTTCTATAATTGTATTACGAAAATGAATTCTAATGTAGAATTGTAGTACGAATAGGAAAGTATGAAAGAATATATTGTATTAAGAATTGTATTACCATACTTTACCATATTGTGCAAACCTTAATAGTATAGGAGTGTTTTGGGCGGAAAGTTAAAATGGAGGATTTTGTTTTTATTAATAGTATATATTACAATTAATTCATTTTGATATGGATGTGGAGGAAAAAACTAAAGGCAATCTAATGAAAAAGAATGTACTTAAGGTATAAAAGTATAATTGCACAAATATTGGTATAATTGCCTAATAATTATTATGGTAATTAAGCTAAACATGTGTTGTTAGATTTATTTTTATAATAATTACAATTAGATTATTTCCTTTTTTCCCCATATTTATTTTAGTAGTAATATAATTACATAGGTCATATTACATATCGATTTTTTTTTTAAAGATAATAGTATACAAATGAGTCATATATTATTCAATTAATTTAATGATACTTTTTTCACTAATCTTATAATTAAATAAATGTACACTTTTGCCAATGACCTTGTGGTCTAGTGGCACCCGGTGTCCTGGTTTACCCTCTCACATGAATGACGGGGGTGGGTTTGAGCCTCAGTGGAGGCAACTGTTGACTCTTTGTGCTTTAGTAGTTTGAGGAAGGACTCTTTGTGCTTTAGTACTTTGAGAAAGTAGCTATGAACATATACTACAAATATTAAATTTATTTATAATTTCATATTTAATTTTATTATCTAAATATAATGATGGTTGATAAGTGCTTATTTGTCTATATTTTGCCTCCTTTCACTAAGTCATTTTGTTTATAGATCATTCCAATTTTCAAGAGAATTAGTGTTTATTTGTGTTATTTTGCAAGGAGTATGAGTTGGAAAGCATTGTAAGCTAAGATGAGGATTTTTATTCATTTTAGATGCATTTGGAGTCAATGGGAGTCAAGAAGAAGTTATGGAGATGGGTGCAACACTTCCAGGGAGCCTAAGAGTTGTATTTTCAATGGTATTGGTCATTTGGGCAAACTAAAATAAAAGAGAAGCAAAAGGTCAAGGTGTTGAAATTTCTACATGTCGACGTCTTAGTGATTGGACGATATCTCGGCTTAAAAATATCCAAATTGAGTGATTCTTATGCCATTGGAACAAAGACTCAAAGGGCTACAACTATCATGAAGACATTAAAGCTTAAAAAGGAAGCCAAAGGGGTCAAAATCGTCCAAACTTACAGATTTTGTCCAAATCTGCCACTGTTAGGTATTTTGACCATATCTCAGCCTAAAAATGTTCAAATGAGGTGATTCTTGCACCATTGGAAAGCCAACTTGAAGGGCTACAACTTTATTAAAGACCCAAAGGTTAATGAAGTGTTTTTGAGAGTGAAAAATAGCATAGAAGTCAAAGCAATTGCACAGAATTCTGAGAAATGTATTGTAAATCACTCAAAGTCATACGACCATGCATATGGCCGTATGAGAGGCTGTATGTCACCTGCTCTATTATTATTTAAGCTCGTTTTGAGCATTTCGAACACGTTTTTGACCCATGGTTGAGCCCTAGACACTCTCATTTACTTCCTTTCATATTTTTAGGTTAGATTAGGCTTAGATCTATGTTTTTTTAACACTTTTGGAGCTTGTAATCTTGGATTTGAAGCTTAGATTTCAAGATTCTTCCACCCATCTCAATAGAGAAGCTTACTTTCCTTTATCTCTTTTCTTTTGCAAGATTTATGTTTATTACTTGTGTTTTTGTGTCCTTAATGCTATTTAATCATGAGTAGTTAGTTTATGGGCTTGAGTTAGGGTTGTATTATCTATTTTGATGCTTAAGTTGTGATTATTGTGAAAAAAGAGAAGAACCTCAACCTAGGGTTCATGTGTTTGAGTTGGGTCTTTAATCTATCTTGCTGACGGCAATAATTGTTGCGGGGTTGATCTCGAAAATACAAGGAAATAATGGAAATACAAACAAAAAAATTATCCACGAAGGATAATATTACAGGAAATTAAACAACCTACAAAAGGTTGAAACCTGAACTACGGTTGAGGATGAAATCCGGACGAACTCGGGTGGTTGGAAGCACGAGTCGTGTTGCCACTCTCCTTAAAACCTTATTTACCGCCTTCCGGGGTGCTGGAGCGTTGCGGTCTAGGTTTCCCAGGATAAAACGTACTACGATCCAATCGTTCGAGCACACGAACTTGGATCCGGCGAACTAGGAACGTGGGTTCAACGCAGGTGGCTAGAAGGAAATGTGAGCAGAGTTTTGAGGAGAAAGCAGTGTATTGCAGTGTGTTCTTGGTGTGTTCCAAACCTGCTGCTCACAACGAATATATAGTAGAGGAGAATGAATCATAGCATTAATCATGGCATTGATAATCCATTTTGTAACCTCCTCCCACTTGGCAGAAATTTAATTCTGCAATTAACCAACATTTACACCCACTACCAAGTCTCATTATTCATGAAATAACTCTGAAAAATAATGATTGGAATTAATCAAATTAATCCCGTAATATCAAGAGTCATTTTTGAACGGACACAGTAGGTGCAACGTTGCGTTCGAGAGGTTACCAGAGTC
>CM008340.1:13210802-13231437 GCA_002525835.2 Ipomoea batatas
TCCACTTGTGCCTCCGCCTCATCAAATGCATACGCCTCCTCCACTTGTGCATCGGCCTCTTCAAGTGCGTCTGCCTAATCCACTTGTGCATCGGCCTCATCAATTGCGTCCGCCGTCCGCCTCCTCAAATGGCGTCGTCTCCTCATCCACGGCGTTGACTTCTTCAAGTAGCGTCCTGCTCATCAAGTGGCGTCGCCTCCGCATGCACGGCGTCAATTTCTTCAAGTAGCGTCCGACTTGTCAAGTGGCACCGCATCCTCAATGGCGTCGTCTCCTCATCCACGGCGTCGCCTTCTTCAAGCAGCGGCCTGCTCATCATGTAGCATCACCTTCTTCAAGGAGTGTCCTGCTTGTCAAGTCGCGCCGCATCCTCAATGGCATCGTCTCCTCATCCACGACATCGCCTTCTTCAAGCAGCGTCCTGCTGATCAAGTGGCGTCGCCTTCTTCAAGGAGTGTCCTGCTTGTCAAGTGGCGTCGCATCCTTAATGGCGTCGTCTCCTCATCCACGCCATCGCTTTCTTCAAGCAGCGTCCTGCTCATCAAGTGGCGTGGCCTCCACATCCACGGCGTCGCCTTCTTCAAGCAACGTCCTGCTTGTCAAGTGGCGCCGCATCCTCAATGACGTCGTTTCCTCATCCACGGCATGGCCTTCTCATCAAGTGGCGTCGCCTCTTCATGTGTCGTCACCTCTCAAATTACGTAAAAATAAAATAAAATAAATATGCCGAGGTCATCACCTCGGCCAATCTTCGGCCAAGGTCATCATCTCGGCCAATTTGGGCCGAGGTCATAATCAACTTTAATTTACGGGGGCCTAGTAGGAGAGGATAACTCCCATGGAAGAAAATGATGGGCTAGATAGTTATATGTAGGGGAAGTACAACACAAAGTTGTGCCAAAAAGAGGCCAGAGGAAATAATCACCTTTACCGATGAAGACATCCCCAACGGCTCGGTACCACACTAGGATGCAAATTTAATAGCAACAGATATCAATGGGATCGTTGTCCGAAGGGTATTCGTGGACACCGGTCGTAGCACAATATTATGTACCTCGAGACATACAAAAAATTAGGACTACCCAGGGAGTAACTACAGTCGATTAAGACCCCACTCGCTGTATTCACTGAGGATAATATGGAAGCTAAGAGATGTATTACCTTACCTGTTGAGATAGGAGAATACCCAGGGTACAGGCACTAGACATAGAATTTATGGTCGTCAAGATAAACTCCACACACAATGTAATCATTGGGCGACCTGGCCTAGAGGACTTGGGAGCGATGGTGTCACTCGAACATCTCTGTCTAAAGTTTTAGACACCTGAGGGAGTTGGGATCACCAAATGTGATCACCAAACAGCAAGATCTTGCTATATCCTGGCCTATCGACAAATAGGAAGATGAAATATGCAAATACAAGCTAATGGAGGGAAAACCCATTGAACGCATATGGAATTCGAGGCGACTCAAGAAGTTCTATAAATATCTAGGAGAATAAACCCATATAGTTAGCTACTATGTAGAATTTTATATTATAGTGTCGTAATAAAACCATTAGTTCAATATTAAAAACTATCATGCATATCCTTTAAATAAATCACATACATTCAAAAATTACACAGTCAAACAGTGCGATTGTCGACTACACGGCCCCCGGGAGTTGGCCGCTCGGCCCCTGGTAGTCCGCCGCTCAACCCCTAGTAGAAAGCCATTGGCCTTGGTAGTCACCCGCTTGGTCTTGAGATGGTCGTAATTGGTGTTATTAGGAAGAATATTGGATGGTTAATTTGAGAACTCGAACGTTCACAAAATTTTGATCAGAGAAGACTATTGGATGGTTAATTTGAGAACTTGAACATTCTCAAAATTTTGGTGATCGGAGGGAAGTACGAGATGGAATTGATGGGAGGAATATTGGAGGGTTTAATTTTAAAAAATTAAAGGATGGGCAGAGCATTGGATAGTTAAATGCAGGTTGCGCGACCCGTCGAGTGGACTGGTCATGCAGGTTGGGCGACCAGTCAGATGGACTGGTCATACAGGTTGGGCGACCGGTCAGATGAATTGGTCAAGCAGGCTGGCTGACTATTAGGTAGACTGGTCATGCAAGATGGTGACTGGTTGGGTGGACTGGTCATGTAGGTTAGGCAACCAGTTGGATGAACTAATCAGGCAAGGTAAGTGACCAGCAAGGTGAACTGATTAGGCAGGCAGAATGGACTAGGCAATAGGAATACGATGAGGATAGAGGAGACAGTCGATGCGAAAATATTAAAGAATACACACACACACACACACACACACACACACACACACATACATTAAAGTAAAAAATGAGTTAAATGGTCATGTAGGAAGTCTGACAGGTTAGTCAAGCGATTGACTAGCCAAGCTAACTGACCAGCTAACCGGCCTAAAAATTGAATTTAGAAAGGGGTTGACCGATTAGCCCCTGGGGAGCCACGTTGACTAATCAGCCCACCTCGGTGTGATGTAAACTGAGGCAGCCACCCTAAGCCCCGAACTTATAGATCAATCATCTAATTGGGAATTTGTTGTCTTTGGTGAATTTACGGATTAATCTACTTTCATGATACATCGACTTCACTAAATCTCAATAAAGTAACTGGATCAAGAAAGTCCAAGAAAGATCTTAGGAGTGTAATAAGAATTGAGCTTATTATTCATAATGTAACAAGGACTCCCCAGTCTAGGATTTCTATTCATTATAGGTCTTCTAGACCAAAATATGTATAAATAGACCTCTTATACATAGGGAATGGACAAGCAAGATTCAACAATACAATACTCATATTCTTTCCATATTTTCTATATTCTCATATACTAATTATTTTAACGGTTGTGTTGGTTAGTCGTTGACTGCCCAAAAGTCATAAAACTAAAACACTAACAATTTTTATATTAAAATAAAATTCTTCTTAATGTGATCTTGATGGCCATTGATTAGTTGATAAAAGTTAATTTATGTTTTGTTGAAAGTAACATATCTATAATGAGTTTACTAATGTTTTCGAAGAATAATTAATGAGTTTACTAATGTTTTTGAAGAATAATTAATTTATGCAATAAATTTATAGAGTATGAATTATAGGTTTTGCTAGTGCATATTATTAAGACTTCAATTGTCATTATAGGGAACTCTTCCCCTTGCAAACTCTTTTAATACCAGCCAAGGTAGACTTGGCAATTCGTGTATACGGGTTCGTTAACGGGTCGACACGAACACGATAAGGCTAAACACGAACACGACACGTTAAGGTTAACGGGTTCAAAATTGTAACACGTACACGAACACGAATTGTTAACGGGTTGACACGATAGACACGTTTTGTTAACGGGTTTCGGATCGTGTCGACACGATATGACATGAAACCCGTTTAAACCCGCTAAATCTATTGATATATTAAAAACTAAAATTTAAAGTTAAATTATATAAAAAAGAAATAAAACATACAATCCAATCCATCAAACAAACTAAAAAAATATTCAATTTATAACATTCATAAAATTATAAAATAACATCCAAAAATCATAATTAAAGAAGTTCATACTAGTTTTTAGAATAAAATTGAACACAATAAACATTCAAATTTCATATTGTCGAACATCAATAATTGGTGTATGATCTTCGCCTAATGTAGTAAATTCATTCTTAATCATGTTCATGATATATTTTGTAAAGACAATGGTTCTTACCTAAATGACAATGGTTCTTAGCGGGTTCTAAACGTGTCTGTATAAACGAGTTCGTGTAAACGGGTTAACACGATAATATTAACGGGTTAAACAGGTTCTTAATGGGTTTAACGGGTTGACCTGTTAAGACACGAAAACATAACGGGTTCTTAACGGGTCAACCCGTTAACGACCTGGGACATGTTAAGGCTAAACACTAACCCGTTATTTTCGTGTCCGGTTTCGTGTCGTGTTAACGGGTCGTGTCGATAATTGCCATGTCTAAGCCAAGGTCCCTCGAGTTTGATGGTTTTGCCATCTATAATCCTAAACTTTTAATTTGGATTTCGTAGTCCTCCGAGTTTCAATTTTTGACCTTCTGCGGTCCTGCCGTTACTTAGAGCCGTTTGCACCGTGATTTTAGGGGTAAAAGGGTACTTTTCCTTAGTTAAAGGAAAGAGCTTTGAACTAGAGCAATATAATGCAATATAAATAACTAAAAATAGTAGAAATAAATAAAGATTGTATTGTTTTTTCTTTTCTTTTTTTAAAAAGAGTCATTTCCATTTTTGGTCCTATTGTTATAGAGCCATTGCCAATTTTAGTCTACTTCATTAATTTTTGCCAATTGCGGCCAGTCTTATTTAATCATTGCCACTTTTAGTCCACCGTTAAAATTTTTGTCAAATAACCGTCCAAAATAAGGGTATTTTGGTCTTTTCACGCTTTGATCATCTTCTTTACCCTTTGATGTGGTTTTTCTTACACATTTTCATCCAATGAAGAGGTCCGGCGAAAGCAATGGCTTTGTAATGTGGCTCACATGGCTTTCGCTGGACCTTTTCATTAGATGAAAATGTGTAAGGAAAATCACTGCAAAGGGTCAAGGAGATGACCAAAGCATGAAAAGACCAAAAAGACTTTTGTTTTGGACGGTCATTTGACGAAAATTTTAACGGTGGACTAAAAGTGGCAAGGACTAAATAAGACTGGCCGCAATGTGGCAAAAATTAATGAAGTGGACTAAAATTGGCGATGCCCCAATAACAGTAGGACCAAAAATGGAAATGACTCTTTTAAAAAATATAAAGATTGTATTGTTGATGCGCCATCATTGGAAATACCATCCATCACGATTTGATCCTCTGGAAATAACTTTTTACCTGCAATTATGCAAAACACTAGCATTAATGATCCATTGCCACCACCCTCAATCACTAAAAACCCTGTCTTCTTCATTATCAATTTCATCTGGTTCAATATCCAACTTCACTGCTAATGAAGGCATCCTCTCCCTTAACCAATCTGCAACTTCCCCACTCACATCTCTGCAGTTCTTGATACTAAGCTCCACCGAATTTGGACACCCTGAACCAAACGCTTCAATCCCCTCATCACTCACCCTGAAGCATCCATTGATACATAGCTTCTTCAAACCCACACATTTCTTGGCAATGCTACAAACTTCAAGATCCACAATAATTCTCTCACTATGAGCCAGAACCAATCTTTCCAGTTTCACAAAACCAGAAGCAATTGCAGACAGACTAGTAATGCTAGTCTCTATATCGTCAAGCACCAGTTCCTTCAGATTCTTACTGTTCTTAGCAATGGCGATCAAGCCTTCTTCTAATTGGCATCTCTCAATCGGGCGTCATCGTCAAATGCAGAGTTTCCAAGTTGTGACATTTTGAGATGGCAGCAAGGCCGACATTGCTCAGATGAAGCGATTCCAAATGGAACAAAACTAAAGTTTTCTTTGACCTGGCGATTAATAGCCCGAATCGCTCGCCGTAGTAAAGGTACTTCAGAGAAATGGGTTTCGACGACGAAGCCGTTTAGCTGGTACTTGCTCCTAGTTGAAGTGGAGAACCCGAAATAGGATTCTTGATTCAAATGCTCTCGGAGGTTGACTTTCGATCTTAGTACCAGTGAAGGTGGCCGAGGCAGTGTTGGGTTGTCTCTCTTAGCCTGCTCGTCAATGTTGACTTCTATAACCTTAGCCACCCCATCATAGCACACCCAGACATTATAGAACCTCGGCGGCGAAGCCCTTCTGGTGAAAATGTTCAATGAGAGTTGAAAGTACCCTTTTACCCCTAAAAATCACGGTGCAAACGGCTCTAAGTAACGGGAGGACCGTAGAAGGTCAAAAATTGAAACTCGGAGGACTACGAAATCCAAATTGAAAGTTTAGGATTATAGATAACAAAACCATCAAACTCGAAGGACCTTGGCTGGTATTAACTCTTTGAAATACTAACAATTTTTCATTTTTCACTTCTTCAATTTCATTTTTTTTCATAAAATCCTCCAATTTTTCACTTTGGTAAACAACCCCTCATTTTTTTCCATATAGAATTGATTAGATAATGACTTTTTTACATTTAAATTCTCAAAGTGGGGGAAAAAAATTGTCCTAGACACAGTAAATCAACTTCTAATAAAATTTATATTCTAATTGAAGCAATATAGTTTTGGAATATAAAATTAAAAGTTTTGCTACAACGAATAATGTTTTATTTTAGCAAAGAGAATGCAATGTATTTTTAGGATAATTCTAGTATGCATGACATTCATTTTTTAGGGTAACGATTCAAAAAATAATATATTTCACATTTTTTAATGATTGAAAGAAATAAAGATGAAGTAAATATTATTATATTTTAATTCTTACCACAAAGAAGAAAAGAGTTGTAAACAAAAAAAAAAAAACAAAAGAAAAAAATATCATGAGTTCTTTTTTATAGGCTAATTTAATTGTTAGAATTATAATATAAGACAAAATGCCCAGTACTACTACTACTAAAAACAAAATTAAAAAATATCATGAGTTCTTTTTTATAGGCTAATTTAATTGTTAGAATTATAATATAAGACAATATAATTCATCTTTATGATACTAAGTATTTTGTGATAAGTCAAGTTAAGAATAATAATAAGTTTTTTTTTATTTATAAATGAAAGGGGAAACCCAAGTGTCCTACAAGATACTTAGCAGGGATTATACACAAGTCTCCAATAGGGGAACCCTGCATTATCAAACTCTAACAAGCTGAGAATACTGTCGGGGGATTCCAGATGATGTACATTCCTTTCGGGTAGGTTCGGGCCAAGCTGGCCATGTAGTCTGCCGGAGCATTGGTTTATCGTGGTATGGCATTGATACTTCAATCATCTAGGTGTCTTAATTCTTGTCTACAAGCTCTTATGATGTTGCAGACTACCTTCTCCGTTGATTGTGTTCCATTCATTATGTCAACTAGTTCCTTAGAGTCACCCTCGAAGATAACTCTCTTGAGACCCATATGCGTGACGAGTTGAATGCTCCTGAGTAATGCCCATGCCTCAGCTTGCAACGAGGGGCAAGCTCCGATATTGCATGTGAATCCTCCTTTCCAGTCCCCAAGGTGGTCTCTGAAGACGCCCCCGCAGCTCGCTCTGCCTAACGCTAGATCCACTGAGCCATCAAAATTTATCTTGGTTGCGTCTGCTTCCAATTTGGACCAACTAAGAATCTCCCACTTATACGAGTGGATTTGATGTAGTTGATTAGGACCTTTCTCAAAGGCTGTGGTTATCTCCGCTGCTTGGGATCTAATCCATGTTACCTTGGAGTACAGTGAGTGGAAGGATTTCCTGAAGATCAACTCGTTCCTCCACTTCTAGATCCACCAGATCGATAGGGAGAAGAGGATGTTGTCGTTCTCTGGTTTGTAACGACTGCCTTTACTGGTTACTCCCCGGTCCAGCCAATCTTTGAAGATTAGATCTTTTGAATTTTCATGGAATGAGGGTAGTAAACTGGACCATACTCCTTTAGCCACAGGACATTTGCATAGTCCATGGTCTATATCTTCTTGTTTGTCTCTGCATATGCTGCAGTTACTATCTGTTGTCATTCCTCTTCTTGCCCTTACATTATTCGTCAAGATCTTCTCATGCCGGGCTAGCCATAGGAAGGTTTTAACTCTGCTGGGTAGTTTTAACTTCCAAATGGCATTCCATTTGGCTATGTCAGTCGTAGGAGGATGATTGCAAGTTATGTCGTAGGCTGAGCTTACTGAAAATTCATCCGCAGCTTCATATCTCCATACTGTTAGATCATCTGTCACTGATTCATTATCAACTATAACAGCTGCTATTTCATCTAGAGTTGCATCTGGGAGGAGTTAATGGAATTCCTCCCATTTCCAACCAGAGTTCCTGCTCCAATAAGACTCAATCATTCTATAGCGGTTCGGCAGGTGGACAATTGAGTTGGCCTTTTCTATAAGTGGGCAGTGTCTGATCCATCTGTCTCCCCAGAATAGAGTGCTCGAACCATTTCTTATGAGCTTTGCACTTCCTTTTTTTGGAGTTGGTATTGTTTTTAAAATTCCTTTCCACACATTGGACATGCCTGATTTTGGTCTCCAAGTATCAGGATCTGCAGATGGAATAGAGTACTTGGTTTTCAATACCCGAACCCAAAGAGCATCTTCGTTTTGCAAGAGGCGCCACCTTAGTTTGGCTAGGAAGGCTTCATTCATCTTGTCTAATCTGCGGAGTCCAAGTCCTCCCTCCGATTTGTTCCTGGTTATTGTATCCAAGATTATTATATGACACTTCCTCGCATCTGGTGAGCTACCCCACAAAAAGTTTCTGATTAGTTGCTTCATTGCTTTGGTTACACCGATTGGTAGGAGTGTAGTCTGCATGGAGTAGTAAGGGATGACGGACAGAACCGCTTGGGCGAGAACCAGTCTTCCAGCTAGCGGGAGTGTTTTCGATTTCCAGCCCGTTAGCCTATTTTGCATTCTCTCAATGAGCCCCGCTAAGGATTCCTTCTTTAGTCTCCCATGGATTGAGGGAATACCCAGATATTTCCCCATGTCATCTACCCTCGATATTCCTGTCAATTGTCTCAGTTCTTGTTGCAAATCCGCATGGGTATTCTAGGAGAAATACAGAGATGATTTCTGAACGTTGATGCTTTGGCCTGAATGCTCATAGAACCTCCTTAGACATCCAATCATTTCTCCAGCTTGCTCCTTGGTTGCTTCACCGAACAGCACCATATCGTCTGCAAAGGATAGATGTGAAAGTTTAGGTCCTTGTCTGGTTATATTTATTCCTTTCCATCTCCCTGTATTAACAGAATCTAGTATTAGATGACTAAGTCTTTCAATGCATAATACAAAGAGTAAGGGAGAGATGGGGTCTCCCTGTTGTATTCCTTTCTTCGGTTTAAACCAATCTAAGTGTTGCCCATTCCAGTTAATTGCCAGTCTAGATGTTGAGATGCATTCCATGATGTTTCTTCTCCAATCCGTGTTTAAACCAATATCTGATAGCAAATCTTCACTGAAGCTCCAAACCAACTTGTCATATGCCTTCTCCAAGTCTATCTTCATTATCATCCACCCAACTGGACCTTTTTTAGTTCGCATTGAGTTTAAGATTTCTTGAAACACTATGATATTATCCCCAATTTGGCTCCCTGGTACAAATCTTGTTTGATGTTGGCCAATTAGTTCTTTGGAGATTTCTCTTAGCCAGTTCACCATTGCTTTCGTTACCACTTTGTAAGAGACATTGCACGGACCGATTGGTCGAAGTTGCTTGACAGACTCCGGTGTCGCCACTTGGGGGAATTCACATGTGGAGAGTAACTTCAGTGCGAATGTTGAAAGATCTTTTCCCACTACATTCCATGCTTTCTGATAGAAACCCGCAGTGAAACCGTCAAGACCGGGGGTTTTGCACGGATCCATATCGAAGAGGGCTTGTTTGATTTCCTCCGAATGGTCGATTAATTTCTCTCCACTTATTTTCTGATAACCTGGGGAAGCGACCTTGGATAAAAGGTTGTGTGCCGTTATTGCGGACCTCGGAGAACAAGTTGATGAAGTAGTCACGGATGTGGTCTCTTATAGCAGAATCATCAGTCAGCCAAGTTCCATTTTCATTTTGAATTTTGTCGATTTTGGATCGGCTGCTGTTCACCGAAGTGGCTATATGATAGTATCGAGTGTTTCGTTCTCCTTAGATAATCCATTGCTCCCGTGATCTTTGGTACCAGACTAATTCCTCTTGGGATAACGTCTCGTCCAGTTCCTTTCTCAGTTTCCTCTCAAGTTTGAGCAGGTTAGAGTTCCCTTGTACGGTAATGCAGTTCTGTACCCCTCTGATCCTTGCCAAGAGTTTCTTCTTCCTTTGAAATACGTTTCCGTGTTGATGTTCCATGCCTTCAGTGCTTCTGCTGTTAACTGTTTATTGGTCTCTAAATCCCTGTCTGGGTTCCATATCTGCTGGATGCAATTCAAAAAATCCCTATGTATAGTCCATGCCATGTTGAACCTGAATCTTTTGATATTGCCCGTTGTGGATCGAGGGCTGGTTGAAATCAACAAAGGGGAATGGTCAGAGTTAACAATTGGGAGATGCTCCACTGTGGCATCTGGAAACCTTAACTTCCATACTGCGTTGCTTAAGCCCCGATCCAGTCTTGCACCCTTGAAAGTCGTAGTACCGGTTCCTCTTAGCCATGTGAAGATGGAACCTTTAAAGCCCAGATCTATCAGCCCTTCTCGAAAAATCCAGTTCTTAAAGTCTGTGCATCTTGTTGAGTTAAATTGCTCTCTGTTGGTCACTTCGTTGATGTTGATAACCGAATTAAAGTCTCCACATGCAAGCCATTGTGTTGCAGGATTGAGCTCCTGAAAAGAGAGGTCAAAAAGAGGTATTTACGCAAGGATGAATTGGGACTGCCATATACCACTGATAGAACCCAGGGGGGTGTGCTGTTTTCTTCCACCTGCAGATTTATATATTGTGGGTGTGTTCTTAGTACTTCCACTTTAAGTGGTAATCTCCAAAATACCCAAATACCTCCCGAGAATCCAACTGCCTCCACTCTGATCCACTCATCAAATCCAAAACTAAAGCAAATAGAGTTAGCTTGATTACCCGACAGTTTTAGTTCGAGTAGGCAAACAATATTAGAAGAGTAATCTCTACAAAACATTTTGAGGGTGCGTCCAAAAGCCTTGGATGCTGCACCCTGGCAATTCCATATTAGTGCAATCATAAAAACATGAAAAACAAAGGTAAAGTGCACAGGTGCACGAATAAACTCACAGATTTGGACCATCCTGGTCCATTTGGCCTAAATGGCCAGTATCATTTACCATGTCTGCGTCTGCCTCCATTTGGTTATTAACAAAATCCGTAGCAAGCTCAGGTGGTTCACCAAGTACATCATAGTCCTCCTCAGCTCTGTATGACGACTCAGGGACGTCGTGGTGGTGCTGGACAACCGTACTTGTAATTTGTTTTCCACTTCTTGAACCCCTGACAACGGTATGCTCAAGTTCCACAGCTGCACGTCTGGGGGCCCCTCCTCTTCCATTCCTACCACCATGGGCTCCTCGGCCAGTTGATTGGGGCTGCCTACCCTGATGTGAATGGTTGTTTGGTGTCCTCTCCAACTGGGATTGGGGGTAACTATTCATCCTGATGTTGGGTAAATTTCTAGTTGGGTTAAAGCTGGCTATTGATGGCAGGTTGCCCCCTAGAGTCAAGCCAGCATCAATGTCGATGACGTGCTCAAGAGCCGCGTACCGGGAACTAGTTTCTAAGTTCCCTCGGTTTGCGTTTAACTGCTGAGTTTGGGTTCTCCCTCTGTCTATGGCACCTAGGGTTCGGTTATATGTTCTCCTCTGGCCCCTACTTTCCTTCTTTGTAACGAGCATCCATGACCCATAATTCTCCTTGTAATCCGGAACCTGTGTAGGCGTTCTTCGAACCTTAGGTTGCGCTTCCTTCGACTGTTGATCTTCCTCCTGGCCGTCCTTTAGAGGCTGCTGGTCTCCACTTACCCCTGAGGTGTTCCTTTCCTCTTCACACTGCCCCTGTTTGTGACCATAGATGCCACATTTGAAGCAAACCATGTGGATCCTTTCGTATTCAATCGGCATTACCTCTTCAGCCAAAGTGAATTTCAATAACAGTCGTCTAGTCATGTCCAATTCAACGCATATTCTTGCGAACTTGCCCTTCAAGGCCAAGCTTGTTGATATCGGCTATTTTGTACAATTATTCACCCCTTATTCTAGTTGTTTTGAAGGTTATTTTCTGTATCCTAGTGAAATTGGGAATTGTTTGTGTGTTATATTGTCCAAGTGCTGAATTATCTACAAGGAACAACAAAGGAAGAATATTGGACAAGTTCTGGAAGAAAAGGGAATTACAATGAAGAATACAAGTTGGAAAAGAATTAGAAGATGCCTAATGGGCCAAGGCCCATCTACCTCCTATATATTTGACCTATTCTCTACAATTAAAGGAGGTTCCCTTACAGAGTTCTGAACCCTAGTTTTTAGTTTATATTTTCCCAGCATAGTTTAGACTAGTTTTACATTAGAATTATTTTATTTCAAGATTGGAATCAAGGATTGAAGTTGGATTTGTTATTTATCAGATAAGTTTCTATTCCCTTTTAATTCTTGCAATGTTTCTGGTTATTAATTATTGCTTTGTTTTGTTTACTCCCATTATGCGGGAGTAGTTCGTTTATGGGTTTGGATTAGGGATCCATTGTTAATCTTGATGTTCAATTGGTAATTAATTGCATAAAGGGATTGAATCTTTTACCTAGCGTTTATGTTGATTTGGGGATTTCTTCGCACTAGTTATTGGTTTGTGGCCAGAATTAATTGCTAGTCTAGGAGAGGGATTCATTACAACGAAAATTGGATGGAGACCTCGAGCCTTACCAATTTCAACCTAATTTTCCTGCTATGAAAGTAGAGGTAATTTTGGGGGCTTATAATGCTTAGGTGTTTAAGGTTATAATTGATGCATCACGACAGTGGGGCAATTTTAGCCTAATTCTCTTATTGATTACGAAAGTAGCTGAGTAGAATTCTTTTGTGCATTGCCCATATATCCCTTGGTTAATTATTCTTTCCCTAATCCTGAGTTGGTTGGAACATCAAGATTACAATCCCCCTAATCTAGCCCATACCTTTTATTATACAGTTTTCACCTTAATTAATTGCTTTCTTTTATCAGTCTTTGTTACTTGGATTCTATAAATTCATATACTCTAGTGCCTGGTAATTCACACAGTTTCGTGCCATAACACCAATCCTCAGCGGAACGACATTACACCCTTTTTACACTCATCATTTGTGCTCATCACTTGTCGTGTTATCCACTTTGGCCGGACGACCCACTTCCCTACCTATCTTCATCAAGAAATCTTCGTCGAAGTACACGATAGGAATCGATGGAAACCTTAACCAGACTAGTAGCTTATCCAGATTGCTTTTCCTTGGAATGAAGTTCGGTACCCATTCTTGCACCGTTAGGTAGTGATCTCAGATAATCCATGGCCCTTCGTATTTCACAAATTCGTAATCACTCATGGATTCGAACTTGGCTAGATAAAAATCTTGATCTAGGGCAATCAAGTCAAAATTTGAGTCTGGTATCCACATCCTCTAAAGTCTGTTTAGCAAGAAAGAGTAACTCGCCTTCCTTCCCAGTAGTCTGATGATTAGTGTTCGTCGCCATGGGCGGTGAAGCCGTTCCTTCTCCTCTTTTGTGACTCGGATAATCGGACAATTCGGATCCGCCCTTTCGTCGCCCATATCTTCATCCTCTGAGACATCTTCTTTCCCAAAGGGGTCTGCATCTTCTTTCTTGCCCCAGGCAGTATTGGGGGTTTCTACCGGCGTACGCCATTGGGCGGAGTCCGGAGATTTCAATCCGGCAAAAAGTGCCATTTCTTGACTGGTATCTGCAAGAGTTGATTGCCCGGGGGGTTCCTTGCTTTCTCAGAGAGAGAATCCGTCTCCATTCTGCCTAAGCTTCATTGTAGTATTGATTTCAAAGGTCACACTTCTTACCTAAAGTTGAGAATAATAATAAGTTAAAAAGAATATTTCATCATTAACGTACGTATATAAACAAAAAAAAATTAAAAAAAATAAAAAGAAAGGGAGTGAAATTAGAAATACATTATCATTGTATAAACCTACATGAATGAAATCAAAATGTATAAACTATCAATGGAGACGATTCAATTAACCTGTTTTATATTCTCATTAGAATTTTAACAACTTTGTCCCTTATATATAATTTAGGGTGTGTTTGGAAACTCGAAAAATGATTTCTGAAAATTATTTTTCAAGTTTCTTATGGTTGGGAGAGGGTGAAAATTGAAGTCAACGAAAAATAATTTCCGGTCAAAGGGAAATAGCTTGGTTTTTCTGGAAAATGACTTTCTTTTTTTTTTGGGAGAAGTCATTTTTCGGATCCAACAGCTTCTTCTTAGCTTCTTCCGAGAATACTTCGTCGATTGTCTTCCGAGAATATTTCTTCAGCTTTATTCAGACACCCTATGCTTCTACCTTGATTAGTTATTCCGACGAAACTAGAAAGTACAAACCAGATTGGTTTCATTAGAAACTAGTAGAAACTAGACTAGTTTCTACTAGTTTCATACGAAAACCAGTACTCTTTTTTTTGTTATTTGGAAGAAAAAAAAATAGTTGGGCAAAATATAGTTGTTGTCAACTCTTTTTTAGTTAAGAACAATTAAAATTTAAATGATATAATTCTGCTTATTTTTCAAAAAATGAACCAAACACACATAGATAGTTTTTTGGAATACAACCAAACACGAGAAAAATGAAAATATTTTCTGAAAAATGACTCATTTTCCAGTAGTCGTTTTCCTAATTTCCAAACACACCCTTAGTAAATTTTGAGGGTCAAATGGTAAATTTCTAACTTCTAATAAATATTTTTTGTCACTAATATTTTTCTTTTAGCCCATTGAAACTCGTTTCCACGCAATTAGATCGTTTAGTAATAACTACCAAAGCAAAACTAATGATCGACATATGTTGGCAAATTATACAGCTACAACGTGGTTTTGATGTTAAAAATCTATACAATATAAAAGTAAAATCCCCCTCCCAAATATTTTCGCTCAAACTTTTGTTAATATTAATTACATAATTTATTAGTAAAATAATTAATAAAGCTTAATTGGTAAGAAATGTTATATGGAAATTAAATAATATCTATTAATTGGTAATATTGTTTCCAATAAGTCTACACACCAATAACTAAATAATCATTTATTATTATTCTTTACAAATTCACGTTAATAACACCAATGATACGTTATTAACACACGCACATCAAGTTCCAATAATTTATTATGTGCAATAATTATAATATTTTAAGGATTCATATATGTAATGGTAATATGTAAAAATTATCATTCATATATGTACTATGTTCATTAATTGCACATAGTATGGAGAATTTTGCACATAATGGACTATATTTTTCTTATTTTTTGAAATGGTAATTTTGCATAGGGGTGGATTCTTTTTACTATTTAAACACTACATTATACTACCAAATTTTGAGAGTAATTAAAAAATTATTACTTGTAAGAATAATGGAAACAAATTCTGCGTAATAAATGAGAAAATTTCTTGAAAATTTTGCGTGATTTTATATGAAAATAATAATTTATTAATTATTATTTACACCAATAATAATAATTCGAATACTTATCTATACTTCTATACTATATTATATCCCACCCAAATAATAGTAAAGGTAAAATAGAAAAGAAAACTGATATCACTAATTGATTGATAATATAAAAGTATCCTAATGGAAAAGGAAATGGAAATTAGGCAAATTGAAAAAATGAAAAAAGATATTACTTATTGATTGAACATTTTTTTAAAGTAAAAAAAAATTAATTAATTACACTTTCCTTTTGAAAAACTATACAAATTTATAAGTCTCACATTCTCTGCCTATAAATACATTCTTCATTTTGCACAGCTTCCCTCCTCTTCTCATGTTGGTGACTCTTCATTCCTTTCTTCCACTGTCGAGTAAGAAAACATATTACAAACTTTATAAATTGACATGTAATATGCATTATTATATAATAGTATACAATATATTTATTTTTTAAAATATTTCCTCTCAAATTTTTCTATATTTATTTTAAAAATAATATAATTGTCTAAATCATATTACAATATCTCTTTATGATAATAATTAATTGTCGTAGCAGGAAACCGCTGTAAACCACCGCGAAAATGTCGAGGTCTTCATCGATTTGGTAGTGTTCAAGGAGAAATCCATGTAGTTGCAGGAGAAAATCCACATGTCGAGTATGTGGAGTGGGGGTAGAACCGGAAACGAGGTTCGTGTGGATGAAACAAAAAAAAAATGCAAAGGAGCACAAGTTTAAGAAGATTGGGGTTTGTGTGGATGAAATCAATGTTTCCTGCAATATTTCATGTATTTGATTTTAAAGTAATTATTAAATTTTATATTAATTTGCCTTATTTAAGATATTGTATGGCATCTTTTATATGTTTCCTCTTCTTATTATTTTTATCCCTTTTTTAATTCTTAATAATTAGCATAAATAATTATTAATAATTGTAAACATAAATTAGGTAATTATATTAATAATTAATTATTAAGGAAAATATAATTTATTTTGTATAATTGACACATATTTTTAATAATCTTGATTTGATTAAATTATACCTTAATTATAAAAACTCTACCTAATAATTTTAGTATTACACAGGAAACAATAAATACCATAAATAATGTTTAATAATTTTTAATTGTATTCAACAATAAAATTAATAGTTAATTTTTAAGTCAATTATATAATCTTTTGTATTGTGGGCATATTATTTTTAATTATTTAGATTTAATAATATTATATCTTATTTATAAAAAAATTCAAAGTAATATTTTTAGTATTACGGATGTGACTAAGATTTATCTTAATTATTAAGGAAATTAACAGATATTTAGCTTGATAATAAAAAGTCTTCAAATGTACAAATTATAGTAACTAGGGGTGGTAACGCAAATTATGCCGTGGACCCAGGTCCACCTTGCAAGGTGGACCTGGGTCTAATACGACGCCATTTCACTATATATATTTTTTAAAAAAAAATACTAAACATATAGCCCTGAAATGTGTGAATGTGGATGTTTCAAATTGTGAATATGGAGTATAGAATTTGTGAATGTAGAGTTATGAATGTGTGAATCTGTAGTGGAATTAACAGAGTTCTAGCTGTCCTGAAATGTGTGAATGTGGAGGTTTCAAATTGTAAATGTGGAGTATAGAATTTGTGAATGTAGAATTATGAATGTGTGAATTTGTAGTAAAGTTAGCAAAGTTCTAGCAACTTGTAGCCCTGTAATGTGTGAATGTGGAGTTCCCAAGTTGTGAATATGGAGTATAGGACCTGTGAATATAGAGTTTTGAATGTGTGAATGCATAACAATGGTAATATAGTTACTAAACATATTGCCATGTAATGTGTGAATGTGGAGTTTTCAAATTGTGAATGTGGAATATAGTGTCTGTGAATGTAGAGTTTGTGTTCTGTTGCGATGAGGAGCCGCCGTTAATTTTTTTTAAAAAAAAATTGTGAAACGACGTCGTATTTGACCCAGGTCCACCTTGCAAGGTGGACCTGGGTCCACGGCATAACTACTGATTTCCACCCCAGTTAAATAGGCTTTTGAAATTGGCTCAAGCCTGGCCTTTCTACTAAACGAGCTAGGCCTAACTAGGCTTTAATAAGGCCCAGACATAGGCCCCTACAAGGGGCCTGACCTATTCCCACCCCTAATAGTAACATAAGAATCAATTAGTAAGACAATTATATTAGACAATCTAATTAATAATTTACTTTTTAAATTATATTCTTTTTTTAATATTGAATATTTTCTAAAGTATATACACAAATTATACTTATCAATATAGAATTAAAAGTGTACAAATACACACACACACAACTATAACACTGTATACATGCCTTAATAATTAATAATTATTATTAATATTATTGCCTAATAATTATTTATGGTAATTCTCACCACATTCTTCCGTGTAATTTTTATGATAATTTATATACATATGTTTATACTTAAGGTATTATATTATTGACACAAAATAATTTATACTTACTTTTTTTTTTTTTTGCAAATACTTACCTTAATAATTAATTATTAATATAATTGCCTAATTTATTTATAGTAATTATTATGGTAATTCTCTTTCCCTTCTTCCGTGCAATTATTATGGTAATATTATGTGGATATATATATCTACATACACTTATAATAAGAGCCAATAATGTTAGACCCCTAACTGGAACAAAAAAAACGTCGGTGTAATAGTCTGCTATAACATATTCTACTTTATGTTCTTCTTATTGTGCAACCTCCAATTAAATTCCTAATATATCCTAATCATTTATAATTTTACCAAATTCTTTCCGTTAAATATAACGGAAGTTTAACATTAAATTCTTTAGGCAATTTGTTTCTTTATTGTTGTTTTCAAACAAATTGGCAATATTCTATAATACAATTCTGTATAGATTCCTAACTTAAAATTAGAATATTGAAGTCTTAATAGGATTCTATAATACAATTTTGTATAGATTCCTAACTAAACCATTATTCTACCCAAAACAACAGTATATAAACCCCTCCCCTTTTCACTAGTATTCACCGAAAACTAAACCTAACAGATTCTGCAACACACCGTCTACTTGACATTCTATAGGTATGATTGTCAAAATATTATCATGCTAATTCTATTATTTGTATTTGCACTCATAATGATTACAGTTTTTTTAAAAAAAATTAATGATGGTATACTTATTAATTAGTATAACTTCAATATCGTTATGTAAATATATCTATTGTATAATCTTGTTCATCTATACTTGTATTATTGTATGTAATGTTGTGGTTCTCATTATATTCCTCTATAATCTACACATTTTAGTTACTCCTAACTCCCTAATCTATGGTTTTTGAATTTATGTTGGGGTTCCCATTATATTATTTCATAACATCCATTATGAACATATTTCCGATGGCACAAGGATATTAGTCATGACAAATGCAGTAAAGTTAATTGATATTGACACATAAACTATGGGCTGGAGTTGTACAGTTCATGTCATTAAGAAAAACGAACCAAAAAAACGCTATTGAAACGCCTGCGAAAAAGTATATGTTCATTGTCCTTGAGGATGAAACGGTAAGTAAATAGTAAAAAATTTCTCCCTTTTATTATTTATTATTTATTATTATTATTATTATTTTATTTTTATCATTATTAATATTATTATTATTATGAAGATGCTCTCATTCACCACCAACATCATTGTAAATGCTATATCTAAATGCAAGGAACTCGGGTTCAATCAATAGTGTTTGATAATGACATTGGAATGTATGATATCACTTTACAAACCAACAAATGGTGCATAATCTCAAATGTCATTGTCAAACATGTCCGGACGAACTATAAAGTACTTGATCACAAATATAATTACACATGGATTTTAGCTATTTACAATTTCGTTATGTTTTATTAAAATATATAAGTATCGAGTCTATGTCTTTGATTTTTATTAATTTAGAATTTTTTCTCTCTTATTATTATATGACTACTTTAACCAATTAAGGAACACTAATTTAAAAATACGCATTGGGCATTAGTTTAATCGCGCAACGCGCATGTGATAACTAGTATATATATAGAGAGAGAGACATACATACATACGCACAGAATCCTAATCATGTATATAAATATAGAATTAAAATATAATATTATTATAATTATAACTAAAGAATAATTTTTTTCGGCACTAATGTACTATAATTATTAAGTCATTTTTTAAAATACATTTCCTAATATAATTTCTATCTAATTAATTTTGAGACTTATATATATATATATATATATATATATATATATTTCAAGATTTTTTTACCTTACCATAATTCCTCATTTTTCATTGTATTTCTTGCTCCTTTTTTTCAGCCACATACTTAAAAAAAAAAAAACAAAAAACAAAAAACTACTTATAATAGTTCATACTTTTGTTTTACTCAATAAAATAAATTCCTAAAGTAATGCTTGGATAATAAGGGTATGATTGATTCAACTATACGAGGTGTTAGGATTAAAGGATTGCGATGATCTTTAGTTTTTTTTTAATCGAAGACAATTGTAATGAGCAGTTGTAAATATATATTTTTTAAGTTTATTTCATTGGGCTTTGTATTTATTCATTCATTTATTGTATTTTATTTATCTATTTATTTGTTTACTTAGATAAATAAAGCAATAGTAATGAGTATCTTCTACATGTATCTGTTTTAAATGACATGTATACATTATATTTGGATTATGCATATTACTGACATATTTTATGTATGTGTAATTTTATATTCTAATAAAATAAAATGAAAATTTCAAGTAAGAAATTGATATGGGGAATTTATTCTAATTAGATATAATTGAAGTGTTCTATTTAATTTAATATCTTCATATTGTAGATATCTTTCAATTTATTTGTTTTGTATTTCAATTCAGAAATTTTAAGATTGAAATAATTTTATTTTATTCAAATTTAATTGTATATATTTTCAATCTTATATTTAAATTACAGTAAAGATTAATATCTGTATTAATTTCAGCTTAAAATAATGACAATGATTTATAGTTGTAATGATTTATATTCATAATATAGTAATGATTTATACTCATAATATCATAAAATAACTAAAATCTATACTATTAACAAAAAAAAATCCTCAATTTTAACTTCCCGCCCAAAACACCTCTATTGTGTAATATTGTAAAATATGATAATACAATTCCTAATAAAATATATATTGTTCCCTACGTTCCTATTCGTAATATAATTCTAGATTTAAATTACTAATCGTAATAATACAGTATATGTTTCTTTGCAATGCAATCTATACTATTAATAAAAATAAAATCCTCAATTTTAACTTACCTCCCAAAACACTCCTATATTTTAAATTATGGTAATATAAT
>CM008340.1:13231613-13243767 GCA_002525835.2 Ipomoea batatas
AACAGTTAACATCCTGAAAACATCCATCAGGCAGCTTACATGCCCAAAAATTTTAAAAAAAAAAAAAAAAAAAAAAAAAGTGGCATGACTTAACCCGCAAGGCTAACCAATTTTCAAACAACATTTGTGCCTACAGGTGTAGGCGCACACGAGTCAAGCCTTTTTTGGGATTTGATTTACACCCCCTTACGCGTGAGAGAAAGGCTCTATGCTATACAATTTAATAAGCCTTAGAAAGATTCTTGTATAAGTAGTGGTGCAAACCCACTTCCCAGACCAATGTGGGACAAAAGCTACTTGAAAGCTTTTTCTCTCCATTTTTCTAACTCAAATGGTTAACTTTGCGAACCAATTTCTCATTCACCCATTATCCGTTTTGAGCGTACAATATATCAATTTTTTCGTCTAACTACAAAAAAACTCGAATCCACTCTGACCCGACCCAAATTGAAAGTGGACCCCACATATATTTGTACCACAATATAGTCACTAAAATGTCATTTGATGCTATTTTTCCAACAGTTATTTGTCTATAGAATATCAACATTCTACACATTACTCCCAAATGAATTTTTCTCTAATATAGTTATACTTACTCCAGTGTACCTCAAGATCTTGCAATAACTAACCGACAAGTAATTAAATTAATGATATATAATGCAATGCAAATTATCTACATATTACATTTATACACTTATTTTAGAACACTGAATTTTTATGATATTTGTTGCATGCAAGGAAGACTCATACTATAGTTTATTTGTCGATTCTTATATGTTATAAATCATAATATCATAAGAAACAGATACTTTGATGAAATATGAAGCATGAGTAGTCTGCCCATCAACGGTTATGGACATCGCATTTCAACCGTTTGGATGTGCATCATTCGAAAAAGTCATACACTCCATTTGGTAATCTGGAGTGAAGTTTGGATTAACAGTTTAGATATATGATTCATACATTCTGATATATTTTTGTTTATTGCCTGATGTCAGTATGATTATTTGAATTTTGAGAGCATAGAAACAACCTCAAAACATGCTTATATGCTTGAATGATCTTATCTCAAAGTTACTACCCACTATCACACAATGCTTTATGTTGTATGTTAGATTCAAGGTTACTAACTTCTCAAAATGTCTCTCACTCTTTCTGATACGAGATTGCCCTTCAAATTCCAACATAGATAATTCCCATTGATGGTTGCATATGTCATGGCTATCAACAAAAGCCAGGGCCGAACACTAACTCACGTTGGTTTATTGCTAAAAAAATCAGTTTTTAATCATGGTCAATTGTACATGACTTTCTCTCGAGCTACCTATCCTGATAGCCTGAAAGTATTCATTAGTTCTAGATGAGGATGGACAAGATTATGTTGCTACTACCAATGTTGTCTACTAAGAGATTTTCAATAATGTGTAAATACAACCGGTGATATTAGGTTTCTTTTCCAAGATGGAAAATTGCTATATATCTACACAAAAATATATCTTCCATACATATGAATTAGAATAGCAATTCATTCCTATAACTGAGTTACTAGAGAACAAGCATATTTGACCAATTTATAAAAATCATAAACAATGATATATAAAATCTCTAAAGTTCCAGCACCGCATGCGTACATCTACACATTAGCTATTAATTAAGCAATTATTTGCTGGAATTCAAACAAGGATAACATCAGAAAACATAATCGATCCAAAACATATTTTCAATTGCACTATATAATATTTGATGTTATAATTTATAGGGAAAATGATCAAATAGACCCCTGAACATTTCACAAAAAGTCAATTAGACCCTTGAACATTCAAAAAGTGCAATTAGATACATAAACTCACGATTTTAGTTCAATCTACCCCATTAGCAAGTTAACCAACAGGTTACTTCCGGTAAACATCCATGTGGCAGCTTACTTGACCCAAATATTAATATTTAATTCGCCACATAAGCATATTTTAAAAAATAAAAAAAATAAATGTCCAATTCATTTCACTGCTTCCTCTTCTTCTTCTTTATTCATTTCTTCTTCTTTATTCATTTCACTGCGCCTTTTCTTCTTTATTCATCATTGTGTCTTCTTCTCCTTTATTCATTTCATTGTTTATTATTATTATTATTATTATTATTATTATTATTATTATTATTATTATTATATCTGAGTTCAGAGACGGTGGCAGAGCGATGGGGTACGGTGCCACAAAACTGATGAGTATGGAGTGAGGACGGTGGTGGAGCGGCGGCCAGGATGTAGTGAAGACGGTGGTGTGACGACGCCGGTGAAGTGAATGGGGTTGTGTGACGACACTGATGTGGTGAGGATGGAGTGTTTCTCATTCAGATCTGAGTTCGGAGCGACGGTTATGGAGCGATTGTTTTCGGTGAAGTGAATGTTTTTGTTGTTGTTGTTTTTTACGTTGGCAAAGGTGGAGTTCCTGGGCACAAACAGAATACCGAAGGAGAAGTTGTCTGACCTTGCACCTTCATGTCGGCACGACGAGTAGACTGAAAAGACCAGATAGTCCAGCTAAAGAAGAAGAAGAAGAAGCAGTGATGAATAAAGAAGAAGAAGACGCAATGAAATTAATAAAGAAGAAGAAGACGAAGCAGTGAAATGAATTGGATTTTTATTTTTTTATTTTTTAAAATATGCTTATGTGGCGAATTAAATATTAATATTTTGGCCAAGTAGGCTGCCAAATGGATGTTTACCAGAAGTAACCTGTTGGTTAACCTGCTAATAGGGATGGCAATGGGTCGGGTGTGGGTCGGGGAGGGCTACATCCATCATCCGACCCACCTTATATTTGCTCCACCCACCCCCACCCCCAACCCGCATCGGGTGGACTTTTTTAAAATCCACCCCACCCCCACCTGGTGCGGGTGCCCACTACGGGTACTCACCACTTATCAACTTATTATTTAAAAAAAATATATTTAAATTACTTGCACATAATAAAAATAATAAAATTCATTTGTTATACTAAAACATAGAATAATAGAAAAATTCTAATATAATAACTAAATTGTTAATTTTAAAAATTTACTTAGTAGCTTAGATATAAAAATAGTAAAAAGTTACCCAAAGTTATTGAGACTTTTATAATTAACTATATACTAGTGCTACTTATTTTACTATTATATATATATACACACACATGGTGGGTCGGGTGGGGTTCTAGACGGGTTTTGTACATAGAACCCGAATCCAACCCGACCCACTCCGGGTTTATTTTTTTAAGACCCACACCCGACCCACCACCCACTATCACCCAAAAAAACCCGATCCATGCGGGGTGGATTCGGGTGGATATCCACGGGGCAGATTGAAATTGCCATCCCTACCTGCTAATGGGGTAGATTGAACTAAAATCGTGAATGTATCTAATTGCACTTTTTGAATGTTCAAGGGTCTAATTGACTTTTTGTGAAATGTTCAGGGGTCTATTTGATCATTTTCTCTAATTTATATAATTATATATCGATCCAAATATTCTTAATATATTATAACAAATTCATTCCGTGCATCGCACGGATGAAAATACTAGTTATATTAAAGAATAAATTGTACTCAAAATAATAGTAATGATTCATAGCTTTAATAATTTATGCTCAATATAGTTGTGGACAATATTAATTCATACAAATTTAATAATTAAATTTTTTTTAATTTGTACATGCAGTTTTATTAATTATAATTACTAAAATAATAAATATAATTAAGAAAATAAAATTAAAAAATTAAAAAAATATGCGTTCATGAATATTTTTTAAAAAAAATTAAATACATACATATGTTTATGCACTAAATTAATCATATAAAATTTAAATGCTAATTTTTAATTTCTAAATGTAATTATTTTAATTATAAATCTATCAATATTTATACTTACTATTAATAAAAACAAAATCCTACTTTTGCAATTTTCTGCCAAACTATTACTATATAAAATCTAATAACTACTATGTTAATTAAACTACTAATTACATGAATATTAGTATAATTATAATTCAACGTGGTATAAAAGTATAATTGCACAATATTAGTATAATTACCTAATAATTATTATGGTAATTAAGAAATTAATTACACAGATATTAGTATAATTGACTAATAATTATTATGTTAATTAACCTAATAATTACATATATTAGTATAATTACAATTAAACATGGGGTTGTTAGATTTTTTTTTTAATAATTATAATTAATTCATTCAGATATGGAGGAGGAAGAAAAAACTAAATGAGATATAGTGAAATTGAATATTTTTTTTTTTGAATACAACTGACCCTATTACATTGTAGTATCTGTTCATCTATACTTTCTCAACCTGTTGAAGCACAAAGAGTCAATTTCGAGATCTCCTCCACTGAGACTAGAACTCATGACCTCCTATCTAAGGGTGTCAACTACATGCCACTTGAGCACAAGGTGCTTGGCGTGAAATTGAATATAGTTAAGGTATAAAAATATAATTGCACATATATTAGTGTAATTGACTATAATAATTGCTTAATAATTATTATGGTAATTAAGATCAACATTGGTCGTAGGATTTATTTTTATAATAAAAACAATTAAATTATTTCTCATTTTCCCATATTTATTTTAGTAATAATATAAGTACATAAGTCATCATATTATTATATATCGATCTTTTTAAGATAATTGTAGACAAACAAGTCATATATTATTCAATTAATTGAGTGATACTTTTGCACTAATCTTGTAATCAAATAAATGTACATGTTCAATATTAGAATTTTTTTTATAATTTCATCTTTAATTTTATTATCTAAATATATAATAAAAATATTATACGTGGATAGCATGGGTAATTGGACAATTATTTGCTCTAATTCAAGTAAGGAAAACATAATCGATCTAACCAATTTCATCAATTGCACTATATAATATTCGATGTTATAATTTATATAATTGTATATAGATCCAAATATTCTTAAAATATTATAACAAATCCATTCCGTGCAACGCATGGGCAAAATTACTATTTAAAAAAATTATTCCGCGTGCGTGTTAGCATTATGAACATTCTAGGATAATATAATGTATTTTATGAGTTAAAATAATATACTTTGTGTTAGAATAATATAATGTAATTGATGTGTTAGAATAATAAATTTGTTTTGGGATAAAGTAATGTATTTTATGAGTTAGAATAATGTATTTTATAAGTTAGAATAATGTATAATGTACTTTATGTGTTAGAGTAATGAAATTTTTAGGGTAAGATAATATATTTTATGAGTTAGAATAATGTATTTTATAAGTTAGAATAATGTACTCTATGTGTTTTTATATCGTTGTTCACACAGCTGTGTGGATCACGGTTCATGCAATAATGATTGAGATATGTTAACTTTAACAATTTGATAATACAACTTGTCTTTTTAAGTCATATATATATATATATATATATATATATATATATATGTATAAACATAATAAGTGTGAATGAAAGTTATACCCTTCATTTATGTCCGTTTTTTCGTTAAGTATTGTTGTGCATTATGCTATAAAAGTTGCACTTTACGATATATTAGGCAAACATACCTCTACCATTATAACTTCCGTTATCTTTTCCACTATTGTTACCATGCACATGCATCCACTATATATTTTCTTATTTTCTTCAATAATAATAATATATACAGATTATATATTGGGGTTATGTGTTAGTTATATATATTGGGGAGCAATCATTATTGCATGGACCATGGTCCACACAGCTGTGTGGACCATAAATAAAAAGTACATTTTTAATATACTAAAAGTACATTATTTTTGTACATAAAGTACATTATTTTAGAATACATTATTTAAGTACTGAAAGTATATATTTATATATATATTATCAAATAATGTACCTTCAGTTCAAAAATAATGTACTTTTAGTATAATAAAAATGTACTTTTTATTTTTGGTCCACACAGTTGTGTGGACCACGGTCCATGCAATAATTTGTCGGGAACTGCCCGGCCGCCCGCCGGCCCATTCTGTCACATGTCATTTACAATTCATCCGGTGAAATGAATGAAATTAAAAGAAAAAAGACTGTCTTTGACGTTAGGTATTGCTCTATACCCAAAGCTAAGGATCAAACCATTGACCTTTGGTTAAGAATGAATGAGTTCCTTCCACTTAACCACACTCCTAGGTTAGCATGATTCTAATTTAGTAACATGATTCTAATTTAGTATACATTCAATTAATACGGAGTAATATCTAGATATTCCTAGTAAACAAGTAAAAAGGATATCCTTAGCTAAATAGGTCTGATAATTGGCTTAAGTTCAGCTTTTTGTAAGAGTTGTCTATTGATTTTCTTGATTTGAGTTGGTCAATTATGGACAACTTAATCCACTTCACTTTTTATGGTCATTTACTGGGGTCCTCATCGATAACATATCTTCCGATAGCGCCGGTTGATTTTCCTGTAAATAGAGTGGGGACTTTTCTTCGTGAGTGGCTAAGAACTTAGATACCCAAAAATATTAAAGAAGAAAGTTGAAAATACAACGCTTTAAATTATTTGGTACTCATGCAGTCCTGTTATGGGAGAAGAGACTAAAGATTTTTGATATATCACGTCATTTTATTTTATTTTATTAATGATTAACACTCCATAAATTGATCTTAATTAATTAATAATATTTCAATAAAAAAAATAATGAAAGAGATAATCATTGATCTTGTATCTAACGACACAAAATCCTTGATCCTGTGGTAGTCGCAAAGTGGAACCGCCGTGGAAGGGTCCATTGCCCATCATTTAGACTTCTCTAGTCCCCTTCATTCTTCTGCTTATCTGGACTCTTGACAGCTTTTCTAAGCTCATTAAATTTTGAATCCAAGAAAAAATAGGATAGGGAGTTTTTTTTTTTTTTAAAATAAATATAAGAAACAAAAAACAACCACTAAGAAAAACTGCATTAAATTAGGTCAAGCAACTCAATAGAATATGTCAAAACTTGTCAGCATGAGCAGTTTAGTTACTACTCAGGTGGTAGATTATAAGCAATAATGCATGATGGAGATTTGGTGATAATTGCAATGTGGGGTTACACATAATGTGGTGGCCCCGTGTGAGTAATCAACGTTGGTCCTCCCACCTTTGAGGTCACTAAGTCACATTGATTTACCTGTCTACCATGATAAACATGGTATGTTGGCAACTTGTGTAATAAAAATATAAAACAGTATATGTTATCTTATTTTAGATTTATGTCCGTAGCCAGTTGGTTCTTGATTCGTAGATTATGGGTAAAGACATACACAGAATTGAACCTTGATAGTCATGACGTATAATAAAAATATAAAATCAACTATGCCTTTTAAGTTAGACACGTTTGATCATATATTTAAAAATTAAACTATCAAGTGTAATGGCATTCATTATTAATTTAAATTTATCATTATATTTAGACAAAATGGTTAAATAAGTTCTTGAACTATTTGAGAATATTCAATTGTACCATCAAACTAAAAGAAGTTTCATATGAGCATTCAAACTCTAGTTTAAAAATAAAGAGCTAATTCCACACAAAAATGTCACTTTTGGTCCTATGACTATTGAAGTATTTTTAATTTCAGCCCATAAGTTTAAAAATTGTCAATTTTAGTCCACAACTATTTAATTTTTGTTAATTTCGGTCCACACCGTTGGCCAAGAACGCTCCTGTGCCGTCACATGTACTTACTACATAGGCACCGTCAGTGCTCTCATTGTCTACGACATCACCCTGATGACAAATGTGCTATACAACACGTCACAGACTTCTCATTTTTCCTTCCAGTTCATTGTTCATACCTTTTTTTTCCAACACTTAAAGCTAACAGGTATACTTGGTCTTGAATTCTAGATTAGATGCCTTCTTTATCTTCTTTTCCTTCTTTTCTACTTGAGCTAAACTAGGTTGTAGTTGATTAAACTGAGTATAAACTGTTGGGAATAATTCTCGAAAAACCCAAGAAAATGGACGAAAATAGAAAATCCACTAAAACAAAATATTACAAGAAATTCCAGGAATTTAAACCTACAACAAAGGTTAGATAAACCTGGAATACAAGGGACGGGAAGAACGGAATTTGGGGTAGATGTAAGTACGAGTCGAGTTGCCTCTGTCCTTAAAACCTTATTTACCGCCTCCCGGGGTGCTGGAGCGTTGCGGTCTAGGTTTCCCAGGATAAAACGTACTACGATCCGCCGTTTGAGCACACAAACTTGGATCCGGCGAATGAGAACATGGGATGCACACATGTGGCTAGAACAAAGGAAGAACAGAGTTTCGAGGAGGAAAACTGATTTTCTTCTTATCACACAATGCTCCTGCTCAACCTGGAAATTTATAGTAGAGGAAAAGTATAAATAGCATTGATAATGGCATTCATTCTTCACATGTAACCTCCATCCACTAAGCACGAAATTAACTTCCCACTAACAGTCCATTAATAAGAAATAATGGCAGGATTTAATTCCTTAATGCCAAACGTCATTCTTATCAACGGTCACAGTGGAAGTGATACGTCGCTACGAGTGCCGCGAGACATTCTCGAACTCTATCGAGGCGTGCCGCGAGACATCGCTAATGTCTCGCGCGTTGCCGAGGCACGAGACATCACTGATGTCTCGAACTGCCATCCTTGCCGCGGCGCTACTTCGGAGGCCGAGACCTCTCGAAGGTTTATGTGGTACTGAGATGGGAAAATGTTCAGAAGCGCACACAATTTCAAGCCTTTTCGAACTCATTTTGGGATTTGATTTGCACCCCCCTGCGCGCGAGAGAGAGCCTCTATGCCATACAAGTCAATTAGCTTAAAAAAGCCTCTTGTATATATAGTGGGTGAAATCCTCTTCCCAAACCAATGTGGGACAAAGGCTTTCCTTAAAGCTTTTCCCAAATTTTTTCCATCTTAATGGGTCTACTTTGAGAACCAATTTCTCATTCACCCATTATCCATTTTGAGCGTATAATATATCGATCTCTTCGTCTCACTACGAAGAATCCGAATCCACTTTGACCCGACCCAAATCGGATGTGGACCCTACATATATTTATACCACAAAATGGCCACTTAAAATGCCATTTATGCCATTTTTTCCAACAATCCCCCACATGAATGAAAATTGTTTTTGGGGTATTTTAGAAAAACGGAAACAACTGTGTTCAACGGTTGATTCCTGCATAGCAAAGGTAGGTTTAACCCTTTGAACCTTGCCTTATGAGATCTATATACCCTACTGGTTGTACGATAGAACGCGATGTCTTTGAACCGACTGCCGTTTGTGTAGACATTGACAAATCTCACACAGCAACCTTCCAACCACGTCCTGTTCTCATGACTGTGCCCATTTTGGTCGTGGGACACCTGCCTGGTTCTACAAGAGTTTCTAAAGAATTGAGCCCAGTTCAATTCTCCTTTGAAGCGACCCACACTTCTCTCTCACATAGGTGATTCTTTCTCGAGTTTCCTGCAACTCAACACATGTCCATTTGACATTGCATACGCAGCATATGTCAGATGACAATCGAATCATTAAAGCACTAGTGTGCTAACCTCGATCGGGAGTCACTGTTTTAACGAGGAGTGGTAGGGATCGCGGACCGCACAGTGACACGCTCATTCCATAATTTGGTTGTCCCATTGAACCTAGGTGCCAGCTAGGTTGGGTATCCACTATGGAATTTTTATATACCAAGGGCTTTAGACCCATTCCTCGTATCAATTTCTCAGCAACCAAAGGTTACCCTTTAGGTTAGCGGCCGCTACGTTGTCCTCTGACCTTATAATCAATAGAGACAACTCCCGTTGCGAGAAATTGTTTAATGGTATTATGTCTACGACTTATAAGTCTAGACTACCATGCAACTCCATACTCAACCAATTTCGCTTGACTATCGCAAGGCAACAACATTGGAGGTATGAGTTTTCCAACTCGGGAACATTCTCAACACGAATGGCATTACCATTCAACCTCTCGAGACACACATGTGTCCTAAGGTTTTCCAGCGTAGATTCCAACAAGGATCTAGCTATCACGAGAATTTCCACTTTTGACTGACTACCCTGGCTCACATCAACCATGTAGTCATTCATGGACTTAACATCCTTTTCATATCCGATTAACGCACTATACTTTCCAGGTACGGCTGGATATCGCACGTAGTGCAGTCCAAAATTATAAGTACCATAGGTATCTCATAATTTTTTCCACTATTACCTTCTAGTGCGTAGCACTAGGGTTACTCGTATCACTACAGAGTTTATAAACCGCATGGCAATATTTGGCCAAATACAACACTTAGATACAATTGAACTTACCAATAATCGAAGTGTATTCTCATCGAGAAGTACAATCTTTGTGATTTTTGGATAGTTAGTATCTAACGTTGTCCAAGCCACTTGATTATCATCCTTTTGCAAGGAATTAATCAACACAATGAGATTGGCTTCACACGAGACCATCAGGTCCTCTCATGATTTTAATCCCGAAGATTTAAATCTGCCAATTCATATCTTTCACGTCTAATTTCCAATTTAACATGATCTTGGTAGACTTGATCACTCTATCGTTTCCACCCACGATGAGTTTATCGTGTATAAACGCATATAGTAACAACATCGTCTATTGTATGCCATACATAGACCTTTTGTCATTTTGTTTATACTAAACTCGTTGGTTTATCATTGTATGATCAAAACATCACGTGCCAATATTTCAGGCTTATCGTTTTTACCATACAAGGATTTTATCAAACTATCCACTTTCTTTCATAGCGTGGAACCAACAAAGCCCTTAGGCCGTTCCTTGACTATAAAGAAATGATTATTAAATCCACTTGATGAACTTCCAAATCCCACACCGTGGGTGAGGCAAGTATCATCCTTATGGATTTTTATTCTCACACGAGAGAATACACATTAAAGTAATCAAGGCACTCGCAAGTAATCTTCAATTACTGGCATGATTAAGCCTGTATATTTGATTAATTAATATCTCAGAAATACAAGGCATAAATATAAATACCATACAGAGTTCTAATACTACTAGAAGTAATATTAATATAAAGAGTCCTAACACTCCCCCTCAAGCGCAGGGAGCAGCAGCGATCTGCAGCTTGTCACGCAAAAAGACAAATCGAGGAGCAGCAGTGGTTTGGTAAAGATGTCAGCCAGCTGATCCTTGATTGAGATGAAGTTGACCTGGAGCTCACCTGCAGCAACTTTATCACGAACAAAATGGTAATCAATCTCAATATGCTTCGTTCTGGCATGAAAAACAGAGTTGGCACACATATAAGTGGCACCCAGATTGTCACACCACAACTTCGGAGTAGAAACCGGAGGAACACCAAGCTCACACAGCAACGAGACTATCCAGGTGACCTCAGCACACACATCCGCAATGGCCTTATACTTAGCTTCAGTAGAGGACCTAGCCACAGTGCGTTGCTTTTTACAGACCCAAGAAATCATATTAGACCCGTAGAACACAGCAAACCCACTTGTGGACTTCCGATCTGTTGGACAACCAGCCCAGTCCGAATCACTGTAAGCATGAAGAACAGAATGAGAAGACTTACAGAGACGCAAACCGTAGTGAGTGGTGCCCTTAACATAACGCAGAACCCGCTTCAGCTGAGCCCAGTGCGCAACAGAAGGAGCATGCATCTGCTGACACAACAAATTCACTGCAAAGGAAAGATCAGGCCGAGTGACCGTAAGGTACTGAAGTGCACCAGCCAAGCTCCTGTACCGAGTGGGATCCGCAAATGGTTCAGACGAGTCAGGCACAGGACGTGAAACAGGAACCGGCGTAGCAAGCGGCTTGCAGTCAGTCATACCAGCTCTCTTCAGAATATCAAGCATGTACCGCTTCTGAGAGAGCAACATACCACCATCCATAGCCACGGTCTCAATACCAAGAAAGAAGCCTGGAGCACCCAAATCCCGAATTTTAAATGCGGTAGATAGTTTCGCAATGAGCGAAGAAACCAAGATAGGATCACTACCCATGACCAGAATGTCATCAACATATACCAATAAGTAGACCCGCGACTCCCCCTGAGTAAAAATGAACAAAGAAACATCCGTCTTGGAGGGTCGAAAACCAATAGAC
>CM008340.1:13264873-13280198 GCA_002525835.2 Ipomoea batatas
TGTTTGAACTTTGAATTGCTATTTTGTTATAGAGTTAATACCACAAATGGTCCTCTGACTATTGAGCTAGTACTCCTTTTAGTTCTCGACTTTCAATTCGACCATAAATGGTCCTATGACTTTCATTTTTAACCACAAATAATCCTCTCTTAAAATTTCTGTTAAATAAGTGTTAAATCTAAGGGTAATATTTTCAAATTGATTAATATTATTATGATTACTTCTTTTTGAGAATTATATGACAACATAATTAATTTCAAACATTAATAAACATTAAGTTAATAAATATAAAAATAAAATGAACGTGACAAATCACATAAATGAATAAATTAAATAAAAATTAATGATTAATGTTCATAATTTGTACTTGATTAATTATATTAATTAATTCAACGGTGGCAGTCTTCGGTTGTGTCCCAAACAAAATGTTTGATCGATTAATGAAGAATGAAAACTATTAATCAGCCATGTATGAACAACCATGAAAATTATGGGAGCATGGATTTTGAAAAAAAAAATTCTTCCATTTTAATCTGTTGGTTAAATTAAAAACAGATAGCTTTAATATTAAATCTTCATTTTGTACGCATAACTACTAGAATAAAGTGTATTGCCTTTTTATTTAGGAGTATTTATATTTGTTAATTGTTTCAATTATGCTTGTTGGTGATAAATTCTAAACATTTTTATTTTAACACCATTGTATATCAATTTGGCGATAATAACCCTAAATTTAACACCTACTTAACAAAAATTTTAATAAAGGACTATTTGTGGTCAAAAATAAAAGTCAGAGGACCATTTCTGGTCGAATTGAAAGTCAATGACTAAAAGGAGTACTAGCCCAATAGTCAAAGGACCATTTGTGGTATTAACTCTTTGTTATATAATGTTTAGATTTTTGATATGCATTATGTGATTATGTGAATATATACTGTTTGGTAGTATATATGTTCGAAAAATTATGAAATGTTGAAATTTAGAGATCCTAAACCGAATCGAAATCGAATCGAACCGAACTCAAATGTTAAATCGAATGGTTTAATTTTTTTTTAAACCGAAAAATCGAAACCGAAACTGAAAAAAAAAAATAAAAAAAAAAATCGTCCCCAAGTTCAAAACGCCCACTCCTATTGTGAACAGATACTACATTGTAACAGAGTCAGTAGTACTTACTCAAAAGAAAAAAAAAATGGGGAGCTTTAATTTTGATATTATTATTGTTAGCAAATTGAAAGGAAAAATGACGTACAATGATTGAAAGTTGAAACAACAAAGTTTTCATCCAAGAGTCTTCATCAAATCATGAATATAGAATAATAATAATAATAATAAACAAACACAAATAAAATGAAAATTAAAAGGGCTTCATCGCAAGTACTGTTTACTTCTTGGGAGCGAGCCTAGACTTGATCTTCTCCACCTCCTTCGTCCCAACTTGGAACGCCTTAGTCAACACGTCATCCGGGACAGTCGGCGACGCCGCGAACAGGGCGGCGGCGATTGACTGTGTTCCCGGCAGCTGGCTGTTGAACCCGGCGATCACGGCGGCCGGAACATCCCCGTTATTCTTCTGGAAATGGACCAGCCCCCTGGGGAACACAAACACCTCGCCCTTCGTAATATGCTTGGAGACCAAGACGTTGGCGGTGGTGATGAACCCCACGTCCAGCTCGCCCTCCAGCACGAAAATCATCTCGGTGGCGCGTGGGTGCGTGTGGGGAGGGTTCAGCCCGCCGGGCGCGTAGTCAATGCGGGACATGGACACGCCCAGGGTGTTGAGTCCAGGGACTTTTTCGACATTTGCCCCCGTCACCACCGCCCCCATTGTGTTGTTGGTGGCTCCCGGCTTCGCTAGCACCATTGACGAGAAATCCTCCGCCGTGAAATTCTTCTTGCAGGCGAATCCATTCACCTTCACACCTATATCCACGCAAATTAAAACACATTACACTCAATTTTTCATCCAAATTACCCAGAAAATTATCCTTAATTACCGAAATAGTTCATTGATTATGGCCCTGTTTGTAAATAATCGGCCTATCAGCTAATTTTGGATTATTTGATCACTATTAGTTGTTTGGTTAATAAGTTTTTTATAACTCCAAAATACTAAAATTTAAAAGCTACTCAAAGCAGCATTTTCAATTAGTTTTTTAAGAAAAGAAATTATATCAAACAGCTATCAGCTAACAGCTAATCTATCAAACAACTTTTTACAATCAGCTAATATTATTAATTAATCATACATTCTAACCCAAACAGCTAACTCAATCAACTAACAGCCATTTACCAAACGACATAATGAAATTATCAATTTAAACAATCAATATTATTTTTAAGTAATTAAGTCTTTAACTTTAAAATTCTTAACTAATTTGTTCCTTTTGTTTGTTTAGCTGTCAGATGTATGCAAATCTCTATAAAAAGTAAAACCAAAGTCAACTCCAAGATATACAAGCCCACCGACTTAAAACCAATTTCTTTGGAAGATTCAAACAATTCATCAATATTAATAAACTTGAACAGAAAAACTGGAGACTGAAGCACTAATTGAAAGACAAGACAAGACAAGACAAGACAAAAATGTTTAAGGTTATACATACTTGAGTTGAGATCAGCAACACAGACATCTTGAAGCAAATCTGGATCGCCAGCAGAGACTGTGTTGGAACTAATCATGGTGCCCAAAATCATAAGTCCCAATATTGCTGCTATCTTCCCAAAAGGAGCCATAATAATAGTGCGTTTTTCTTGATTTCCCACTTCCCAGAACCGAAAAGGAAGACTGTCAAATAGTATGAATGTTGGAAAAGGAGACAGAGTGGAAGCGGTGTGGAGAAGGGAAAAGTAGTTGGGGAGTATTTATAGGTGGGAGGTGAAAATTAAAGTATTAGGTGAGAAATGGAAATTATGGAAAGTTTGGGGGGTTGACGTGGCTGGGAGTATTCAATTTGTGGGAAAGCAATGAAGCATCAACCATATATGTCTTCTTGTTCTCTTTCACTCTAAGTAAAGCGATCGGGATCCGGCCGGAAGCTCAAAGGAGAGTAGTTAAGGATGGCAATTTTAATTCCCCTCACAAATTTTTGCCAGAATTATCTGGTTTAAATCAATTTTTTAAGTGATAGTGGATGATCAGTCTTAAAAAGTTAATTAAACTTCCAATAGGTCAGGTTAAATTCAAGTTTGATGTACAAAACTTGCTTAAAATTTCACCAACTCACCATGTGTGTGAATGTGTATATATATATATATAGTAAGAGAAATACTATGACATAGTTAATTATAAAAGTTTCTATAACTTTTGCGGACTCTTTATTATTTTTTGTTATAAACTAATATTTTTTTTTTAAATAACGATTTAGTTGGGGGTGACGGTAGGTGGAGAAAGTATAAGGTGAGTCGGGTTGTGGATGTAGTCTTTCCCGACCCATCGACATTACTAAAGGAGATGAGAGTTTTCTTAGATGCAATTGGATAATAATTAATCCACACTTAGTGTGATTATCCGTCATTGAAACTTGAAAGTGTGGTTATAACTTATAAGTTGTCTGAAAAATATAAGGTGACAAATATAAGTTGATTGTGGTTTTGTTCAAAGTAAAATGAGTTTGAACCGTTTAAGTATAACGTCATGTATTTACACGCAATACTTATTTATCTTGATTTTCATTTTGCTGTTTTACAATATTACTAAAAAAATATTCCTAATTAAAATTTATTATCTACTTGACGGCAATTTTACATTTTATATGGCTTTACAATATTCATACTTAAATTTAATCCAACCAATAAGTACATTGACTTAATAATGAAATAGTTTGATTTGGCACGATGAAAACAGTTTAACATACATAGATTATTTTTTACTCTTGGTTGGTCTACCTTTCTCATTGACTAAACTATTGTCCCCCTTCGTGCCGTAAACGTGAGCAGTGGCATGACCCTCGCTTGCTCTGTTCTATTCTATATGTTGACCATACATCCATTTTTAGTAGCTTTGATGGCTTCTGATGGATGTTTGGCAAATAGCTGTTAATGAATTGAGTTAATGCATTTAATTACGAAATAATTGATAAGATTAGCTGGTTGTAAAAAGATATTTCGTAAACTAATTGTTAGCTGATAACTGATTACATGCAAAATGACTTTATGGATATAATTTATTTTCTCAAAAATTTTATCGAAAAAACTATTTTGAGCAACTTTTTTAAATTTTAGCATTTTGAGCAAATGAGCAATAAGTTGTTACAAAAAATCGATTAATCAAACACTTATATTAATTGTTTAACCAAGCAAAACAAGCTAAATATCGATGATAAACTAACTATATATGTTACCAAATATGACCGATGTGTTTATACTCCCAATCTTGGTACGTAGGGCCATATATCAACTTGTTTCTTTCTTTTCTTAACAGAAATATACTTCCTTATTACTATTATAATTTATAAGAAAAGAATTAATACTAAGCTCAATCATTTATATTTTTTTTAAACACTCAAAATCTTTTTCAGTCCAAAGAATCAATGTCATCCCACTACCGAAGTTCGATCTTGTTACCATCCATTTGAAATGGTAACAAAGATGTCATCACTATATAGTAGTTGGCATTTATATTCCTACTAGTTTTTTGTATGCGCGATGTGCAAAAAATAGGTGCCCAATATAATATTTTATATTACATTTTAAATTTATTTAGATTTTAGATATTTAAGTTATTGTAAATAATAATAATAATGTAAAATATTTTTATAAATTTTATATTTATATTTTAGGAAATAAGTAACATATAAATCCATTATATATAATGTGTATATATTATTATTATTATTGAAGAAACTAAGAAAATGTATAGTGGATGCATGCGCATGGTAACAATAGTGGAAAAGATAACGGCAGTGGTATGTTTGTCTAATATATTGTAAAGTACAACTTTTATAGCATAATGTACAAAAATACTTAACAAAAAAAAAACGGACATAAATGAACGGTATAACCTTCATTCACACTTATTATGTTTTCAGATTTTTTTCTTTCTCTTTCTATATAATAGAATGAGAATTGCCTTAGGTAAGTTTTAGATAATAACAAATTTAATTGCAGATTTTTAATATGAGTGTTTAATAATTTGTTGGTGTAGCAAGATTCATCTACAGGTTCAACACTTTAACGAACTATTCAAATTGGTGGGGGGGGGGTATTATTGATGCAAGAAATGAGAATATTATATTCATATAATGAATACATGGGATGAGAACGTACAATTGTATTGACTAATGACAGCATATTACAGAATCTGAGAGAATATATAAATATACACAAGTAGAGGTATAAGATGAGTAGGATAGTGAATCACAATATGACCTAGAGTAGGATAGTGAATCACAATATGAGTCAAAGACCTAGAGTCCTAACACTCCCCCTCAAGCACAGGGCAGACTAGCAACCTGTAGCTTGTCTCTGAGAAAAT
This sequence comes from Ipomoea batatas, assembly GCA_002525835.2. Lineage (NCBI taxonomy): Eukaryota > Viridiplantae > Streptophyta > Magnoliopsida > Solanales > Convolvulaceae > Ipomoea > Ipomoea batatas. The sequence continues at coordinate 13,270,350 of CM008340.1, forward strand.
TGAATCTAGGACCAGGAAGAGCTTTGGTGAAGATATCAGCAAGCTGGTCTTTCGTGGAAATAAAATTCACCTGAATCTCACCAGCAGCCACCTTATCACGAACAAAGTGATAATCAATCTCTACATGTTTAGTGCGAGCATGAAAGATTGGATTGACACACATATAGGTGGCACCAAGGTTGTCACACTATAATTTGGGAACCGATACACCAGTAATGCGAAGCTCACGCAAGAGGGACAAAATCCATGTTACCTCAGCACATACATCTGCCAGGGCCTTGTATTTAGCTTCAGTATAAGACCTAGCAACCGTCCTCTGCTTCTTGTAAACCCAGGAGATGAGGTTGGATCCAAGAAACACAGCGAATCGACTTGTGGACTTACGATCCTAAGGGCAGCCAGCCCAGTCAGAGTCAGAAAAGGCATGCAGCTCCCTAGAAGAGGACGATCGAACACAAAGCCCAAAGAGGAGAGTACCTTTGACATACCGCAGAACTCATTTCAACTGCTCCTAGTGCTGAACCGTAGGTGCATGCATATGCTGACACAGCAGATTGACCGCAAATGAGAGATCCGGGCGAGTAACTGTAAGATACTGTAAAGCCCCAGCAAGACTCCTGTACCGAGTAGGATCATCATAGGGATATGCTTGCAATGTAAAGGCCCTAGTTAAAGAGATAGGAGTAGACAAAGGCTTGCAATCAGACATGCCTGCACGTTTCAAGATATCATTCATATAACGCTGCTGAGAGAGCAGCAAATCAGCACCACATCGCACCGTCTCAATACCAAGAAAAAACCCAGGCTCCCCAAGATCTTGTATCTTAAATGTAGTAGATAATTTGGCCAACAAAGAATCCACTAGGCCCTGACTACTACCCATAACAAGGATATCATTAGCATACACTAGTATGAACATAAAACAAGAATCCACAGAACAATGAAAAAGAGACATGTTTGTCTTGGAAGCAACAAAGCCCACAAATAATAGAAAATCATGCAACCGATTGAACCAAGCACAGGGTGCTTACTTCAACCCATACAAAGAGCATCTCAACAAGCAGACATGATCAGGATACTGAGAATCAGCATAACCAGGTAGTTGACATATAAACAGTCTCAGACAGACTACCGTTCAGAAAGGCATTGTGCACATCAAGCTGTCTAATAACCCAACCAGAAGAAACAACCAAAGAAAGAAGTAACCTGACTGTAGTGGGCTTGACCACGGGACTGAACGTGTCAAAGAAGTCCTGCCCAGGCACCTGATTAAACCCCTTTGCCACCAACCGAGCCTTGTACCTCTCAATCGAGCCATCAGCATTGCGCTTGGTACGAAAACTCACTTGCAACCAATGATATTCATAGAAGGAGTTGATGTGACCAAACACCAGGTCTGATTCTGAAGGAGAGCATTAAACTCTTGATCCATCGTCTCACGCCACTCTGAGTGTTTTACTGCCTGAGAGTAGCAAGTTGGATCAGCAGGACACACCTGAGCAGCTAGACCAGCAAGAGGAACCTGAGATCGACTCCGAGTAGCCATGGCATGAGACCGAGTCGTGGGCCGAGTAGATTTCCCACGAGGCCTGCCCCGTGGCTTAGTAGCAGGGGCACCAGTAGACACATCTAGCTGCGGTGGCGGAGAAGTAGGCGCAGCAATAGAGCACGGCTCCAGGACAAATTCAGCCCACGGGTGTAGCCGTGACGGTGCAGGTACCTATGCAGCAGACTTAACAAACGGAAACTGAGTTTCATCAAACCGAACATGCCTGCATACATAAATCTTATTAGTCAACAAGTCCATGCACTTGTACCCCCGAAAGGAATTTGGGTAACCTAAGAAAACACATGGAGAGGACCGAAAGGATATCTTATGACGATTATAAGGACGCAAGTGTAGATAGCACAGACACCCAAGAACACGCAGGAAAGAATAAGAGGGTGGAGACTTATGAAGCAGAAAATAAGGAGTGGAATTATGCAATGTAGGAGAGGGCATCCTGTTAATAAGATAGACCGCAGTCTCAAAGGAAAAATCCCAGTACCTTGACGGAACATAAGTATGAGCTAAGAGAGTCAAACCAGTCTCAACAACATATCTGTGTTTGCGCTCAACACGCCCATTCTGCTCCTAAGTTAGACTGAATAGACTTAATCTTGTGATTAAAAGACCGCTCAACCATGACACGGAACTTATCAAATATTGCATACAAATCAGATTTCTATTTCATTGGATAGTACCAAGTATAACGTGAATGATCATCAACAAAAAGAACAAAATAGCGATAACCATCAGAAGATAAAATGGGAGCAGGACCCCAGATGTCCGTATAAATTAAATCCAAAACAGCAGAACTAGAAGAGTCAATACGAGATAAGGGAAAACGGGCAGACTTGCCCAACTGACAAGCACTACAAAGACCCGAATTACAATAAGACACAGACCTAGACCCACTAACTGAACAAAAACGTAAAACAGAACCAAGAACACGATCATGCCAGGTACAAACAGAGGCGCGAGCTGAAAGAAACGCAGAAAGCGACGAACTAGAACTTGAAACTGGCAAGGTGTAAAGACCCCCAGAGCTATTGTCCCGCAGCAGAGGTTCCCTTGTTTGAATATCCTTCACAACAAAAAACGACGGGTGAAACTCAAAAAATACATTATTATCTGTAGTGAATTTCTGAACAGATAAAAGAAACGTAGAAAGCGAAGGAACACGAAGAATATTAGATAAACGAAAAGAACGAGAGGGGGTACTGAAGGAAGCATGACAAATATGACTAATAGGAAGACCCATACCGTCACCAACACGAAGAGTGTCAGTACCCATATACTCCTCAGGAACAGACAGCGCAACAATATCCGGCGTCACATGATTCGTAGCACCCGTGTCTGGAACCCACAATTGAGAGTCAGGAGGTGGCGCCCCAACATCATGATAGGACAAGTTCGCACGAGGAGCAACAGCTTCATTAAACCTGTCGTAACAAGCTGCGGCAGAGTGACCAGGACACCCACAAATCTGACAAAACACACGACCGCCACTAGAGCCATCCCGACCACCACGACCAGCCGGCGACCGCCCAGCTTGACCGCGACTGCACTGGCCTCCACCACCGGCAACCCCAGGCTGCCCACCGCACTATTGTCCTCCGCGAGAAAACCGATGACCACCACGCTGCACTGTGTAGACCACCGACGACGCACCGTAATCATCTGCAGCGAGAAACTCCTGATGCCCCAGGTGATCAGCAAGCTCCTGAAGCGTGACCGGATCTCCACGAACAGCAAGAGAAGATGTCAACCCTCGGTACTCCGGTCGCAACCCTCGGAACACGTACATGTTTTACTCATCGAGAGTGACCGGCCGGCCGACAAGCGCGAGTTCCTCAACGATCAATTTCGCACGGCCAATGCAGTCCACCACCGACGAGTCCCCTTGCCGAAGACTGTGGAGCTGGCCAACAAGGTTCTGAGTCCGAGCACGGGTAGACGATGCCAAAGCTTGTGTGACTGCATCCCATAGCGCCCGACTGGTGCGACAACCCACCGCGAGAAGCATAACCTCTTCGATAAGAGACGACACGAGCATGGAGAGGAGAGTCTGATCCTGGGGGCGCCAAGCAACAAAGGCTGGATTCCGCGTTGGCAGGGAGTCCTTGTCGACAGCAGGGAGCATGGCCAACGGCGTTACGATCATTCCATCAACGTAGCCAATCAGATCATGACCAACAAGAAAGGGAACCACCTGCGTCCTCTAGAACAAAAATTTTTTATAATTGAGCTTGATACTGATGAAGTGATGGGCTGTAGACAACGAATTCACCGTTGTTGTGACAGAGGAAATAGCCACATCAGAAACGGTATGCTCAGACGAGTTCATAGAATCATCAGCCATTGAGAACCTAGGCTAACTGATACCAGATGAGGACGTACAATTGTATTGACTAATGACAGCAGATTACATAGTCTGAGAGAATATATAAATATACACAAGTAGAGGTATAAGATGAGTAGGATAGTAAATCACAATATGACCTAGAGTAGGATAGTGAATCACAATATGAGTCAAAGACCTAGAGTCCTAACACATGGAAACAAATGAATAAGCTAAGTAAAAACAATTCACTCAAGTTACTCGGAGTAGGCTGAGAGTTGGTATATATAAAGAGTAATTTGAAGTCAAAATCCTTTCAATTCCCAGGATGATCTATTTATTATTTTATACAAGTTAGTCGATCTAATTGATCCATTACAATCATGATTCATGACTAGCCAGTGTATCGATTATAAGAGCAATAACATCAATTGAAATTTGTTTTACATGCTTTTTTTACCACGCACATGGATGAGGAGGAAGAGAAAAAGAAGAAAAAAAAAACAAAAAAGAAATTGGGGTGTCAAGAAAAAAAAGAAGAAGATGTTTTTACGTACCCAGATGGCGCTCGTTGTGCATGCATAACTAGGCGCGCTAATGCGCTCAAAGCCTATGAAAGCAGTTGCATTTTTCATTTTCTCTCTCCGCGTGGGTCTCACAAAAACTCCGTTTACTACAAAATCATTTTCTTTCTTTCGATCTTCCACTCTTTCACCTCCAACTCACTATCTCTCTACTCCATCAAAATAAAAATTACAAAAAAAAAAAAAAAAAAAAAAAAAAAAACTCCACAATTTTTTTTAAATCATTAATGGCGTTGCCCTAATTGTTTATCTGGTACGCAAAAATAATTATCAATTTTGTCTTATTGTGACCATTTTTAACTAAGAGTTAAAGTCTAAAAAAAAAAGTCATAGTTTCAACTCTCGGTACTTTTTAAATCCTTCTTAGGTTGGTATATCAATTATGATTTATTGGGTTGACCTAATAAGCCATATGCAATAATCCCAACTACTCCGTAGTAACTAATACGTCTTTTTTCTTTTTTCTTTTCTTTTTTTTTTTAAAAAAGAAAAACTTATTTATATATTTTGGTAAGATATCGGTGTCAAAATGCATAAACTACACATGTGGTATGGACAGCTGACCTTTAGGTTTGTAGCATGTTGAGAATTGTTTTGCATTTCTTTTACTCTTTCTAATATTCGGTTGTTGTTACTATAAATTAATGAAACGTTAATCATTGTTACATGACGTACCCAAACTTGGGCCAAATGCCCAAATTTAATTTCTTAGCAACAAATGTAGATAATATTGAGTCTGTTATAATGTAGTATCTGTTTAATATAGTATCTGTTCATAACTATTTTCTTAACCAAATGAAGCACAAAGAGACAATATCGTCTCCGCTGAGGCTCAAACCTACCCCTCTTATGTGGGGTGTAATCAGGTGCCAATATACTTGATTATGTTCAATACAAAAGGCACATTGTATAGAAATTTACTTAAAATTTACATTATTTGAAGTTATTTTATTTAACTAACTCATAAATAATTAACTACTTCCTACATCTCATATATATTGTCAATTTTTTTTGGGTTGACAAGAGAGACCCGAAATCAGCTTAGATTACTTATAACTGGTTTGTCCAAACCAAGAATGCTAATAGGTTACTCTCACTAAATCAAACTTAAAACATTATTATGACTACTAAGTCAACTCACGAACTTTGATGGGTAGCACCATATATATATATATTGTCATACTTGACTAGACACATAGATATGGGATGTTGTAGTTAATATATTGGTTAAGTGATACGAGTATATTTTTATTTTTTCCCAAAATAAATATATTTTGAATTTTTTCTTATAATAAATGCAAAATGTTGCTAACTATCATCTAGTGTGATGATATCCCAGTTACCATTCTAAATGGGTGGCCATAAGTTTAAACTTTGGTGGTAGGGCTTAGATTCTTTGGGCGGAATATGTTTGAGAATGTTTAAACCCTAGAGATCGGAGCTTAGATTCGTTAGTTTGAATAGGTTTGAAAAAATTTAAAACAAATGCTGTCTTATTATAAAGAATAAAAAGTATTTTTTTTTTTGAAAACGAATAAAAAGTATTTAAAAAAAATACAAAATGTTTTTAAATGATATTTTGGGTAAATGAGTAATTAATAAATGTTGTATTTACAAGAAGCCACAATTTTTGTGGAACATCCCATTTACAAAGCTAAGGAAGATAATAATTTTTTAAGAGTGGGAGTAGTTCATAAGTACATATGATTGTATAAAAATATCCTCAAGTGTTATTTAAAAACTACTATTAGGTAAGGGTCACACTTGTGTGAGACTGTCTCACGGATCCTTATTCGTGAGACGGGTCGAGTAGGATCGAAGAAACATACAAATGTCATACTTATATGTTCAAATGTCATACTTATATGCTCAAATATAATACTAATCAGAAATACAATTTCTCTTACTTATAAGAGAAAAAGTATTACATTTTTCATAATAAGTAATGTTGGCAAGCGTCCCTTGCTTATAAGGGAAAAATAATACTTTTGAAGAAAATGTAATACTTTTAAATTGAAATGTAAAAGTATTGTATTTACCCTTAAAAGTATTACATTTATCCTTATAAGTAACAAAAAAATTATTTCTGATTAATATTACATTTGAGCATATAAGTATGACATTTGTGCATATAAGTCAAGGTTGCAAAAATCGCTAGGCACCCTCTAGGAGCAAGGGGGGCGCCTAGCGCCTAGGCCGCCTAGGTTTTTTTTTTTAATTTAAAAAAAAAAATAAAAAAAAAATAATTTAAGTGTTAATAATTGTAAAGTGTTTAATATTGTAAGTATTTACATTTTAATAGTTAAATATTTAATACTTATTAAGTTATTAGTTATTATTTATTAATTATTAGTGCATTACTTATTAGTTTAATTTAGTTATTACTTATTATTTTATTAAGTTATTACTTATTAGTTATTACTTATTATTAGACTATTAGAGTATTAGTTAATACATTATAACATTAATATTTTAAATGTTGATTTATATTTTTTTAATTTAAAAAAAAAAAACCAGTCGGCCGGCTAGGCGCCCGACCGCGAGGAGGCCGATTTCGGCCTTCCTTGAAGCGGCCGGGCGGCGCCTAGGCGCGATTTTTGCAACACTGATATAAGTATTACATTTTCATCATGATCCGATCTGTCTAACGAAGTTTTTAACATTAGGTAATATAAAAGTTTATGAAATAGCAATATAATTTACACTTTTTATGAAAGGTTAATTAATTGGTGCGCTTTTGATGATCAACTTAAATTATTCCATTTACAACAGTTGTGTGTATGATTATTATTTAGTTGGCTTTCGGTAGTTTTCTCATAATGTAAGTTGTAACCACTTTATACTTTGTGTGTACACCCCCCCGCCCCCGCTCTCTCTCTCTCTCTCTCCCTCCCTATATATATATATATATATATATATATTAGTTCGCACTTGTGTGAGATCGTCTTACGAATCCTTATTCGTGAGTCGAGTCAGGTCGAACAAACATGCAAATGTCATACTTATATGCTCAAATGTAATACAAATCAGGAATAAATTTTTTTGTTACTTATAAGAGAAAATGTAACTTTTGAGAAAAAAAGTAATATTTTTGCATTTTGATGTAAAACTATTATATTTTCCATCAAAAGTATTACATTTTCCATAATAAGTAATGTTTGCAGGTGCACCTTATTTATAAAGGAAATATAATACTTTTGATAAAAAATGTAATACTTTTAAATCGAAATGTAAAAATATTACATTTTCCCTTAAAAGTATTACATTTATCCTTATAAGTAATAAAAATTTATATTTCTGATTAGTATCACATTTGAGCATATAAGTATGATATTTGTGCGTATAAGCATTACATTTACATATTGACCCGATCCGTCCCATGGTGAGACGGTATCACACAAATTTTTGACACATATATATATAAAGAAAGAGAGAGAACATGTTGAATACTCTTTTGTTTTTTTGTTTTTTTTTTTTTTGCTTTTGTTTTATTTATTTATTTTTTGTTTTTCCAAAATCCAAATTGGTCATAGTCGTACCCGTAGAATTTGCTTATCGCCTACTTTACACTAGACTGATTCTAATTCCCTAGAACCCCTACATAAGAGTTACGGGAGAATATAAATTAGATGTCGCCCAATTAGCCTTCTGGTCACTTCAAAACTCTTTAAATTAATATGAAATATTGTAACTTGTAGTTGTATTAACAGTTCACTTACCAATTGTCTAAACCATTGGGTTATACTCCCGTACTACTTTGAGCATATAAGAAATATAATCATAAATCACGGACTAAGTGAGAAATTTTGGTTGTATATAAATAACTAGTTATCACACGTACGTTGCGCGATTAAACCAGTGCCCAATGCGTATTTTTAAATTAGTATTCCTTAATTGGTTATAGTAGTCATATAATAATGAGAGAGAAAAAAAATGCTAAATTAATAAAAATCAAAGAAATAGTCTTGATGTTTATATATTTTAATAAAACATTACGAAATTGTAAATAGTTAAATTACAACTAAAGTAAGTAGAAACAAATAAACCACTTACATGGGAGCAAAATGGCGTGTCATCATTGTCACTTGTTTGGACACCGGTCCGACCATTTAAAATCCATGTGTAATTGTATTTGTGATCAAGTACTTTATAGTTTGTCCGGACAGGTTTGACAATGACATTTGAGATGATGTACTATTTGTTGGTTTGTAAAGTGATATCATACATTCCAATGTCATTATCAAACACTATTGATTGAACCCGAGTTCCTTGCATTTAGATATAGCATTTACAATGATGTTGGTGGTGAATGAGAGCATTTTCATAATAATAATAATACTAATAATGATAAAAATAAAATAATAATAATAATAATAATAATAATAATAATAATAATAATAATAATAATAATAATAATAATAAAACAATGATATATGTTGGTGGTGAATGAGAGCATCTTCATAATAATAATAATACTAATAATGATAAAAATAAAATAATAATAATAATAATAATAATAATAATAATAAAAACAATGATATATGTTGGTGGTGAATGAGAGCATCTTAATAAAAGGGAGAAATTTTTTACTATTTACTTACAGTTTCATCATCAAGGATGATAAGCATATACTTTTTCTTAGGCGTTCTAATAGCGTTTTTTGATTCGTTTTTCTTAATGACATGAACTGTACAACTCCAGCCCACAATTTGTGTGTCAATATCAATTAACTTTACTGCATTTGTCATGACTAATATCCTTGTACCATGGGAAATATGTTCATAAAGGATGTTATGAAATAATATAATGGAAACCACAAAATAAATTCAAAAATCATAGATTAGGGAGTTAGGAGTAACTAAAATGTGTAGATTATAGAAGAATATAATGAGAACCACAACATTCCATACAAGGATACAAGTATAGATGAACAGATTATACAATAGATATATTTACATAACGATATTGAAGTTATACTAATTAATAAGTATACCATCATTGATTTTTATTTTTTTTTTAAAACTGTAATCATTATGAGTACAAATACAAATAATAGAATTAACATGATAATATTTTAACAATCATATACCTATAGAATGTCAAGTAGACGGTTCGTTGCAGAATATGCTAGGTTTAGTTTTGGGTGAATACCCATGAGAAGGGGAGGAGTTTATATACTGTTGTTTTGAGTAGAATAATGGTTTAGTTAGGAATCTATACAAAATTGTTTGAAAACTGCAATAAAGAAACAAATTGCCTAAAAAATTTAATGTTAAACTTCCGTTATATTTAACGGAAGAATTTGGTAAAATTATAAATTATTAGGATATATTAGGAATTTAATTGGAGGTTGCACAATAAGAAGAACACAAAGCACAATA
>CM008340.1:13327983-13341075 GCA_002525835.2 Ipomoea batatas
AATGTGCACTACAAGTTTACAAGTCACAATAATGCGCACTCGAAGGAAAAAAAATGCACTTAACAACGACTGTCAACTCTGTTGATCCGGCCAATTAAAAATATGCACTATAAGGCACAACAATGTGTCTTCGAAGGCAAAAAACTAAAGCACCCAAACACAAAATGTACACTTACAAAAATTACCAAATTACCACTACATATTTTTAAAATTTTCCTACACCCTGGATAGTTGAAAATAAATGATGGATGTAACTAATCATGTTTGAAAACAAGAAAAGATAAAGGATGGCAAAGTTCCACTAGGAGATAGTCATTCAAAAGGCCAAGATATCCGAAATTAATAGAACATGAGCTTTGATACCATATTAGAAAATGAAGACTATGAGCGTGTTTGGCAAATGGTTGATAGCTAGTTGGTTTAGGTAGTAGTTACGTTAATGGTTGATTGCGTTAAATTGCTTTGACCAGTTGGCTTTATTAGTTGGTCATAAATAAATTATTTGATAAATTAGTTGTTTACTAGTAACTAATTGAATGTAAAATGTATAATTCCTTTTCCCGGCGGCGCGAACAAGGTGTGCTAAAGCTCCACAACGGAGGCGGATAGGCTTAATTGAAAGAGAAGAAGCAGCGAAAGAGAGGAATAAAGAATTGGTAGAGTAAATCGACGGACGGGAGACTAGGGGAGAGAATCTCCGCCAGATTTGAACAGAAGCATCATCGACATTGGGAAATTCATATTGTTCCTCTTTGGTTTTTGCACCTTTGGCGTCCTGCTTCACGTTTCTTTCACCTTTATCATATATGTATTTATCTATCACTTCTTTGACTGTCTTGGCTTTGAATGAGTATTATCAAAGACGTTTATTGCGTATACAATCATACAGAGGGGAAGGAAGAGGAATTATACAGTTAATACTTGAAAGGACGCTTTTACTCATCAAATTGAGGTCCATTAATCCTCTTCTGACAGAAAGATCAACATTAAAAGAAATTTTATAGTCAAGTGTTTAAATTATTCAAATTAGAAGTTAATGACCAAATGTGAGAAATCACTATATACTCAATATCATTGTTGGGATTAACTTCTTTTCCATTCCATTGGTATAATATAGCCATACTGTTAGTTATATTATTTATATTATTATTATTATTATTATTATTATTATTATTATTATTATTATTATTATTATTATTATTATTTGTTACTAGTATTGTTGTATGGTCAATATGTATTGTGTGGCTTTGAATAGTTTACTGTAACCATCCTATTGTATAGGAGTCAATCAAGTAGTTTAGAAATATAGGACTCTCTTGTACTGAACGATTGATTGAATTACATTATTCAAAAGTTCGTCTAGTATCATCTAGCAATAGGAAATTATTTTTTCTCTCTTTTTCTACTCCCATGTCGACTTTGTCACCGAGCGTCTGGTTGAGAACTCAATCGCGGCAGTTCCGGTAACCAACACCAACCCACTATACTCTGCCCACCATTTCGTCTCGATCAAGCTTACAACCAGGAACTTCTTGTTTTGGCGCACCCAACTTGTTCCAATCCTGCGAGGACAAGGCCTCCTAGGCTATGTGGATGGCACACTACTGTGTTCGCCGACGCAGCAGCACCACCCAATCCCGCCCACGTTACGTGGGTACAGCATGACCAATCCATCCTCTCCCTTTTGATCTCTTCGTTATCCAACGAAGTGATGTACCTTGCGGTAGGCCGGAGCACTGCTCGTGAGGTCTGTTCATCCATCACCACCGCCTTGGGGTCATCCAGCCATGCCCGGTGCCTCAATCTCCTTGCCCGGTGTCCATTCCGCAGCTCACCGACTTCTCCAGGCGCAAGAGTTCATCTTCCAAGATGATATCACCCTTGGTTCTGAGGTCGCCGGTAGTTCTCCCTCTGCGCTGTACGTTGGGCAACATCAGCGTCAATCGGGCGATGGCGATTTTGGTGGAAAAAATGGGTCCAGCGCAGGCCACCATCGAGGCTGAAACGGGCGTGGACGCGGTAACCCCCGATGTCAGATATGTCGCTCTCATTGTCACACGGTAGTGACGTGTTTCCCAGATACGCCGGCCACTGAGCCTATTGTCTCTGTCGCTGATGGTGGGTGGTACTTATATACTGGAGCTTCAGCCCATGCCACACCTGATGCGGCTATGCTCACGCAGTCCACTGAGTATATTAGAGGAGATTTTCTAAGGACTGGAAACGGTTCAGGTTTGGAAATTTCCAGTATAGGCCATGTTATTCTTCCTTCTATGTCTAAGTCCCTAAAGTTATCAAAAATTCTACATGTCTCTAGTCTGTCTGTTCCCCTTTTATCAGTACATCGCTTCACTAACGACAATGATGTTTTTTTTTTTAATTTCATAAAAATTTCTTTGTTGTGAAGGATTGCACCACCATGGCGGTCCTTCTTAAAGGGCCAATTTCTAGTGGATTATACAGATTACCCATGTCTCAAAGTTAGTTCGCGTTTGTTAGTGCACGGGCATCACCCGTGATATGGCACAATAGGTTGGGTCATCCTCATGCACAAGTCTTGAATCGTGTTCTTGAAAGTTGTCCTGTTACTTCAAATAAAATCAATTCGTTGCAGCTATGTTCGTCATGTCAAATGGGTAACTCGAGCCGTTTTCCATTGGATAGAGTTGTTAAATCTAGTGAAAATGTATTAGATTTGCTTTACACAGACATTTGGGGTCCTACACCCATTATTTTTGCTTATGGTTTTCGCTACTTTGTATTGTTTGTAGACGATTTTTCACGATTTCGCTGGTTTTTTCCCTTATGGTTAAAATAAGAGATCTATAAAGTTTTTGATCTGTTTCGTGCGTTGGTGGAACACCGTTTTTTGCATTCTATAAAATCCATACAATCTGACCTTGGGGGCGAATACCGTCGTTTGCACAAGACCTTTGAATCCCTTGGGATTATACATAGGCAGTTTTGCGCCTATACCCAAGAACAAAACGGACGTGTTGAGCGTCGGAACAAACATATTGTCGAAACCGGCCTAGCCTTACTAGCATAATGTTCTGCCCCACAAAAATACTAGGACTATGCTTTTGAAACAGCCACTTATCTTATAAAGTGCCTGCCCTCGTCAACCCTACAGTTTCAAAATCCCTACCATCGCCTTCACAAAACACCACCACCATATACCTTCTTTAGGGTCTTCGGGTGTCGGTGTTAGCCGTATTTAAGGCCATATAATCAGCACAAAATTGAGTATCGGTCAACACCCTGTGTCTTCCTAGGTTACCCGGTGTCATATAGGGGTTACCGTTGCATGGACCTAACAACTGGAAAAATCTTTATCTATCGTCATGTGCGTTTTGACGAGTCTATTTTTCCCTTTACAAAGTCACAATTACAGGATAAATTACGGCCTGTCAGCAAGACTCCGTGGGGTTCTGGGCCTATAGTCACTCACCAGCTAGTTGCTAGTAAATGTGATGCAGTTCCTATTTATATAGCCATTGAACCAGTTCCGTTAGCTATAGAGACCACCCCGGTTGCGTCTGTCTCAACTACTAATACCAGACGCACGCAGCCCCCAGAGCGCGAACATAACATGCGGCTAGAGCATATGACCCGTGGAACGAATGAACAATTTTTTGCTCTAAATACAACTGTGGATCCAACGTGTTATTTCCAAGCTGTGGGACACGCCGAGTGGCGCGATGCCATGGACCAGGAGTTCAATGCACTATTACACAATTATACTTGGCGACTTGTTTCGGCTAAACCCCACATGAACATTATATGGTGTAAATGGGTTTTTCGCACCAAACGCAAGGCCATGGCTCTGTTGAGTGTTACAAAGCTCGCCTGGTAGCCAAGGGCTTTAATCAGGTAGCAGGTGAGGACTTCTTTGATACTTTCAACCCAGTTGTTAAACCTACTATAGTCCAAATGTTGTTATCTTTTGCCGTCTCTAATGGGTGGTCTCTCCTTCAGCTCTATGTACACAACGCCTTTCTAAATGAGTACCTTGCTGAAACAACCTCCCAGTTACAAAGACTCCTTGCAACCAGATCATGTTTGTCTTCTGCAATGTTTTCTCTGTGGGCTCAAACAGGCACCTAGGGCCTACTTTAAGCGTCTGCATGACTATTTACTTTCTGCAGGTTTATCGGGTTCCAAGACAAATGTTTCTCTGTTCCACTATGCAGTTGGCTCTTCTCGTTTTTATCTACTGGTATATGTTGACGATATTATAATGACGGGCAATGATTTTACGCTCATCACTACGCTTCTCCACAAGTTGTCAACCACTTTTAAAATTAGGGACCTGGGCAAACTTACGTTCTTTCTAGGCATTGAAACTGTTGAAGATTCTGGAGGAGTACTTTTAAGCCAACGGCGCTACATGCTAGAAATTTTGAATCGAGCTAGAATGTCTGACTGTAAGCCGCTAGCTACACCGGCAGCGGTTTCACAATCCGCCAACTCGTCTACTCAATCTTATGACAATCCGACTCAGTATAGTCGCATTGTTGGGGCTCTACAATATCTAACCATCACCAGGTCGGATCTGTCGTTTGCTGTCAACCGTTTGTGTCAATATATGCACGATCCTACTACCGAACACTAGGGTCTTCTAAAACATGTCCTACGGTATGTTAAGGGCACCATTGATTACGGGCTGCAACTTGCTTCTTCTACAACCACAGACGTTCATGCTTACTCTGACTCAAACTGGGCTGGGTGTCCTGTTGACAAAAAATCCACCAGCGGCTATGTAGTCTACTTGGGTTCCAATATGATTTCCTAGGTCTCACGCAAACAATGCACTGTTGCAAGGTCTTCAACAGAATCTGAGTACAAAGGTCTGGTTGATGCGGCGACTGAGGTTACTTGGGTTCTTTCCTTACTTCGAGAACTGGGGTTACATACTGACAAGCCAACAACCCTATGGTGTGACAATCTTGGCGCTACTTATCTAGCAGCAAATCCAATTTTTCATGCCTGAACTAAACACGTAGAGATCGACTATCATTTCGTTCGTGATAAGGTTGCGTATGAAGAATTCTTGGTCAACTTTGTCTCTACGAAGGACGAGTAAGCAGACATCTTCACCAAACCACTACCGGCACCGCGTTTTGCTGCTCTCTAAGACAAGCTCAATGTGGTTGCTCACCACCCTTGTGCTTGAGGGGGTGTGTGAGTTATATTATTATTATTATTATTATTATTATTATTTGTTACTAGTATTGTTGTATGGTCAATATGTATTGTGTGGCTTAGAATAGTTTAATGTAACCCTCCTATTGTGTAGGAGTCAATCAAGTAGTTTAGAGATATAGGACTCTATTGTACTGAATGGTTGATTGAATTACATTATTCAAACATATGGGGTTATAGGCTTTCTTTCAAAAAAAAAAAAGTTATAGGTTGTAATCCCGTGTATGTTTTTTTTTTTTGGTAAATTCACGTGTATGCTGAAGACTATATACTACTAGGACTATAGTCCATAAATACTCTTGATTTCTTTTATACGAAGAGGCGAGGGGTTTGTGACGAATTAAGTCAGTTCGTAGCAAACAGAGAGGATTGCTGTAGAACTGTACTGAAGCATTGAGGGAAAAAAAACTCATTGAATTGATAGAAGTTTTGTTGTTATTTCTGTTACACCAGAGAGAGACACAGCTCCTTTCTTATATACACTTATACTAACAGACTGACATACACTTGTACTAACAGACTAACTAACTACAACTAACTAGTAGAAGCAGTTAGAAGAGAGCCATTTTGAAAGCTAGCTGCTGGTTGCTTCATCAGTTTGGGCCACAGACACAGTGGCATCATTTTTATCATATAACGTATGGTCACTTGCCTCTGCACCAGTCTCAGCCTGAGGGTGGCCCCGCCGCCGTCAAGAAGGCTGAGGGCCATGGAGAAGAATAAAATCTGGAGACGAAATGTGAAGGCCCAAGTAGGAGCTTCCGCCGTCGACAGGGGTGATTCATCCTCTCCGGTTGTTGGAAGATATCAAGAGGGCAAAATAGTCTTACACTCCAAAACTTTCAGTTGTAACCGTTTTCCCTCCTTTGTATATATTTCCTTTCCCGCTCATGTCTTTGTAACAATACACTCTATCAATGAAACAGTTCTGTTAGCCTTTCAGTTCGCGTCTCCATCTCCTACGTTCTCTATCATGGTATCAGAGCTACCACGCCGTGGCTCTTATGCCGCTGCTCTCTCAGGTGAACAGAACTCAAAGAGAGTCGCGACCACTCCGATCAATCGTTCTCCGGCGAGATCTTCGTCTACCACCGCTCCGCAGAGGAGCACAGTTCCGCCGCAGAGAGGATACAATATGGAGGAACTGGATAATCCTTTCTTCTTCAGTGCAAGCGATGAACCGAACATCGTCCTCGTCAGCCCTCTCCTGCAAGGCAGTGCGAATTACGGATCCTAGAGCAATGCGATGAAGATCGCATTAGAAGTGAAGAACAAATGGTGCATAGTCGACGGTAGCGTCGCGGCACTGAATGATGAGCATGTTCAAGCCGCTACTTAGAGGCGGTGCAACCTAATGGTATGTTCTTGGATCTATAGATCTGTAGTCCCTTCTATTGCACAGAGTATTATGCATATTCATATAGCAAAAGATGTATGGGAAGACTTGAAGCGCAGGTTCTCTCAGTGCGATGCGCAGAAAATTTCTATTCTACAGAATGACATTAACAATCTGAAGCAAGGAAACATGTCTGTTAATAACTATTACACAAAGTGCCGAACTCTTTGGGAAGAAATGAACTCTCTAAGGCCGGTACCAGTCTGTAGATGTAAACCGAGATGCAATTGTAATTGCGAAGTCTTTGTTCAAATTCTGGAGGAATGTGAGACAGATCGTGTTATACGATTCTTGCAGGGGCTAAATGATGAATTCAGCAATCTCAAATCGAATGTGTTAGTTCTTTATCCGTTACCTGAGGTTTATAAGATCTTTGTCATGGCAGAAAAAGTGGAAAGGCAGAATGCATTCACGAATCTGAATCTGAATAGTCTTGAAATCAGCCAAGCCAATGCTGTTCATCAAGCTCAAGACCTTAGTAGTGAGGTTGTGGCAGCAGTGAACTCCTACAATGGAAGGAGAACTGGTAACATAAACAGAAATGCAAGTGCAAAGTGCACATTCTGTGGTATGAATAGACATACGGTTGAAAAATGTTTCAAGAAACACGGTTATCCACCAGG
This sequence comes from Ipomoea batatas, assembly GCA_002525835.2. Lineage (NCBI taxonomy): Eukaryota > Viridiplantae > Streptophyta > Magnoliopsida > Solanales > Convolvulaceae > Ipomoea > Ipomoea batatas. The sequence goes on from CM008340.1 coordinate 13,335,208, forward strand.
GTGGGTACCTGGTTATCAAAAGGGAAGCAGACAGATACATCTAATTCTTCTCTATCCAGTTCAGAAGGGTATGGTTCGACCTTGGATCGAATGGAACGAATGGAGCGATTGATATCCTCACTGCAAAATCAGATTGGGCAGTCGTCAACTGATAGGTCAAGAACTACAGCTGCTGTGTCTCTAATCCCGAAATTCACTGAGGAAGATTCCACAGATGAAGGCAAGTCTTACATAAACTCTATTTTTATGTCTTCTTCTACTTGGATTCTTGATTCGGGGGCAACGGATCACATTACATGTTCATCTGATTTTCTTAGTGATTTTCGCCCTATTCATGATGCTGAAGTCAGTTTACCTATAGGAAGTTCTATATCTGTTAAACATATAGGCAATGTTAAGATAAATCAGCAGATATGGTTGAAGGATGTTCTTCATATCCCTTCTTTCAAGTTTAATCTGATTTCTGTGAGCAAACTTTTGCAAGACAACTTTTACAAACTAATCTTTGAATCTGGACAGTGCTTGATTCAGGACAATCTTGGGATGATAGTTGGTTCAGCTAAGGAAATCAGGGGCTTATACTTGATGAAGGAGCTACCAAAAGAACAAAGCATTGGCTGTAATAGCACTCTAGCTCAATGTAATAGTTGTGAACTTTGGCACCAAAGACTTGGGCATTTTCCTGTTAATAAGCTGCATTTGTTGAACATTTTTAAAGTTCCTGCTAATAAAAGCTTTGCTTGTGATGCTTGCAATTTGGCTAAACATAAAAGGACCCCCTTCCCTTTGAGTGTTACCTCTTCCAAGAATGTTTTTGATCTAATCCATGAAGACATTTGGGGACCATTCCCTGTTTATTCTTTGAAAGGGGAACGATACTTCTTGACTCTAGTTGATGATTATTCTCGATTCACCTGGGTACACTTAATGAAGAACAAGGGTGAAGTTAGACAATTTATAAAAGGATTTCATGCAATGTTTCTTACTCAATTTGGAATATCAATCAAAACTGTTCGAACAGACAATGGTTCAGAATTCAATATGTCTGATTTTTTCACAGAGAAAGGGATCATTCATCAACGTTCTTGTGCCTACACACCACAACAAAACGCAGTTGTTGAAAGGAAACACCAACACATACTCAATGTGGCTAGGTCCATTCGGTTTCAAGCCTCCTTACCCCTTGAGTTGTGGAGTCAGTGCATAATGCATGCAGTGTATGTCATAAACAGATTGCCCTCACCTGTTATTGAGTTCTCTACTCCCTTCTGCAGGCTCTATGGAAGGCAGCCAGACTTGTCAAACCTTAGAGTTTTTGGATGCTTGTGTTATGCTGCAAATTTGTCAAGTCACAAGCATAAGATGGCACAACGGAGCAAGAAGTGCATCTATATTGGCATTCCGGCTCATACCAAAGGATATCTAGTCTATGATATCAATGAGAAGGTCATTTTTATCTCTCGAGATGTGAAGTTTTATGAATCTCAATTTCCCTTTGCAGATTCTTCCACAAATGCTCCTAAGATCACATCCAATGATCCCTCACTTCCAATCATTCCTATTAACAGCCGTATCCACTATGAACCTGAGAACACCAAGACAACATTTCCTCTTGTAGTTACTAACGAGAATGAGGAAAATACTTCAAATACTTCTGCTCCAGATGGTATTGGTTCATCACCCCAGCAAATCCCCTCTGTTGAAATATCTGATGAGCACAATGATTTCTTACTAAGGACAGATCACAGTGAGTCCTTACAAACAGCAGAAGAAATCAACATTCCCATTGCACAACCAAGAAGGTCTGAAAGACCAAGACGAGCCCCCAGTAAATTCCAAGACTATTTTTGTGATGCAGTGGTCAGCAGAGGATCATCTCCTCATCATCTATCGAAGGTCATTTCCTTTGATGCCTTGTCTCCGACACACAAAATCTTCTCCATGGCTGTGTCATCAGTCAGCGAGCCAAGAACTTATACTCAGGCAATCAAAGAGAAACATTGGAAGGAAGCTATGGATGCGGAGATTCGGGCACTGCAAGAAACCAATACTTGGGATTTAATCATTCTACCTGCTGATAAAACACCAATCGGTTGCAAATGGGTATACAAGACCAAGTTAAAAGCTGATGGCTCTGTTGAAAGGTACAAGGCACGACTCGTCGCAAAGGGCTACACACAACAGTTGGGAGTTGATTATGTCGAAACCTTTTCACCGGTAGCCAGGGTCACTACAATCCGAACCTTCTTAGCGACTGCAGCAGCTAGAGATTGGCATATTCACCAGTTAGATATCAACAACGCCTTTCTACACGGCGATCTAACGGAGGAAGTTTATATGGTGTTGCCTCCCGGATTCAAGTCTGAAGTGCCAAACCAAGTATGTAGGCTGCGTCGCTCTCTTTATGGCCTAAAACAGGCTAGTCGACAATGGAATGCAAAGTTGAGTAGCGCATTGTCGAGCATGGGGTTCCTTCAGTCAAAAGCTGATCCTTGTCTCTTCACTAAAGGTCGGGATAATGAATTCATCGTTGTCCTTGTTTACGTCGATGACATACTGGTTACAAGCCCTGCCATGTGCTTAATCAAAGACCTTAAAGTGTTCCTGGATAATACCTTTAAGATTAAGGATCTAGGGACCCTTGGATACTTTCTTGGAATTGAAGCAAAGATGAGTGAATCAGGCTTGAACATTTGTCAAAGAAAATATACACTTGACATATTATCTGAAGCTGGTTTTCTTGAGTGCAAACCGGCAAGCACTCCAATGGTCCCTGGCCACCATCTTTCTCACGGAGATGGCATTGCTCTGGAAGACATTACTGGCTATAGAAGACTCATTGGCCGGCTGTTATACCTCACAACGACAAGGCCAGACATATCATATGCCATCCAACAATTAAGCCAGTTCATTGATGCTCCAACCGACAAACATCTCACTGCAGCACATAGGGTGCTTCGATACATCAAAGGCACTCCTGGTCAGGGGTTATGCTATCCGAAAGACAGCAATTTGCAGCTGAGCGTTTTTTCGGACTCTGATTGGGCAGCTTGTGTAGACTCCCGACGCTCTGTTACAGGCTATTGTGTTTTTCTTGGCTCCGCTCTCATATCTTGGAAGTCCAAGAAACAGGCGACCGTATCAAGATCCTCATCGGAAGCGGAATACCGAGCCCTGGCATCCACAGTTTGCGAAGTCCAGTGGTTGATGTATCTGTTAGCAGACTTGCAGCTACCTTTGCCCAAGCCAGCTACTATCTTCTGCGACAATAAATCAGCGATAGCCATGGCTGAAAATCAAGTGTTTCACGAGCGGACAAAACATATCGAGATCGATTGTCATCTCGTTCGGGAGAAAGTGTCTCAAGGACTAATCAAACTCATGCCAGTTTCCTCTTCCAACCAAATTGCAGATGGTCTTACAAAGCCCTTACCCATTGCTCTATTCAAGACTTTCTCATCTAAGTTGGGCATCCAAGACTTGCACGCGCCAACTTACGGGGGGTGTTGGAAGATATCAAGAGGGCAAAATAGTCTTACACTCCAAAACTTTCAGTTGTAACCGTTTTTCCTCCTTTGTATATATTTCCTTTCCCGCTCATGTCTTTGTAACAATACACTCTATCAATGAAACAGTTCTGTTAGCCTTTCAGTTCGCGTCTCCATCTCCTACGTTCTCTATCTCCGGTGTCTGCTAAAACCACCGTCCTAATCAGAAACATCCCCAATCAATATCAGTGAGTCTTTCGGATTTCAATTCCTCGGTTAATATGTTTTAAAATCAATACCCTTTTTCAGAAAAGAAGGGTTTCAAAACGTTATTAACAGTTTTTGTCTTTTTCAATTTTGGGCGATTCTGAATCTGAGCGGACTAAAAGTTATCCATTCTAGTGCAAGGTCTATACCCAATGTTTTAGCATAGGTTTTTGTGAGTAGCACTTTCACTTCACTGTACTGTCTGTCTCTATGACTCTATCCCAGACTGCCAGTGCATCATTGCTAAAATCATTTTTGTCTTTTACTATTCTCTTCCTTATTTATTTTCCATTCATAGACTAGTAATTATTCATTAGCTTAGCATTTAATGCTCTTGAAAGATTTTTACTCCGTATTTAACGGGAAATCTGCATTTAATTTAATTTTCTGCTAAAAAAGAAATAAAAGTCAATCATTAAATTACGTATCAAAATAAGTCATTTTGAATTAAATTGTATGAATTTGTATAGTTCATAAACCCAATTGCATTATTTTTTAGTTTAACAACTTAATTGCATTTTGGTGTGTAGTTTAGTAGCTTATTTTACCTTTATTCCGCTAAAAGATGGGTGCATTATTAGTACCTACCTAATTTAGCAATTATTTTCATTCACATTCATAAACTAAAACATGTCGCTGCTTTGGTTATGATGTGCCCAGGAGGGATAGCTTTATGGCATTTCTTGACGAGAGTATTGCCTCGATCGAGAGCCACCTGCAATATGATTTCCTTTATCTCCCAATGGATTTTAAGTGAGTTCTTTTCACTAGCTATGTTTATCCTAGAACAAAGCGAAGCAGTGAAGAGTTCACTAATGGAGATCAGAGTGTCAGATCGAGATTTGAGCTAGTTTTATTGTTTTCCCATACTTCTTTTTTGTGGGTTTTGAAGGGCAAACAACAATGTAGGATATGCGTTTGTTAACTTCGCTACTGCACCTGCTGCTGCTGCAAAGATCCGGGAGAGGCTTCAGAACCATAGTTAACTATGAGCAGAGCAGTTGCTAAAAGTACAATTAAAAAACGCGGGCTCTTTTCCCTACTGTTTTGGACACAACAGATGCTAACAATAGTTAAAATTTCGGCCACTTAAAAGCCCATATTGATGATGATGGTTGAGTGTGTAGCAGCAATCTGGATATATTGCTGCTACACACTCAACCTTATAGGTACTAGTTGTATACGCACATTGCGCGAATGAGTTAATATCCAATATTTATATTGAAATAAATATTTGAAAGTATATCAATGCAAGATTATATAGGAGAAGTTTATGCATGGGTAATTGAATGTCTAATTTTTTTATTTAAATATCTAACTCAAAGTATATGAATCCAAGATAATATAGAAAATTCATTATAATTATTACTAAAATAAATGTTTGCAACCTTGTAAAATCGATAGTCTAAATATTTGGTCTAAAAATGATAGTATAAATAAATACTACTCTTACTTTGAATTTTTCTAAGTGTTCTTAATTATCTTTTTGTTTGTTCTCTATCCCAAAGATATTAAAAGGTAGTTTCTCACTTCAATTTGCTGGGTAATGGGTTATTTGAGTACTTTCATTGTCAATAAATTCCTCAAGTAGTTAATATGATTGGTTTCAAACTATTCTTTTTTATTTTTTTTTCATGGTATTAAAGAAATACATATGTATCATTTTTTGGTGTAACTACTAATTTATTTAATTCAATAAGAGTAAAATAGAGTAATTCTGCTTCAATTTGTTGGGTTATTATTTGAGTACTCTCTTTGTCAACTAATCCTCAAGTAGTTAATATATATAATTAGCTTCAAATTATTTTAATTTTTTTCATAGTATTAATAAAATACTTGGTAAATAAATGTAACACCCCAATTTTCAACTCTTACATTTATTACAAATCCGTAATAATACATCAGCGGAAGCTTACATCTTATCAGCAGAAAACTGGGTGCTACCGCCACACCCAGAGTGAATTCTATCACCTCTTGACAAACTCCACTCTAAGTGCACAGGCTAAACTTACAACATCGACATCCACTTCCATCCTGTTCAGAACTCATCGACTACTGGAGTCCACACTAATCTGCAACTGATAAGAAACACATTGAAGTGTAGTTAGCACGA
>CM008340.1:13383057-13398966 GCA_002525835.2 Ipomoea batatas
AAAATCAAAAATAAAATATATAAAAAGAAATTGATTTCGTACCAATTTTGGCCCTTCTGTTAAATCTATGTTAAATAGGTGTTAAAATTGAGGGCAAAAATGTAAAACAAAATATTTTAACATTTCTTCTTTACTTTGTTTCCCCTCCTCCATCGCAAGATTATATATGGAACAATATGAGTCAATATATTTATTTTTTAAATTTTATGTTAAATTGTTTCAAGTAATCAATTTCTTTTTATATATTTTATTTTTGATTTTTTTTGGAAACAAAGTGAAGAAGAAAGGTTAAAATATTTGATTTTACATTTTTGCCATTAATTTTTACACCTATTTAACATAGATTTATTAGAAGGACCAAAATTGGTACAAAATCAATAGTTAAGTGACCAACTTGGGTAAAATTAAAAATCAAGGATAAAAATTGGTAAAAGTCAATAGTCGAAGGACCATGTTAGGAACCTCGAGTCGTTGATTTTGATGATACCAACTATCCGAGGAGACCCCTAACTTTTGTCTAAGTCCTTAGAATAGGTTTATGCTTTGTATCTTAGTCTTACAGGGTAACCGAATCCTTAGTATTTTCCGATCTCTAAGGATCTGAGTCTTATATACCGAAGACATGAAGACTTCAACCGAAGAGTGAACCATCCGAGGGGTTGAAGTTCTGAAGTTACGAAGACTTGAAGAACCGAAGACTGAAATCTTAGGTTGAAACATGGAAGAGCCAAGCTTTTATGACCGAGCAATCAAGAGTGTGATTGACTCGAGGAGTTTAAGAGAAATGATAAGGTCAATCATTCTCTCTCAGAACCAAGGTAAAGACATTCTCTGATAAGTTGTCTTATCTACTGCCTTGAGAATGGGTACAACTGAATGTCATTTTGGGTCCTATGCAACGATCCCAAGGAGCATTTAATGATTGTCACCTTTTTGAGGGACAAAAGGCAAATTGTCCTTGCACAAAAGTGGACAAACGGCTAGAAAGTACTGATATTCTGAAAAAGATGAAAACACTACCCATTGGATATTACACACTGGACAATAGGTTTTGAATTTCATTTTCCCTCCAACGGATCTGAAATTCCACCTATAAATACCCTTGTCCCATCTCACTTTGACGAGGTTGAAATGCGCGAAATATTGTCTATCAAGTGAAAAACTTTCAGTGTGATATTCATAAGCTTACAAGTGATATTCAGATTTCATTAGAAGTTCTTGTGTGATTAAGAAGTTGATCAAGGAAGCTAATCACAAGAATTTCAAGTTGGAGAATCATCACAACCTTTCAACCATCTCTACAAGTGAAGTAGAAAGAGGCGGAGTAAACTTGGAAGAAGTTGAAAAACCTACAACAACAAGGCTGCCGGGCTTAGTGATCAAAGGAGCTTGTTGTAATGGAGATTGTACTATAACGGGGAATATAGTGCAAACCTTCACGAGTTGTGAAGAAGAGTGGAGTAGGCTTAGTTAACAGCCGAACCACTATAAAAACCCTCTCTCTCTCTCTCTCTTTATTTATTTTACGCATTGCATTGCATATATCACTCAAACACAATATCTTTTACAAGAAATTCCTAAGTGCAAAGTGAAGATAAAACTTGACATATCCTTTCCGCTGCGTTATCTCTTTAGACGAAAAAGTTTTCAAAAACCTCTTGTGAGTCTATTCAACCCCCCCCCCTTCTAGACTCACATTGCTACCACCGGGACCAACAAGTGGTATCAGAGCCTGTTACCTTGAACGGTGAACACTCTGTGTATACTGACTGGTGATCCTTTTTGAAAAATCATCAAAATATTTTCGGACTTTGCACTATGTCTAAAATGGAACATCATAGGCATTTTCTCATGTTTAACTTGGACAAGTTTGATGATTGGAAAGTGCGCATGTAGGCTCACTTGTCTGCCATGCGTGATTAGATGTGGGACGTGATAACTGATGGACCCATCCAGATATTACAAGTGAATCCCAATTGTGTCGCTACCGATCCTACATCACCGGCAATGATTCCGAAGGAGAAATCCTTGCTGACTACCGAAGAGAGAACCTGAGTAAATCTCGACAATATAGCCAAGGATATACTCTACAAGGCTTTGGACAAATCTTTGTTTCCGAGAGTAAGAAAGTGCAAGACTGCTAAAGACATATGGGATGTACTTATGCTCATAGGTGACGGAGACGAATAAGAGAAGGAAAACAAGCTGACAATTGCCATGAAGAAGTTTGAAGATTTCAAACTCAATCCAAAGGAGTCCATAACTGAGATGGAAGCTCGGTTCATAAAGCTACTAATGGAGATCAATGATCTTGATGAGAAAAAGTTATCACAAAAGGAGATAAATTTGAAGATTCTCCGAGGACTGCCCAAAAGCTATGAAATGAAAGTAGTCGCCATGCGTGATCATCGCGACCTCAAAACCACGAGCACTACTCAGATCTTCAGTGATCTGAAAGCTTATGAGTTCGAGAAGGAAGCACAAAATGATGAAGAACCTGAGACGAGAAACATAGCCTTAGTTGCAAATCATCAACCTTCTTCATCAACACCAAGGTCGAATACTAACCCCTCATCTGATTTTTTCACTGACGATCAGCTTGCTTTGTTCATGAGAAGGTTCAAAAGATTCATGCGAAAGAATCAGTCCTATGATAACTCTGACAAGACAAGAAGAATGAAGTACCGAAGCAATGACAAGGCTAGCGGATCCAGAACACATGAAAAAGATGAAATACAAGTGCTGTGTTACAACTACCGAAAACCTGGACACTTCAAAGCTGAATGTCCATATCCCATCGTCAAGAAGCATCAGGACGAGCACAACTACAAGAAGAATTCGGGAAACTATCACAACCCGAAGAGTGCAACAAATGATGCTGACGAAGAGCCAAACAAAAACCAGAAGAATGATAGGCGAAGGAAGGCTCTAGCTGTAGAAGAGAAGTCAGGAGAAAAGAACGACGAGTCATGCACTTCCAGCTCTAGTTCAGAAAGTGACAGTTCGGAGGATGAGAAGGGACTACTGTGTCTCTTCAGTCAAGAAGACTCAGATGAAGAGCTGTGCCTTATGGCAGATGAAGAAGAGGTAACTTCACATAACCACTCTTCTAATTACAGTTCCGAATCCACATATCATGAAAACCCTAGGGAAGCATTCGAAAGAATGATGAAGAGTTTTGATGGTATTGAGGATTCACACTTCAAGCTCAAAGAAAAGAATGCCAAGCTATTGGCAGAAAGACAAGATCTTGAGGACTTAAGGTCCAAAAATGCTAAGATGCTTGAATCTATAAGCCAGCTTGAGAAGCAAGTTCATCTTCTTGAGGAAGAGTGTAAAGCGAAGGATGATAGAGAGCAAAATTTGCGTGCGGTGCTTGCGACATTTACAAATTCATCCAGATTAATGGATCGAATGGTAGATGATCAAAGACCATCAGGGAGTAGAACCAGACTCGGTTATAGCTCCAGCTTATATCAACATGTTCTCGTAACACGACCAACTGATCTTTCTACTAGTGGAGGTTTAAGTTCTGTCTTTGTCCAAGGACAAACTGAAAATCTTGAGCCAATGATTAACGCCATAAATGGAACAGAACCACAATCAACGAGTCGATCTAATGATTCGACTGAAACACGAATTGTGGAACCTATGAGAGGGAATTTCCAAAACGGTAACCCGAGAAGTCATCAGACCCCTCGGTATAGACCTCGCGTACTGAACCATCATGGTCATATCGCAAATGGTCAACCACTTGGGAATAACCAATCTAAAGGGAAATTCCAAGGCAATAAGAGGCAACATTACTCACAGAGGCAACACAAGGGTATGCCTCAGGGAAGACCGAATTCTTACCCGAGTAATGTCAAGAATTTCAAAAAGTTCCCTAGCAAGCATAGAGGTGGAGAAGGCACACAATACCCTAGTGATGAGGACTGGCTTATGGATTATGAACCAATGACAAGAGCAAAGTTTCTGCTCCATCATAGACATAAACAGACCTCATACGCTAGAGTTAACACGAATAAACCAACACCTCCTCCTCAAAAGTTTTATTCACCGAAGTCACCTCAAGCCTACTATGCTATCCCGTATGATTATCGCGTGTTTAACGGGTATCGGGGAACGAGGATGAACCTTACGAGTTCTAGGTACGCATGGATGCCCAAGCTCACCGCTAACCATCAAGGACCTAAGAAGGTATGGGTACCTAAAAACACCTAATCTTTGAATGCAGGGAAACAGGACCATCTGGTATGTAGATAGCGGTTGCTCAAGACACATGACTGGAGATAAATCAGAATTGAGCAATTATAAAGCGAAGAATGGTCCTAAAGTAGTCTTCGGTGGGAACTCAAGTGGACGAACCATGGGCACCGGAGATGTTATGAAGAATGGTTTAATCATCCAAGAAGTTTCTTATGTTGAAGGATTAAAGTTCAATCTGTTAAGCACAAGCCAGTTTTGTGACAAAGGATACAAAGTTGTATTCTCACGAGATCTATGCCAAGTCATCTCAGAGCTGTCTCATGAAGTTGTATTAACAGCAAAACGAAGAAAGAATATGTATGTTGTCACGTGGGAAACAGTAAGACCGAATACTTGCCTGATCGCCAAAAGCAAGAAAGATCTAAGTTGGGAATGACATCATAAACTCAATCATCTTAACTTCAAGGCCATCAACAAGCTTGCAAGAAAGGAACTAGTTGAAGGATTACCGAATGTAATCTATGACAACGATAAAGTATGTGAAGCTTGTCAAAAAGGAAAGCAGATCAAGTCTTCGTTTAAAACGAAATCTCTTAACACCAACGCTAGGCCATTAAGTCTACTCCATATGGACTTATTTGGCCCAGTTGATCCAGTTAGTCTAAGTGGAAGAAAGTACACTCTTGTGGTAGTAGATGACTACACAAGATATACATGGACATCCTTTTTGAGAAAGAAGAATGAAACTGAAAAGGTCCTTCCAGATCTGCTCCGAAGACTTCAAACCGAAAAAGACCTAAGCATTGTCAAAATTCGATCTGATCAAGGAACTGAATTTGTAAACAAAGTCATTCAGGACTTTGGACAACACGTCATACTGCATCAGCTTTCAGCAGCAAGAACTCCTCAACAGAATGGTGTAGTTGAAAGACGCAACAGAACCCTCAAAGAAGCAGCAAGATCCATGATTGCTTACTCAGGCTTGCCTAAACGGTTTTGGGCCGAAGCTATAAACACTGCATGCTACACCCAAAATAGATCTCTTATTCATAAAGATCATGGAGCTACACCTTACGAACTCTGGAAAGGCAGAAAACCTGTTGTAAAATACTTTCATATCTTTGGAAGCAAATGCTTCATCCATAACAACGGGAAATCACATCTAAAAGCATTTGATGAACGTGCTGATGAAGGGTTATTCATGGGATACTTTGAAAAGAGTAAAGCTTTTCGAGTACTAAATAAGCGAACCATGGTGATAGAAGAATCTATACACGTAGTCTTCGACGAACCATCAAAAGAAGACATGGTGATCTCTGAGAAACAAACTGATGAAGAGACGAAAGACAGAGAAATTGAAGAACTATCCGAAGGATCAGAATCAGAAGACGATGATTATCCACTCTTTCCTAATCACCCGCCGAATACTTCATCTCAAACCGAAGTATTACCGAATGGTAGAAATGAACCAATTCAATCAATGGTTCAACAAGGTGAAAGCAATCAAAGCGAACCCACTATTGATTAAGGAGCACCTCAAGATCAAATCATCGGTAATATACATGATAATGTACGAACTCGTGCATCCATTCAGGAATGCATGATAGCATGTTTCATATCTCAAATTGAACCGAAGACCGTAGAAGAGGCTCTAAATGACTCGGATTGGGTCATTGCCATGCAAGATGAACTACATCAATTTGAGAGAAACAATGTATGGGAACTGGTCCCACGACCAACTCATCAAAACGTCATTGGAACCAAATGGGTTTTCAGAAACAAGATGAATGAGCAAGGAGTCATTGTTAGGAACAAGGCTCGGTTAGTCGCAAAAGGTTATTGTCAGGAAGAAGGGATCGATTTTGATGAAACCTTCGCTCCTGTTGCTAGACTCGAAGCCATAAGAATTTTTCTAGCATATGCTGCATGGAAAGACTTTAAAGTCTATCAAATGGATGTCAAAAGTGCCTTCTTAAATGGACTTTTGGAAGAAGAAGTATATGTCGAGCAGCCCCCATGTTTTATCTCTGAAGTCGGGATGGATAAAGTCTATAAACTCAAAAAGGCTTTATATGGTTTAAAACAAGCTCCAAGGGCTTGGTATGACACCTTATCATGCTTTCTTATAAGCTGTGGATTCACGAAAGCGATAGTTGACAAAACCCTTTTTAGAATAAAAAATGGAGACCATATCCGGTTGGTGCAAATATATGTAGATGACATCATTTTTGGAAGTACCGATTCGGACCTATGTGAGAAATTCTCAAAACTCATGCAAGGAAAATTTGAGATGAGCATGATGGGAGAATTAAATTACTTTTTGGGTCTTCAAGTCAAACAAGAACGAAATGTGATTTTTATAAATCAAGCAAAATACACCAAGGATCTCATAAAGAAATTTGGAGTTGATGGGAAGTCCTCGGTGAAAATACCCATGAACACTTCGTTACGTATGGATATCGATAACGAAGGGAAGGATGTGGATCAGACGAAGTATAGAGGAATCATCGGTTCTCTACTATATCTTACGGTTAGTCGACCAGACATATCGTTTGCTGTAGGAGTATGTGCTCGGTTTCAAGCCAATCCGAAGGAAAGTCATTTGAGTGCACAAATACTGTGGATGATGCAACAACTCAAAGACTATGGTGTATCTGCCAAAGAAGTAAGCATTATGTGTGACAACACAAGTGCTATCGCCATAACTCAAAATCCTGTATTGCACTCAAGAACCAAGCATATTGATATAAAATATCACTTCATTCGAGATCATGTGGAGAAAAAGGATATCAAACTTGAGTATGTGAATATCGAAGACCAGCTTGCGGATATTCTCACAAAACCGCTTGCCGAAGCAAGATTCTCTACCTTGAGGCATGAGCTCGGTATGATAGAGATGAATTGATGAAGAGAGAAATGAATCGATCCAAAACTGAAGAGACAAATCAGTTATGACATCTTGAAATTAATGCACATCAGAATCAGAAGTTCACGGATTCACATTAATGGATAAACTCAATACTCTTGGACGGTTGCAACTTTGATTGGTCACGTCAAATGGATCTCAGCCAATCAGAGTGCCACAATCTCGCTATAAATAGATCACAACCGAGGAAGGGAGAGGTACCCTAACACCTCATCCTTTGTGTTGTTTTCTACTTTGCAGGAATGGATAAGGGAAAAGGCAAGAAGGCATGTTCTGAAGAGAAACTTGTAAAGAAAAGGTTCTCTTTTCGACTTCTGTTGAAGGAAGGTACTAGCAAACTCAACAAAATGAGGGAAGAAAAGGGAGAACCTCTTTAAGGGGACACATCTGCACATCCTTTAGAACTCTTTGATTCAGACTCTGAGGATTACGTGCCCAAGCCACCAACCATGTCAGTCCCAGGCTTCTACTCTGGAGGTTTAGCTCCACCTGACGAGGAACCCCACTGGCCGGATCCAGACCTTGTGCCAAGGCCAACTCCTTCACCCTCCATGAACAATACTAGAGATGCTGCCTGGAATGACATCCAAGGATGGTATCAACAAAATCAGGCTCCAAACCAGCCAGTAAATGCAGACTATGACGAGGACTATCTCCGCTACCTTGCGATGCTTGAGCTAGACGATGTATCTGACAAGTTCTCGGTACTTGAGAATGAACCTGGTTATGGACCTATGGCTCCATCTTGGATTCCTGACGCTGCCCCAAGTGCTCTACCTGCTCCAAGCCCTCCTACAACCGAGAGCAGCCAAGGACAAAGCTTTATGTCTACTGCTAATAGTAGACATGCGAAGAATAAGGGCAAAGGCAAGGCAAGAAAGTAGTTGTCACGCCTTGTAATAAAATCAGGGTTGGGTTGGTCACTCTAGTATGTTATCTTGGATGTCACATGTTATCTTTTGAATGAATGGAACTATTTCTTGTTTGCGTAGTCTGTCGTTCTCTTTTCCGAAGTATTAAATCTTACCGAAGAATGACAAACTCAATGGCTGAAACACTATCAGTACCGAAGACTGATAAAGCACAGAGCATATGGTGATAACTGAACTCATACTGACCGAAGGATTGAGCTACCGAATCCCTGACCTTTAAAAGTTCCTATGCACTACTGATGATCGAAGGGTTACAAATGTATCGTGTTGAACAAGCCTCTTGGACAAATCTTCTAATGACCGTTCAACTTGAGAACGTGGGATCGTGGTGATACACGTGTCAATGCCCTATTCGCAGAAAATGCCGAAGCATGCGCTCCAACTTCTCTGAACCGTCTGACATGAAAGGACGGGCCATCAAAGATGTGATGGTAAAATGAGTGCTTTTCTCTCTCTTCATTAAATGGCTATTTCATCTTATGGGAAAATACCCTTATCAGTACAAACCACGTCTATGGCTTTATGCCATTTTTGCCCCCTCATTAAAGGACATTTAAGTGTTTTTGTCTCATGCTCATAAATTCGCTCCACTTTCTAAAAAATGACCCGATCCACCCGATCCACTATCTCTCACCATATATAATCACTCATATCTTTCACTTTTCACCTTTTACCCTCCCAAAAGCACCGTTACCCTCAAAACCATAAAACCTCTCCAAAAACACCAAAACTTGAAATCATGTCGTCATCAAGATCAAGTTCTTCGTCTGAAAGTTCAAGTTCCTCTTCCGATGAGGTCGCTGATACTCATGCTCCACCGCCAAAACCCTCACCCTCGCCGGAAAAGACAACGGCCACTCAAGAACATTTTAGACCACCACAGATCATAACCCGTCCATGTGAAGATGTGGAAGTTTTCAAGTTCTTCTCCACCACTGTTAAAGGTCAGAAGTCTAACCATTGCATGGTTAAGGCCGGTTCGATGCTCGATGTCAACGGCTTCCTTGACAATGTGCTTGACAAAGATTTTGGAAATCACGTGGTTAAGTGTCTTGAGGACGGTAATCTTTACAAGTTTGTTACTTTTAAACATAAAGCTTGGTATCCTATTGACGTAACACAGTTCTACATTAATGCTGAAGTACAAACGGTTGATGGCACTCATGAAATTCACTCAGTAGTTAATGGTACTGAGGTTGTGGTTACTCATGAAGACATTAGGAGAGTTTTTGATTTTCCTATCTGTGGGGATGGCTTCCATCCAGACTTCTCTGAGAAGAAGTATAGCAGAAAGAAAATGTGGAAAAAGATGAAGGGTCATTCTCAACCCTCATCCTTTCCATCTATTTTGAAGAAAAAGATGCTGAAACTGGACTATGAATTTGTCGTAGACATCCTGAATAAGATTGTTGAAAGCAAACAATCTGGGACTGATGATATATCTGACAAGAAGATGCGGATGTTGTGTGCACTTCTGGAAAATTACCCTGTTGATTGGTCAAGGGTTATATTTGCCTTTTTAGTGGAAAATATTCAAACAGGTGTTAGTCCTACAACCAGATGGATTGTCAAAGTTCTTGGCTATGGGTTCATGCTCAGTGCCATTCTGAAAGATAAGAATGTGAAGTTGCGCATTGGAACTGCCTCACATAGAACTCATTATAACATGACCTCAAAACCTCCTAATTACCTCAAGAGAAAGGAAGATGAACTGGAAGCTGCCTTGAGAAAGGAACAGAAGAAATCAAAATCCAAATCGTCCAAAAGCTCAGTTGGACAGGGGGAACCTGAGATGGCTAAAGGTCATGGTTCGGAAGGCTTCACACACCAACCAAAGACACAACCCGAGCCATCAAAACCCAAAACCTCCAAACATGCTGAATCCTCCAAACGCACCGAATCTTCATCTGAGGAAGAGCCTGAGAAGTCCTCTAAAAAGCGCAAGGCAGGAAGTTTGGAAGCTGCCCAGAAAAAGAAATTAAAGAAGCACAAATCTAAACGTTCTAAGGGTTCGGCTGAGAAGGATCTCACCGACGTCTCTGAAAGTCGCAAATTTGAAGGGAAGCAGGCCGAATCCTCACATGAGGAAGAGGCAAAGGCATCAAAAGAAATCACCAAAAAGAGGAAGGCAAAACAACTTAAACGTCCGAAAAAGAAACAAAGGATAGATCAGTTTGAAGAAGTTGAAGAGGAACATGAAAATCAATCCACTGCTGTTTTACCAGCCGAAGAGGAACCGAGGGAAGCTCAACTTGAAGATTGTCACCGAGTTCTCCCTCCTCCTCTTGATCTCTCCAGGGAAGACAGTGATGAGGAAGATCATACGCCTCTTACTAGGCTAATGAAACTGAAATCTACTCAAACCGAATCTATTTCTGCACAACCTATTTCAGAATCGGTACCACCTCCCGAACCATTACTTGCTGAACCTGAAAGTCCCATTGGTCCCATGCCTAGGGCACAACATCTGGCAATCACCTTGCCACGCAATAAAAATGAGTCAGATTCTGAATCTACGATGATAGAGGAAGATTCTGAGGGGGAAGATGCTGATGCCTCATATCACTCCTTTCGACCGATGTCTGGAATAGTTCGGAAGCAGATCTCAGAACATATGTCTCCTCCCATGGCCCGCATCATGCTCGCTCTTGATTATGTCTACAGACACATCTTTTTGCAATGGCCACGAGTGTCAACTGTTCGGATTGAGGAAATCTCATCTGAAACAACCGAATCTGAAATACCCGAGTCCTTTCAGCAGCTCACCCTTCGTCCAGATCATATCACTCAACATATCAACGCCGATGAAGTCTTGGCTCAACAGTTGGCATATGAGGAATTTGAGAATGAAATGCCTCCTGCCGAAGCATTCACTACCTTACCATCTCATGAAGAAATTTTGAGACAAGAACTCGCTCGTGTTTATAACTGGCAGAGGTGGCGGATGTCAAGTCTTCGAGTTATTGCGAGTACAATCAGCGAAATGGCCGAAGAAGAAGAATGGGCACTAGACTGGATGGGCACACGATCAGTCTTTGATGTCACCAGACCTGATGAAATTGAAAGAGTTTTTGCTGAAAAACTACAAGGAAGAACAACTCAGTTTGGCAAATCTGTGGATTTGAATGTTTGCTACCGAACTCCTCGGGAACGCCTTATGTTAGAAGACATGCAGATTGCCAAAATCCACAACATCTCTTGAGCACAAACAGAGATAAGAGATCTTAGACCCGATGTTGGGACGAGTCGTCAACAAGATGAAGATGATGCTGAGGATTCGGATTCTAATCCAAATCAAGGATGTCGTGATCAACATCATAAGAAGGATGATGATGATGATGACAACGATGACCCATCTGGAAGTAATGTTCCTTCTTCCCGAGCTGTTAACATTTCAAATACTGGTGAACAGATAACTCGTGCCAATGATGATTCTAATCAGCACCATACCGATGAGCCGAGGTCTGCTCCCACCGAATCCTTGGAAGCACAGATCCTGCTAAGTCCTAGTTCAGCCCGAGATCAAACCATGGAAGCGTCTTGAGGTGCGAATCATGATGGCTTGCAGCTACTTGATGAAAAGATGATGACATCAGATCTAAATCTAGTTGATGTTGAGATAGAAGTTTTTCCGGACTACACTTCTGATGGAAATCTGGAAGCATCCAAAAGTGCCAGCCCCGAAAACTTACCCTCTCCGATCGACGGATCTAGTGGTTTGAAACCTGCTGAAGGACAGAACTCGTCTTGGTTCAAAGTGAAAACATGGAAGCACCTTCCAAGGACAGTCATGGTCCATCTGCTGACGCATCCAAGAGCTCGGACTCTTCTGAGGTAATCCTTGATACCTCTTCTACTTTCACTTCTCTGTTGAATGCTATACAGGGATTAGCGAGGAGTCAAGATGCGCAGTTCAAATCTCTTAATGAGTCTATCACTAAAATCAAGAAGGATGTAAGAAGGAAGAAGAAGAAGTCCTCTAAGTCTACCACCGATGAAAGACTTACTGCTATTGAGAAAAAGATCGACAATGCATTCTCTGAGAATCTCATTTCTCTTGGATCTTTGAAGGAATCGGTAACTGAAATCACGAAAATAGAGCGTGATCTGGTTACGAAGCATGCCTTTATTAAGGAGCGTCTCGACCTATCCTGTTCAAAGCTTGAAACTGTCTCTGGAAATCAAGATGCAACAACATCCCTTGTCTGTGAGTTCGAGTGGACTCTTAAAGAATTGTACGTTTGCATCAATCATCTGAGTAACAAGGTGAATATTCTCATGGAAGTCAATGATGCCAACAAGGGGGAAGAAATGAAAGGAACACCTCCGAACACTTGCAAAGGAAAGGAAATTGCCCTAAGGAATGACGATCAGGATAATGATGATATTTCACGACAAAGAAAGACCATCCTGAATCTTAGAAAAACTCCATATCCTTCACCATCTCCGAAGAGAACGCAAGATAAACCTACAAGTGGTGAACCGAGTTCTAAAAGGCAAAAGAAACAAGGCAAAGAAACGAAGCAAATGACTCGAAGAGTTAATGGAGAACTGATTGAATACGTTCCATACAAAGAAGGATCTGGAAAGAAATATGAAGAATGCAACATCCCACCCTTCTGGAACAACAAGAAACCCATGGACAGAATGATCTTCTTAAGAGATCATAATGAAAGAATCTTTGAGCAAAGGAAAAAAGACGAAGAGATCTTCCGAATTCAGCAAGAAGAACAGAAAAGATTCGAGAAAATTGTAAAGGAACTTGAAGAAGCAAACAAGATAACTAAAGCAGCTGAGGGTCGAACCAAAATGAATGGCAATGCCCAAATCCTGACTGCCATGCAACAAAGTTTCTCCGATGGAATGAATGCTCCCGAACTGATAAACTGGTGGGACTGGGGAGTTATAAAAGGAGAAAATCTTGGCGAAGTTGTCCAAAACTATCTGATGCTGAATCTACACAGAAAATATGCTTTCAAGATTGATGGACTCGACACTGTGAAAGCAAGGAAAGAAATCAACGATATGATCCAACTCAAGGAGCACGGAATTTGGGAAAAAGAGAAGAAGAAGAAGACTAGTGAAAGCTCAAAATAAGAAGAATTTCTTTCTTTTTAAGTTTGTCAGTTTTGCTTTTTGTAATGATGTATGAAACTCCCTTTTGAATAAAAGTCTTCTCTCGTTTGGGATCAGCGTATGTGTGTTATCTAGTTTTGTTTTCACTCCTCGTTTTCTTATGTAAAACTTCAACTATTCTAGCACACTTAATGAAAATCTTTTTGAGGATGAAGAAAGTCGAATAGAATGAACTTAGGGTGTTGGCATCATCAAAAAGGGGAAAATTGTTATGAACCCCGAGTCGTTGATTTTGATGATACCAACTATCCGAGGAGACCCCTAACTTTTGTCTAAGTCCTTAGAATAGGTTTATGCTTTGTATCTTAGTCTTACAGGGTAACCGAATCCTTAGTATTATCCGATCTCTAAGGATCTGAGTCAAATATACCGAAGAAGTGAAGACTTCAACCGAAGAGTGAACCATCCGAGGGGTTGAAGTTTTGAAGTTACGAAGACTTGAAGAACCGAAGACTGAAATCTTAGGTTGAAGCTTTTATGACCGAGCAATCAAGAGTGTGATTGACTCGAGGAGTTTAAGAGAAATGATAAGGTCAATCATTCTCTCTCAGAACCAAGGCAAAGACATTCTCTGATAAGTTGTCTTATCTACTGCCTTGAGAATTGGTACAACTGAATGTCATTTTGGGTCCTATGCAACGATCCCAAGGAGCATTTAATGATTGTCACCTTTTTGAGAGACAAAAGACAAATTGTCCTTGCACAAAAGTGGACAAACGGCTAGAAAGTACTGACATTCTGAAAAAGATGAGAACACTACCCATTGGATATTACACACTGGACAACAGGTTTTGAATTTCATTTTCCCTCTAACGGATCTGAAATTCCACCTATAAATACCCTTGTCCCATCTCACTTTGACGAGGTTGAAATGCGTGAAATATTGTCTATCAAGTGAAAAACTTTCAGTGTGATATTCATAAGCTTACAAGTGATATTTAGATTTCATTAGAAGTTCTTGTGTGATTAAGAAGTTGATCATAGAAGCTAATCACATGAATTTCAAGTTGGAGAATCATCACAAGGATGGCCACACGCGTGTAAGTATGCGTGGAAATAATCCAGTAGCCTCCCACGCACGCTCACACCCGTGTGAGCTGGCGTGGAGACTGCATTGCGCGGAAAATTGCTAGGGTTGCTTTTCGGAGACTATTTAAACTTCTTTGATAGGTTTTCAGAGGGAGGTTTTTGCTATTTCATATTTTAGAACTTCTCTTTCCATTTTTATAGATTATTTTTAGGAGTAGTGTCGGAAAATCTCCATTGTAGAAGACAACAAGCTTGGATTGAAGGATTACTTCATTCTAGGTGACCTCTATTACATTTCTATTATATTTTACTATCTTGTTCTTGGATTAAATTAGCTTTTGTCTTGAATTTCATATCATGAGTGGCTAGTTTAATCTAGGGATTTGGATTGTGTGAAGATATGTTGCTAGTGTGATGATCTTATATCTATTTTTGGATCTATATGCTTAGATTGTTGGATTCTCTATTCTTGTCTATTGATTGTTGTTTTGATGAGATCTTGTTTGGATTTGGCCAATCTAGATGAGAGATTGAGCTCTTAACTCTTTCATGTCTTTGATTAGAGTTAGGATTTGAAGCTTTGAAGCAATCATAGATCCTATGGGCTTCTTAAGAATAGTAGGATAGTGTGTAGCTCAAGTGTTTGATAAAATTCCTCTTAGAGCTTTGGATGCTTGAAGGCACTCCTAAGCCAAAGAAGCCTTAGTACACAAATGTGGAAAATGACTAAGAACACACACTCTTGAATAGCCAACATCCTTGTATTGTTTATCCATTACCTTAGACACACCAAGATGCAACATAGATGAACACTATCCAATCCCTACCCCTTTTACATATTTTCAAAATCTCTTACTTTACTACTTTTTTGCACTCAAACCAAACCTCATGAACTCCCTTTACTCACGATTCACCCCTCACCTCACTCGAATCCCCCGCATGACTCAATCAAGTAAACTCCCGAACATTTGACACACCTCCACGTCCTTCCTTCGAGACCGACACTCGGGGAGTCACCGACTTTCCGTTTTAACACACATCTTTTGACAAGCTCGACCCTACGCAAAATCGCAATGTCATTTGGTAACCGACCGAAATCGACGGTCGGTCATAGAACCACCTTCGGTCGGTTATGAGGGTCAAAAATCAATGTCGGTTATTCGGTCGATTACGGTTATGTAACCGACTGACCATTTGCTCACCTCTATGTGCTGTAATCTGTATATTTGGTGATGCGTACCTAATGATGTATATTTGTGTGGTGCATTTTATAACATTGAGTGGTGTATATTTTTATACATAGTTGTGCGGCTTCACTGACCGCACGTTAAGGGGCAGTCACACTTGATTATGACCCTATATACATATAAAATAATAATAATAACATAAAATCCTAATCATATGAGAACCAATCCCTAGGTCAGGAACGTGTGGACAAATCCAAATCATTCATCTGCAAAATCTGATGGATGTGAAATCAAGTGGAAAATAGGCGGGGCCATTTTCATAAATATTAAAAAAAATTAAAATGAACGAGGTCTTTTTCATATATATTACAAAGTTTTATTTATTTTGAACCGTCAAATTCACTAAATCAGTGGTGTGGATTTGTCCGCAGGTTCTTACCTAGGATATGGTTCTCACCTTATTTGGGACCTCTATATATATATATATATA
>CM008340.1:13412418-13423169 GCA_002525835.2 Ipomoea batatas
AAATTATTTCGAGCACCGAATAGTTTTCTCTTAAATGTCATAGCTTAAAAAAAAAATTATATCGCTATTTTCGAATCTTAACTTTGTCGTAAAAACCGAGGGGTTACAAACAACCTGTCTTTCCTTACTTCGTCGGTAATTAAAACAAGCTCTTTAATTACTTCCCTAGCTAATAAACAACCCTAAACAAGCTCTTAGGATTTAATTTACTAACAACATTAAAAGAATTAGAAAGACTACCAATCCTAGCCAACAAACTCATAAGCTCGGTTCATTTAAGCTAGACTATATATCTTCATAACACAAACTGAAAATCAGTTATAATCAAATTGTGTTATTTTCTACCAACATCAGAACACTTAAACAATTACGGATTCAAGGTTCGGACTAGCAATTTAATAACTTGGCAATTGAACAATGGGCCCTATTGCAACAATTAATCAAGCAATAATTTAAATAAATATAACAGAAGATATATAGATAATAAAGTGCAAAGAATAATTTAGGCTAAATAAAGCTTACTGGTCTTGTAGAATCAAACTTCAATAATCCTCGAATTGGAAAAATAAGAACTCAGCAGGACATCGTAGGAAGTGTTTACAATGTAAATGAAATTCTTTCTGTACAAACTGACTGATGTCTATTGAAAAGAAAAGCATCACTATTTATATTAATTTAGGATCAATGCTGGCCGTTCATAAGAGGAATTCGCGGACAAAATCTTTGGCTGGCAGCAATTCACATAATTCTTGCTTAAGACGTCGCACTCATCCAATTCGCTCGCTGCAGTCTGTGGATCGCCGCAATTCTTGAGGGTTGAGTTGCTGTTGTTATTCTACGTACTAAACAAACAAAAGAAAATGAAACTTAAAACATAATAAAATAAAGGGGTGAACTTTGGGGTGCTGAATTATTAAAACAAATAAAACAATTTGGTTAGGTTAAATTAAACAATTTAATATAAAGAAAAAGATTAATCCAAAAATATTTATTAAGCATAATTATTAACATAATTATTATATTGGTGTAAAACCATAAAATAAAGTTTAAAAATAAATATAATGTAAAATAAATAAAACTAATTTATTATAAAAATTAATTTAAATTGAATATAAAAATAGTGCTTATCAGTTTTAGGGCAATAATACCTAAAGCCTTTTTGGATACAGGAACACCCAATGAACACACATTTTATTGCCTTGGCATCAAGTTTGTCAAGTCCTAGGGTGGTATCATGGACAAAGCAAGTACATCCAAAGATCCGTAATGGGAGTTTATAGAGGGGTTCCTGTGGAAGTAAAAGATTAAGAGGAATTTTCTCTTGCGACACAGAAGAAGGCATTCAATTTATAAGATAGCAAGAATGAAGAATAGCATCCCCCAAAAATGTCTTAGGAACCTTGTGGTGAATGAGCAAGGTGCGGGCTGTTTCAACAAGATGTTGAATTTTTCGCTCAGCAACACCATTTTGTTGAGGAGTCCTAGGACAAGAAGACTCATGAAGTATTCCATGTGAAGAAAAGAAAGAAGTGAAGGAGTCAGAAAAATATACCCTGGCATTAACACTGCGTAAGACTTTAGAGATACCCCAAATTGATTTACAATTTCATTGTAGAATTTTTGAAACACATCAAATAATTCAAAACGATTTTTCATTAAGAAGACCCAACTACATTGAGAGAAATCATCAATAAAAACAACAAAATATAAGAACCCCAAGGTGGTTGAAACACGATATGGTCCCCAAACATCAGAGTGGACTAAAGAAAAAGGTGTATTAGCCCTCCTATTCATTCTACTAGGATATGAGGCTCTTGAGTGTTTCCCAAGTTGACAAGACTCACATTCTATTTCCTTCAAATTAGACAAGCTAGGAACAATTTGTCTTAATTTATTAATGTTAGGATGCCAAAGGCGACAATGGCTAAGGAGAGGTGAAACAGTGGCAGTGCAAGCTGTGTTGGTATTAGTAGAACCTAGAAGATGATAGAGTCCTCGTGATTCATGCCCCGTACCAATCGTCTCCCTTGTCTGTCGGTCTTGAATAACCACAGAATCAGAAGAAAAAGTAACCAAGCAATTTAGAGAGTGAGTGAGCCGATGGACTGAAATTAAATTGAAAGGACAACCGGGAATGTAAAGAACATTATATAAAGAGAAAGAATGGATGGAAACTTTCCCAATTCCCTTAGCTTTTCCTTTTGATCCATCACCAAAGGTAACAGATGAAAGAAAATCTGAGAACTCAATTTGGGAAAAAAAAGGAAGGGTTACCAGATATGTGATCAGTGGCTCCAGAGTCCAAGACCCAAACTGAGTTTGATTGTGAAGCAAGGGCAGTGTGAGAGATGCCAGGAGAAATGGTTGTCTTGGCAGCCTTTAATTGCAAGAATTCTGCATACTCAGCTTTTGAGATAACTTTTGAGTCCTCAGTGTTTGAATTCCCAGATTGAGCTATATTAACCGTAGTTGGTTTTCCATGGATTTTCCAACAAACCTCACGAGTGTGCCCTTGTTTGTTACAAAAGTCACAAAAATGGGAGGAATTACGTCCTCCACCTCTGCCCCCTCGGTAACTTCCACGACCTCTTCCTCTATAATGACTTTGAGTAGCAAGAGTAGAGCGATCAACAATGGTTGAGGATGGTGTATTTTCTTTATAAATAGAAGAGACTTGAAGAAGTCTTTTGAACATTTCTTTGGTGCTTGGAACATTTCCATCACTGCACCATGTATACCATTACGGACTTGTTCAAATTCTGGTTCAAGCTTGGCAAGTGTAAGGACAACAAAGAACTTGTCACGTTGAGTAAGTTGCTCTTCTAGTGATTCCCCAATAGGCATGAGCTTATTGAATTCAACCATAAGTCCTTGGATCTTTCCCAGAAATTTTTCCATTGACATTTCTGACTTTTATGATATTTAGTATCTCACTTACAATGAAATAAAACCGGGAGATATCATTTGTATAAAGTGACTAAGCTTGTTCCCATACTGAAAAACAGGTTTTAAATGGTCTGAACATAGGAATCAGGTCGGGAGCAAGAGACTGCCACAATAGACTACAGAGTTGGGCATCAACTCTCTCCCAAATGTTTCTTTCCTGCTGAATTTGTTCTGCTGTGGTAGTGAGGTGGTCAACAACTCGTTGACCCATAAACCATAGTTCAACTGCTGATGCCCAATCTTGATAATTTTGGGAACCAATGAGTTTTTCACTGGTGATAGTTATGCTCCTTGAGAGATTTGGAACATAAACTCTAGGTTGGACAGGGAGAATAGTATTTTGGGTACTGTTTATAATTTCGTCTTCTGCCATACTGACAAGAAAATTGTGAGAAAAACGGTGTAGGGTCGCAGCAAGGAAAGGAGATGATCTGGAAAGTTTTGCCGGAAAAGGTCGCCAGAAACTGAGTTAGGCGCCGGCACGTGGAGGCGCGTGCGGTGGAGGTTAATGGTCGGAAAAAGATGACGGGGTCGCCGATGTTCCCTTAAGAGAGTTGCAGTACTAGTTTTTCCAAAAGAGCTCTCAGAAAAAGAAAAGAATATTTTTGAAGAAGATGGGCAGAACAGTGGCTGTCAGAGAGAGATTTTCAGGCTCTAAGAGGGTGGCTCTAATACCATGTAGAATAATTTTTAAAGAAACTGAATCATCTTTCTGTTATTACTCCATGCTCAGAACAACATATTACAAGACATTATATATGAAGATAACAAGTATTGGGAAGGACATAATAAATAAAAGGTCTGCCCAAGAAACTACTCCTCTCCCCAAAGACTTAAATGCAATAGTAAATAAGCCTGCAGAGTTCTGAGCATTCTCTCTCTAGAACTCTCTCTCCCTTCTTTCTAAACTTTACCAAAATACCCCCAAAATTACAAATTCCAAAATTACCCAAAATGCAAAGGGAATTAATGAATATTCATGGAAAATTCATTTAACTTCCAATTCCAAACATATAATCTGCCGAAGGGAGATTTTCACGGTGAGTTTGGACAGGCATAGTATGGCAGTGGGAGGAGGGTCGGCGACGGCGCCGGTGGTGGCGCCGCCGGCGGGCAGTTTCCGGCGACGGTTACGTCGCTGGAATTTTCAAAATTTCCTGATCGGTCCAGATTTGCGTCGCATTCCAGGAGCCTACCAGAGACATGGATTGATGATTTTTTGACGCCAGAGTGCATCCTATTCCCGGAAATCCCAGAAAACCCGCCCCAAGAGCGATTCAGTGGCGATCGAGTTGATCGATCATCTGGAAGGGATAATCAAAACGATCGATCAAATTCTCTAAAGGAGAAAGGTCCGATCATGCGATTCTCGAAGGCGGATTGGGGAAATTTGACGAAGGCGGAGGAGAATCACCTTTTATAGGGCGATTTGCGAGAAATCGACCCTCTCTGGACGTCATTAGGGCATCGATTAGGCAGGTTCTTCGATCAGAATGAGGGATTCAAGTAGGATTGTTGGATCGAAGGTCCGTATTATTGCGATTTGAGTGCGAAGAGGATCGCAGAAAGGTTTGGTTGAGAGGCTAATCAACTATCGGTGGTTGTCGACACTGGCTTTCACGATGGACTCTAGATTGGTGTTCAAGCGGGGATGCGCCATTGGCTCAGGTATGGTTTCAATTACCAAACTTACCTATTTATTTATTTGATTTTGACTCTGTATCGCGTGTTTGTGCTCCAATTGGGAGAGCGATCACCCTAGACTCGGCGATGAGTCGTCGAACTCGACCAAGTATGGCCAAAGTTAAACTAGAAATTGATGTGTTGAAACCTTTGGTTGAGAAAATATGGATTGAATTTGTGAATGGTGATGGGTGTTGGAGGATACATGCGTCATTCTATACTTTTCCTTCTTTATATATAGCAATGTACACAGACCAGAAAACTTGATTCTTCATTCTGTAGTCTTCACTACAACAATACAACAATATTTCATTCTTCTCTGCTTACTACTGTGTGCCTGTGTATATTCTGATATGGTATCAGAGCTCGCCGGTGAGGGAGCCATGCCGCCGCAGCTTCCAACACCGGTGAGTCACGATGAGCTGTGTGTTCATCTCCGTAGAGGAGTACCAGAATTGAAGCGGGATTCGCTTGTTCATCTTCGACAATCGGTCCGCAGAGGACCGTTACTCCGCAGAGGAGTAACAGAGTTGAAGGAGGATCTGTCGATTGGAGTTCAATCGATTGTTCATCAGCGATGGCAGCATCGGCGCCGCCGCCGGCCGTTGAAGAGAAATTAATCGGGGTGGTGTTATCATCTCCGATTCAGTTATCAAACCAGATTAGGAATGCTGTCAAAGGAATTCGGTTCCTTCAAGTTGGAGCGCTCCGAGATCGGCAAACAGCTCGACCGATTCTACGAGATGCTCCGATCCGTCGCCTTCACTGAATCAACAACAAGGTTACTCAGACTTTCCCCCCTCATAGTGAGTAGTAGTTCATGGAGCAGTTCCGTGAATAGTTTGAGCAAAGTGCTCATTAGTTCTCTATTTGCGTTTTTCAATTGGAGCAGATCCTTGAATAGTTCAAATAGAGAGCTCGTTAATCTTTTGTTTCCAACCTTCAACCGTAGTTCCTGGAGCAGATCCATGGAAAGTGTTGGAGAAAGCATGAGCACAGTGCTCATTAATTCTACATCAGTAGCTATCGCTGTCCCTGGAACATATCCATGGAAAGCACGAGCACAAAGCTCGTTAATCCTCCGTCTTCACAACAGTATATGGAGCAGATCCATGAAGAAGAATTGGAGCATGTGGAGCAGATCCATAAACCTCCGATGTTATCAGGTTATGTTTTGGAGATTATTTAGGTTTTATGCCAAATCTCTTATGTCTCTGGATTCACGAAGTGTTGGGACAAGAAATAAGCAGAGTGTTGTTGAGTTGGATTTTGATCTAAGATTAGTCTCCTTTTATCTCTCATTCTTTCTGAAGTCTAAATTGGGTTCTGAAGTTAATAAATCAGAAATCAAAAGCCACAGGAAGTCTAAAATCCAGAATATAGGAAGTACAGAGTACAGATTGATTGTTTCTCATATGCTCAACTTCAATGTGAGGAAAGCTGTTAAGATTGCTGTTGGAACTGATCTGATTAAGATGATGAATCCTACTGTTGTGAATAGGTACAAGAGATTTTCTAAGTCTGGTTTAGCTGCCCAGATTGCTACAGGCCCACTGCCTGCTCCTGTTAATATGTCTGCCTTTGAAAAGAAAAACAATGAAACAATATTAGTGTCTGATCTTGGAGGTGGAACCTTTGTAGGGACAACAACATCTGTTCTTCTTGCACAAGGCCTAATTGATGAAGGTGTCAAGGTTGTTGCAGCTGGTGGAACATATTTAGGAGAGGGCCAAAAGGGGTTTTGTACTGAGGAAGTGACTGAGCTGAAGAAGTTGCTACATAATGGAATTAAAATAAGAAAAGCAGCAGAAGAAGAAACCAACAAGCTCAAAGATCATATTATGAAGTTTTCAGAACCAGAACTAAAAGGTGGAAATTCTGACATTGTAAACCTCCAAAAAGTGCTGGAAGAAGAGACTCGTCAGAAAAGGAGGTTGGAAGAAGAAGTGAACATCTTGAAAAGCCAATTGTCTCATCTGACTTTGCACGCTGGTCAAATTATAAACAGTCCTGATAGAGATGGACATGGCAGTTTGCTTTCTATTCTAGATTCTCTGTCTCCACTTAGACATCTGCCATATAAAGATAGCAATAATGGGGAGAGAGGGGCAATCACCTATCTCCATGGACAAGTTGGACTACACAAGATTTTGTCACTACTTGAGTCTGAAGATGCTTGTGTGCAGATTCATGCTGTAAAAGTAATTGCCAACCTAGCAGCAGAAGAAGCAAATCAGGAGAAAATAGTTGAAGCTGGTGGCCTGTCTTCATTACTGATTCTTCTTAGAAGTTCTGAGGATGAAACTATTCGCAGAATAGCAGCTGGTGCTCTTTATCTGAGGAAAGTGGACCTGAGAATGTACTCTGCATACCAGGGCCATGGTTGAGTAGATGAGTTCATTGTTGATTGAGCAGGAATCTCATTATGCTTGTCTCTCTTACTTTCATGCTAAGCTGAGCATACAAAGACTTGCATGCTCAGCTTACCAGGGGGTGTTGGAGGATACATGCGTCATTCTATACTTTTCCTTCTTTATATATAGCAATGTACACAGACCAGAAAACTTGATCCTTCATTCTGTAGTCTTCACTACAACAATACAACAATATTTCATTCTTCTCTGCTTACTGCTGTGTGCCTGTGTATATTCTGATAATGGGGAGGTGAAGGGATTCTGGCAATCGATTATTAGAGAAAGGTTGCCGGCATACTGTGTGTGTTGCAGTAGGTTTGGACATTTGATTGGGGATTGCTAGAGGGCAAAATCAGAGAATGGAGATGGAGCTAAGGGGAAGAATACTAAGGGAGAGGCGCCGGAGCAAATGGTGGAGAGGGAGGAGGGTATGGTGGCGCCGAAGATAGCAGAGGGAAGGAGAGACGAGGGAGTGACGGTGGTTGGCAGTGACGCAGGAGGTAAAACGCCGGTGGAGAATGCAGGGTTGGAGTGCGCTGGAGAGGGGCTTGGACCGGGTCATGGGCTTGGGTCTCTTGGGCCTATGCCAGATGAGGCCACCTTGGCCCATATGGCGGACGAAATTATTTTAGAAGCTGCTATGGGTCATTTAGAAAGAATAGCAGAAGTGGTAATGAATGAAGGTGAGATTGGGCAATGTAAAAATAAGGAGGAAAGTGGTTCAAAGGGGCTAATGGAATATGAGGATTGGGTTGAGAAAATGAAAAGCAAAATGGGGCAGGATATGGAAGGGATAAAAATAATTGAGGGAGCTAAACATGATGTAATGTCATTTTTTGTAAAAGCTCATGGGGAACTTGGGATTGAAGAATTTGAAAGAAGAAAGGAAGACTTGGTGGAGGAGCCTAATCAATTGTTTGTAAATAAAATCTCGATATTGAAAGGGAAGTATGATGGGATTGAGCTCAATGTTGTTAGTCCAAATCCAACAAAGAGTCCATTTACGCCTAATGAAGGGAGGATAGGAGGGGTAGACGGCATAAGAAACTCATCTAGTGTGGGAAAGGAGGTGCAAAAGAAGAAATTTGATGTAGAAGAATGGGCAATTGATTTGAATAAAATTTGGGAGGAGGATGAGGAAATGTGGAATGTAATGGATGACATGTTTGAGGAATTGATAAAATTCTTAGAAACACATGGTGGTATAAAAAAAAGTATGATATAGTTGGGGCAAGAGAAGCGGCCAAAATACTTAGAAGAAAAATTGAGTCAAGTTCGTTGAAAGAGAAGTACGATCCTACATCAAATTTAGGCCGTGGATTGAAGAACCAAATTAGTACCGGGTATAAGTTGTGCAAGTGGATGGGTGATTACTATGATGAAAGTGAGGGTGAGGAGAATTAAATTGCATGCGTGAGTGGAATTTTAAATGGAATTGGAAAATAAATGGCTCTTGAAATTGGAGTCATGGGAAGCTCTTGGCTTTGAAGCTACTGGAATTAAAAACGGACCAAATTTGTTAATGATTTGAGGAGATCTGATGAATCTGGAGGTATGTTCGGCAATTGTTATGCCGTGGACCCGGGTGCACCTTGCAAGGTGCACCCGGGTCCTTAAACGGCGTCGTTTAGACGCTGGGTGTAACGGTGCTGTTAGTGGCACCGTTACACCCAGCCAATCAAAAATAAAATAGAGTATAAGTGTGAATCTATAGTTCTAAATGTGTGAATCTACAACTACGTATCTGTGAATGTATAGGTGTATAAGTGTGAATCTAAAACTCAAATACATAATGTGTAGTTCATAATGTGTGAATCTGTAGTTCATAATGTGTGAATCTGTAGTTCATAAGGTGTGAATCTAACACTATGTAACTGTGAATCTATAGTTGTATAAGTGTGAATCCACTAACAGCACCGTTACACCCACCCGGGTGCACCTTGCAAGGTGCACCCGGGTCCACGGCATAAATTGCCTATGTTCGGAGCATGGATTAAATGTTTAAATGATGGAGTCTTGGAAAATTGGATCATAGCATTATGGTGGAAATAATACTTGGCTGATGGGCTCGAATTTTGGCTGCTGCATGGTATTGGATTAGTGAATAATAGATGGAAATGAGTGTCACTGGAAATGAAATAAAATTGAAGGGCGTGGGGGCTGTTCACTGGAATAGAATAAAATGGTGTTAATTGATTGAAAATTGCTATTGGAATGTTTAATGGGAATTACTGAAGTTTTAGATGGGTTCATATTGCCGTATGATGAATGAGAAAGAGTGATGGATAAATTTGGATTTGGATTATATGAAGTGGAGTGCTACTGGAGATTAAAATAGCTGAAGCAAATTTGATGGGCTGAATTTTGATGTTGAATTATGAATTATGGAGAAGTGGGCCGTATGGTTTAAAGGGCTGTTGGGCTGAAATAAAATGAATGGGCTGCTGTGGAAGCTAATAGCCGAATAGGCAATTTTTGAGCTTTTTATGTCAGGGCTTAGGCCCTCTCTTTTTTAGCCCAATTGGGCCTTTTATTTGATAGGCTAGATCTAGCCCATTTAGGAGAGGTTAGGGCTAAGGCGTCTGTAACGCTTCGGCCTCTGTTTTGGTTCAATAAATACGTTTTTATTTTGAAAAAAAAAAAAAAAAGCCTGCAGAGTAGGCTGCTCAAGATAAATATTCCAACAATTATTAATAGTTGGGGAAGATATGAGAAAGGGAAATGAAACCTTATTTAATAAAGGTATGAGTTTTCCAATTAATGGGGGTTTTCCAAACAGGGGGGGGTGGTTTGGGTTTTTTTTTTTTTTTTTTTTCGATTTCGGTTTTAAAAAATTTAAATCATTCGGTTTAACATTAGAGTTCGGTTCGGTTTTGGTTCAATTTGAAAATGGTTCGGTTTTGGTTCGGATTTAATTCGATTTGGTTTAAGTCCTCAAATTTCAGTGTTTCCTAATTTCCCAAACATACTATCATACTATCCATATCCAAAATCTAAACATTATATAACAAAATAGCAATTCAAAGTTCAAACATACTACTAAGTACTAATTATGAGGTAAAGAAAAATTGCAGCAAACAACAAAAGCGCAAAGTAGAAAACAATCTATAAAGAAATCAAATAAAAAATTTAAGAGAGATACCAGTGAAAATAGGAATTAAACGGCGGAGTAGGCATCAAGAAACTTAGATTTACTTCATTATTATTATTATTCTTATTATTGTTGTTATTATTATTATTACTAGTGTTTTACCCGTGCGATGCACGAACAAAATTATATTATTATGAATTTAAATAGAAAATTTTAAAAATATATGTAAATATTTTAAAATGTACAATATAATAATATAGTTGTAATTTAGTTGTAATTTCATATATTTGGTTAAGTATCATTTTCATAGCTTATAAAATTTAAATTTAAATTTTGTATAATTAATATAGTCTCTAATAAATCATGTACACATTTAGATAAATTTATAGAAAAAAATGTACATAATTAATTTCATTTATGTCTAAGTGTATTTCATATATATTATAATTCTAAGAATATGAATAATAACTAAGAAAAATATATTTAAAAAAAGATGCAAATTTTAATTTTTGTATTACTAAATTTAAATTCAAATTGGATGCATTTCCTTAATGATTGTATAATACGCCGTATATGCAAATAATCTTTATTAATATGTATATAGGCAAATTCTATAA
>CM008340.1:13441987-13454070 GCA_002525835.2 Ipomoea batatas
AATTATATTTGTTAATCCTTCTCTCATACACAGTCCTCACGTACAATTAAACATACATACATACATCAATGCATACATACATGCATAAATACAATACATACATACAAATATATATAAATATAATAATAAAATTAACAACGCCTGCTCGAGTTAACTCGGCTAACTCTGTCGAGTTGGGCGAGTCAACTCGGTCAAATTCGGCCTAGTCGGCCGCCAACTCGGCCCAGTCGGCCGAGTTAGGCGCTAGGCGGCCTCCTAGGTGGCCGGCCACCTAGGCGGACGCCTAGGGAGCAATTCGCCTCGGTCTAGGAGCGCCTAGCGCCTAGGCGGGGATTTTTGCAACAGTGCTCTCAAGACTATAATCAAATTTCTCAAATGTTTAAGATGATGTCCGAAAGGAACTATGGTCAACTTCCAAGCAACACCGAGAACAATCTAAAGGAGAGAGTTAGTGTCGTAGCCGCAATAGAAGAAAGCCATGAAGGATGCGATCCGATTGACATAATATAATGGATGTGATTGCGAGAAAAGGAGAAAGGAGAAGGAAGTAGAAAAGACTACCTCTTGTAGTCAAAACTTTGAAAAGGAAATGGAAAATGCTTCTTGTGAAATTCCAACATTCGAGAAAGAAAGCAAGGTTACCTCTTGTAACCGAGAAAGAGAAGAGATGGAAAACAAGGAGGAAATCACCTCTTGTGATCGCTAAGTCAAAGAGACCGTGTTTTCAAAGCACGAATCTAATACTGCAAAAAGGAAAGATAGGGCGAGAAAAGGTACATTTCATGCTTTCATGCAAAAAAATTTCAATGATAATCAATGTCGTGAGTTATTTGGAAATGATACTTTTGAAGAGTATGCATGTCTAGGCAAAGAGACCTCGGCACTAGTGACTTCGGGTTGCCCCATAAAGATGTGACCCGGGAGCTTTCGTAGTTCCTTGTTCTATCAAGAACGTCATGTGAACTAGTGGTGAATATATTCTTGTTGTTTGCTTTCCAGCTTTTGGTGGCCCTCACAGTTCGCTATCCTCAACGAATTACAATCTTGAGAGGTAATCATGAAAGTCGACAGGTATACATCTGTGATGAGTGGATTGCCTATACTGAACAATAAATTGGAGAGATTTTTAGATCTTCTGGTTAGTTTAATTTAACTCTTGTCAAAGTTCTGCCTTAAGCATTCAAATTCTTTTTTCCAATAAAAATCTAGAAAGTTTGCTTGTATTATTCATGCAATTGATGCACAATTAATTTTCAATTTAACAGGTAACTGATTATAAAGATGAGGAGCAGAAAAAATCACCGCTGATTATGTCATCATCTTTGTTTTATTTGTTAGAGTAAAACTACAATCTGAATATGTCATCATCTTTGTTTTATTTCAATAAAACTACAATATGCTGAAACTTCTGTTGTTTTTTTGCATCAGTGAAATATTTTCTATATATATATATATACAGAGTCACCTCCATACGCTAAGGACTTTTAGAGTCACCTCCATACGCTACACCTGTACAGGTGTAGCGAAAACACTTTTACAGGTGTAGCGTATGTGCTTTTTTGTACTAGTGAACATGGAATTTCCAAATGCTCTCGCCGATCTCGGAGCTTCTATTAATCTAATGCCCTTGAGTTTATTTGAAGAATTGGGTTTATCTTGCTTGAAGCCGACAAGGCTCACAGTCCGCCTAGCCGACGGAACCACTCGGTATCCGAAAGGTTTAGCGGAGGACGTGCTTGTAAAGGTAAGAGAATTCCTTATGCCGGTCGACTTCATTGTTTGTGAAATGGGAAGAGAAGAACCCTTTGGCTCATTGATTCTTGGAAGGCCGTTTTTTGCTACGTGTCATGCTCGGATTGATGTGGGCACGGGCGAAATTGCTTTTAGGTTTGATGGACAAAAAGCCAAAACGGAGAAGGCAAAACTTGAAAAGAAGGAGGAAGAGCTCAAAGCTATGGTCAAGGTGAAAACCAAGACCAAATCTCGTTGGGAGAATGAAAAGTTGGTTTGGAAGAACACATGGATTCCAAAGTGTTTCCAACCAACAACAAAAGAGCATGGTTGAGAGAAGAGAGAAACGTTGCGTCTAGCCAAAGACGTAAAATGTGGCGCTTCTTGTGAGGCAACCCAAGGTTTTTTGTGAATATTTTATATCGTTTTTTGTGTTTTATTCTAGTGTTTTGTTAGTATTTTGTTCGTATATGGTCGATGGTCGAAGTGATGCAAAGGTTGTGCCAAAAATTGACAAAAGGCAAAAGGAAAAATCGGAAATCGAAGGAAAATTGGGACAGCACTGTCCACGTGTCCCCCACACGTGGAGGACACGTGGCCAATTTCGATTGTATGTCCACGTGGCCATCCATGCGTGGATGCCACGTGGACAAAATCTAGTGCTGATCCACGCGGGCATCCACGCGTGGAGCCCATGTGGATCGAGCAATTCGGCGGAATAAAAAACGGGCGCCGATCTACGAATTCCCCACCCCCAACTTCATTTTTCTTCTTCATCCTCCACGCCAAAACACTCCCCCAAGCAAGGTTTGAGCAAAATTTCACTACTCTTCATTTTACCTTCATATTTCAAGGGCAAAAACATCACAACAGGGTAAAAACATCTTCCTAATACAATTTTCATGGTTATTTTTGAGCTTTTAAGTTGAAATTCTTGAAAATCTTTCTTACATTGTCTTGCAAAATTTTGTATGATTTACTTGTTGATATTGGTTAGGAATGCATCATAAAACTTTATTTCATTACTCTCTTTGATTCTTTGTGAATAATTTGATGGATTGAACTCAATTTTTGAACCCTAGTGTGAGCACCATGAAAATGCAAATGGGTTTGATTAAATGCTTGATGTTTTTATAAAGTTGATGATTGAATTGATATAGAAACTTGTCTTAGAACACTGATATAGTAAAATACAAATATACGGGACAAATATACTGTATTTGTACTGAAACGGGTACAAGTAGGAATACCCTATACGAAACCGGTCTACTTGACAGTGGGTCAGAGGTTCCCGGTCTCTGTAGCTACTCAATTGAGGAAAATAACCAAAAGTCCATCAAGCTGTAATAAGTGCGCCTTTTATAGGTGGCCTCGGAGTGGATTCCGGCCTGGCGGCATGTAATACGCGTGTCGAGCATGCACCAGTCAATGCGTCGGCCCAATCCATTCACGGTTAGGTGCCTAGCTTTAGGAAGGTTCTTGGTTCGAATCCCCGAAGGACCAGCCGCGAGGTCGGGACATGGCGTCGACCGATCATAGATGACCGGGAAAAAGGTTCTGGAGGGATCACGATACGATTCCTACGTAGAGAATAGACCGGTAGGTCGGTAAAGGTAGACCGGTAACGGTAGATCGGGATTTTACCCCTATCAACACATATATACCATCAATTTGATGTTACACACACTTAGTTTGAGAATTGCATTTTCACTCTTCAACCCTAATTTTGGAATTTGGGAAGAAGATGAAGTTGACTTTTGAAATTGTTGACTTTTGCTAATAGTTGTTATATCTTGAAATTGTGAATGTGTGTGATAATGAAACTATATTATTGATATTTTGATGATGATAATTGATCAAAAAATAGGGGAAACTATGGCAAATTTTTGAAAAAAAATTAAGAGCAATTTTTGAAAAAAAAAAAAAACTATGCCCGATGACGTTGCCCTAGGAAGTGAGAAGAAAGAGAGACCGCCCCAAGCCATTGGCAGTGAGTGGTCCATGCCCCTACCCTCACTTATCTTACTTGTTTGGGCTTTGGCATTTGGTTGGAAGGGTTGATTAATGATTGTACATCGTTCCCACTAGTGGGATCGGCTGAAGGCCCTATGTAAATGAGAGGTGAATCTAAAATTGGTTTGCATGCTTGAACATGATGTGAGAAGTGTGTTCCCATTGCTTAAATGTCTATCTATGAAAGGTTTTTGCTTCACGGGAATATTTCTTGCGTTGTATGACATCTAGCCAACATTCTTTGTAGATAGCGTTAAGAATTTCCCCCTCACCGGTAGCCCTCGCATTCATTTTTTATTGACCGAAAGTCCAAGTTGAGCAAGCATAAGTTATCTTGAGGAACTTATGTGGTTGAAGTCGAATTGTCTTGCTTGAGGGCAAGCAAGGTTTAAAGTGTGGAAACTTGATAAGCTCCCAAGATGATTTAGTATTAAGGTCTATATTGGGGTTGTGACACCCCAACTTTTTCACGCTGAGATAGGCATAAACTTATCATAAAAGCTAGCAATCTCAGGACTAACATCATAATAATAAAGCGGAAGCATACTAAAACTTAAACGGGTGTCATGCCACATCTAGAAAATCCAACTCTAGATGCACAGGCTAAAATCCATAATCATGATCCATAACGTAAAGATAAATGTAATAGTCAAAACGAAATACATAAACTAAGGCACACAGGCCCGAAAATGTCTAAAACAGTTCACTAGTCTAAGCATAACATAAGCAGGTCTATCTCTATCGCGCTCTCGGCTCAGACTACTCCATACCTGGAAAACAGTTTAGAAAAACATTAGCAAAGGAATGCTAAGCAATCAACCACTCACACTCGTGAGAAATACATAGTATATAGTATGGTTTGTAAATAGATTTACACACACGTATAGAATATACGCACCAACGAAACTGTTCTCTATTTAAATTAGAGGACTCAACAATCAACAAGCAGAATGAATCCCAAACCAAAGACACTTCCAAGTGAAACCAATATCCAACACGAATGCATAAGACAACAAGTCTATAACAAGATACTAACTGAATCACAAGTTCAACCGAATAACCACAAATGAAACCAACCAAACACAATACCGATGATAAGACCCAAACCACAATCACCAACCCATAATGCCAACCACCATGCCAAACCACCATACCAATATCACCACACAGAGGCATAAAAGCCCAACCACAGAGGCACGAAACCCATTACCACAGAGGCAAACAATGCCCAATCACAGAGGCGCAAGGCCCAACCACAGAGGCATACAATGCCCATTACCACAGAGGCGCAAAGCCCAAACAATTCCTCTCATAACACCATCCACAAATAAACCATAATTCCACCAACCACTTCCCAAGGTTATTAAAGACTCAATAAGCCAAGAGATACCCAAAAGGACTCAAGGTCTCCACATACCCAACTCAGACTTATTTCTAGAAGAATTACTCCACCAACAGCGCTCAACTCAAGATATAAACACAGTACATACTTAGAATAATTACCAAGGAATCACCCAACAACACTAACTCAACAAGTTAAGATAATTGACCAAAGATCAACAATAAATACTCAACAACCAAAGTGGAATACTCAACAATATGTTCAGGACACATTCCAGAATCAAAGATGAACCAATAGAGTCAACAGACTAATAAAACAGCTACTGGAACAGAACCAGCATTGACCTCACGGAGCGTGTGAACGGAGTAGAACACACCGCCACGCCTCACCGTCCCTTCGCACGGAACACCCCGGCGGAGCCCAACAGTCCGCCACCCCCTTCCGCACGAACATGCGGACTTCAACAGCGAAGTCTGCCATTCCGCCACTCCACACCACATAGACACGTACGGAATCCTTGGACGGGACACATTATACCGCCCAAGTGCACCGCAAGTGCAACCCCAATACACAGATTCCAGACTCGGAACAGAATACACGATAAACCAATCCAGAATACGAAATATGCTCAGAACACACAAATTACACATCTCAGAAGCCAAACAATACATGGAATCCATAACGCATTTACTTGAATCGAAGCTAAGCAATCTTCCGCATGCATTACCTCCTTTGAGATTGACACTCGAGGACTTTTCCTCGTTTTATTACTTTCGTTTCATCTCATCTCCCACTAAACATACATCTTTGTCACTTACCTTTGGGAGCCCCGAAACGAGATCACTGATCGGTTTAGGATAGTTTAGCATGGTCTGGAGACGACCATCTTAACCGGACACGATCGGGTCGCGGTCTACCCGGTCCACGGAACAGGGACCAACCACCATATAGATACTAAGATCGGGGAATAATCCCTATTACGTACAATATTGAAATTCGTTGTCATATCTTACCACGGAATTATCTCGGGAGTTAGAAGGTTTACTAGCTTTGATACTAAATGTTAGATATATTAAAATATAATATATCTATATATAATTTGAGAGGAGAAGAAGAAAAGAGAAATGAAAACTTAACAATGTTTATTGCTTATATGATATAATAAAATGCTTTATAATAAAATCTATTTATAGTAAAAGAAATAACAAATTATAGCTAAACATACATAAGCCGCATCCCACTTACTCATCAATGTATGGAATTCTAACAAACATTTTTTTTGGCTAAATTGTCATCCCGCACCATGAACTATATCGGATTGTTCATGCCGCACCCTGACCTTTCAAAACACACATTTCGATCTACTTACCATTAATTTATTTTCGTATAGCATTTTTAACAGGTTTCCTACAAGTTATAGCTAATAATATGCTGATGTGGAGTTTTTTTTTTGTTTTATACTAATTGTGGCACCACCGGGACCCCTCTCTGGCGCAGAAGCTGAGTCGACCCCAAGGTTCGCTGCTGCTTTCCCTTCCGCAATTATAGTAAATCTTATCATTTCTCGACGCCTGTTTAACTAATTCTCTTTTCGGGTTCTGTGAATGTAGTCGAATGGGCGTGCCATCCACCACGAACCTGGAAATAAAAACATTGTCGTTAAATTCATTAAATAATAATAATAATAATAATAATAATAATAATAATAATAATAATAATAAAATCATGACTTCACTAATAACAATAATTAGTTCTCTTTCTTCCCTGTTGCCGACGCCATTGACGTACACATTTGTTTGAACCATATAGGGTTCACCGAAAGTATTGCCCAGGAACTCAAATTCATATGCAAGAAAATTCATACAGGAACTCCAAAATGCTATAATAAAATACATACAAAGAATCGCTAATTGAACTCACTTCATAAGCAGGCAAAACAATTCCCTAAAACACACTCGTTTATGTACTTCATAGCTTTTCCTTTCTCCGATTGGGTTAAGGAGAATCCCATTTGAAGAAATGGCAAGTAGCGCCCAGTGCAGCTGTCCAATTCCTACAACCAAAGAAGAAGCTTCCTTGCTTTGGTCTCGACTTCCGAACCATGCCTTTGCTGCTCTTCATTCCATAGAAACAGTAAGGGTGAGTCTAAGTTGTTGGAATGTGAAACTGTCTAGCTTTTTTAGGTTCCTATGGGGAGAACGATTTGTGACACCCCAACCTCACACAGGCTGAGATAGATAAAAACTTAACGCAACAGCTGCCTATCTTAACCAACAAACATAACATAGCGGAAGCGAATTAAAATCCTAAGGGCGTCATGCCACATCTAGGTATAAAACACAGCCTAGATGCACAGGCTAACCATAAGAAACGAACTAAGCTGTCATATATAAAAATGAAATAAATCCCCAAGTCATACTCCACAATATTCAAATCACTAGTCAAGAGTATAATAATATCTCAAAAGGCACACAGGCCCAAAACCAATATCTAAACATCATAAAACTAGTATAAGCGTCCTCATAGATAAGCTCTAACGCGCTCGCGCTCAGACTACTCCATACCTGGAAAACACGCAAAGAACCATTAGCAAAAGACTGCTAAGCAACCGCCATTCACACCCGCAAGGAGATATAGATATACATAAGCTTGTAAATAGGTATACACACCCATATAGAATATAAACTCCAACAAACTGTTCAATAGTTCAAACAGATACTCAACAACAATAAGCTGAACGAATCATAAACCAAGACTCATCCAAACAAAGCCAATATCCAACAACGAAAACATAAGACAACAGTGAACCATAACCAAGATACCACTGAACACAATCATAAGGAACAACCAACCACAACTGAGAACAACGAGGTATCAACCGAATACACAAGGACTCACAAACCAAAGAACCGAAAAGGAACTCTCAACACCAACCACCAAATCCTCACACCAACTGTCATACCGAACCCAACCCCAATCAGAAGCCAGGTACACAGGGGTAAAAACCCAATCACAGGGACCTAAGTCCAATCACAGGGGTAATGAACCCAATCACATGGGTAATGAACCCAATCACAGGGACCGAAGTCCAATCACAGGGGTAATCAACCCAATCACGGGGGTAATGAACCCAATCACAGGGGTAATGAACCCGAATACAACCAATAGTAGCACAGCTAGTTCACCCAACAAACTCCAACGATACCAACCAACCACTATCACATACCCATACTCCAACCTCAACCCAAAACAACCAAACAAAGTGTTCATCTCAACTATGAACACAAGCCAACTCCCAGGTAATGAATTCAAAGAATTAATAGACCAAGAGTACAAAAAGGGAAACCAAAGACATTGAAATTTCCTTGGAATATTCAGATCCTTAACCTATTGATTTACAGAGTCTTCTAACTGTTTGATCTAATTACTAGACCAAATTAGAAGACTATGTAAACAGATATCTGAACTAGTGAACGAACAAGATCAGAAAGATAAGTATGAGCAGTTAGAAACAACAAAAATAATAATGCAGTAAAGACACTTAGACTTGGTCACCCAGTTCGGAATCGCCATTCCTACATCTGGGGGGCATCACTCTGAACGCCCAACTCTTCATTGATCAAACTGAAATGTCAACAGTTTACAGTAAAGAATCACACGGCAACACTAGAAATCACCAATCACCATTCTAGCGTTCAGCCTTGAAGAGTTGTGTATCACTTAGATCTCCCGATCTTCTTGAATTGAGGCTCCCCCTCAACCTTAGCCAATCTGACATTCAGAGTGGTTGCATGCCCGGTTCATCACAATGAAACCTATCTTGAATCAAAGGTAGGCTTTGTCAAGATATCGATTTAATTTCACTAAGAGAGGCTCGTCTCCATTTCACTCTTGAATTCTTCAATCAGATCATCTACCTATCTTTTGAGAATTCTTCCCTTATATATGATGATGAAGACAGTTATATTTCATAACTGAATTTGTTGCACTCCTTGTCTTGTTCCCATATTCTGCTCGGCCAGTCGTCCGCTAATTCTTCTGAACCTTTTGCTGAACTATAAGAGAAATAATACAAAGACAACCAAGCGTTATTCCGAACTATCTGCTGAACTAAAAGAATTGACCTAGAAACTTGTTACAAAAAGTGAGGAGAAAAGAATTTTTCTTCCATTGTAATTTTATTAACAGACATGAATCAATACTCCGAGATATGGTATAAATACCCAACAAATGGCATGAATAAATACTCGAAAGACATGATAAAATACCCAACAAAACAATCCAACAATAATCAGAAACAAAGAAGAAACAACATACAACAATAACAGAGAACAGCTCACTGGAATCAAATTTCCAGGAGCCTTGCGGACTGCCCATATGGAACACAGCCCACCGTCGAACACCTCCGCACGAAGGGGGCGGAACCCCTCGGCGGACCACCTCCTCCCGTTCACCCTCTCCGTCCTGGCCATGCGAAACTCCCCGGCGGAGACCTCCGCAAGGTCATCTCCACTCCCAGAATCCAGAACCCAAAGCAGACACGAATGAAATCATTTCCAGAGAGCAAATCAGACCAAATTGCACCAACATTGCATCAAATTAGAGGCCAAAAACATGGAAATCCAAACCATCAATGATCATACAACACTAGGCAAAAGATCAAGATGAAACCCAACAAATAGATCCAACGAAATAGGGCTAAACGCAAAGAATTTTCAGGATTTCCAACACCAAGAATATAATATAGATTAGGAGTGTAGAAAATAGATTTTGATGGACATAGTGGTTACCTCAAAGAGCTCTTTCCTCCTAGCCAAGCCTCAAACAAAGCTCACAAAGCCCCACCACCCTGTTGATCATCTTTTACCCAAAGAACCCCAAAAGAACATACATAAGAATATGCAAAAAGACTAGCAAAACCATAAAATTCAAGGTAGATTCTTAGCTAGATGCACTTACCCAATCCTAGACAAGCTTAAAAGAGCAATCTTGACTTGAAAACTTGTAGGGAAATGAAGATCAATTTTGGATGAAAATATAGTGAAAGTGGCGTGTGGAAATGAAGAGTGTAGGGAGGAGAAGGAGTGAAACCTTTAGGGATTTTTAATCTTCAATATATATACTAGAATACATATAATGTATTAGGGTGAAAGACTTTAATGTGGAATGGGCTCAAATCATATATTATATTACTTACAAGAATTTAACATATATACAAGATTAATAAGTTGGGCTAATGATTTCATCCCATAGAATTAAATATAATAATTAGAACAAAGAAGCCCATAAGATGTCTTAAA
The DNA here is from genome assembly GCA_002525835.2 of Ipomoea batatas. Lineage (NCBI taxonomy): Eukaryota > Viridiplantae > Streptophyta > Magnoliopsida > Solanales > Convolvulaceae > Ipomoea > Ipomoea batatas. The sequence goes on from CM008340.1 coordinate 13,452,374, forward strand.
GACATTATATATATATATATAATCAAGAAATTGGGCTTATGTAGGAATATTTTAATTACAAAGGTTGTAAGGATCCAAATTGAATAAAATCCCTTACAAGAATAAATTCAATTAATTGGGCTCTTGATTAGAATAATTAAATTAGGCTCAAGAATATATATTTATATATATTAAATTGAAAGAACTAGCCCAATTAAGATTAATTAAATTGCCCAAGGAATTAATTATCGAACGAAAGGCTTGAACGAATTTACGGGGTGTTACACGATTGGTGATCGAGGGGGAGCTTCCACGCAAAAGACTCATTGGTAGTCTGATACATGAGTGCATATGTGATCGAAAGCTTGAAACCTTTGTGCATGAGTAAGGCAAGAAGACAGACAATGTTTTTGGCATCGTCCAGACCACAGTGAGCACGACCCTGCCAGGCTAGCCCAACAATCTGCATCGCTTCTTTCATATTGCACCTCATGCCTCAAAGTGCATCGCGGAAAGGGACCTTTAAGTTAATTGATCAACCTAATTAAACATAAGTGGAAATTTGCACGAGGAATTGTTATTGTGTTATAATAAAATACATACAGAGAATCGCTAATTCAACTCACTTCCAGCTCAAAATTTCATCTTCTTGAAACAAATAACTAGCACAACTGCACACAATATGCAAAAACTAGAAAGAAGAGAGCTAACCCCAGGGCGAGAGCAGAGTGAAGAATGTTGACTAGTGAAAGAAGGAAACAGAGCTCTACTTCTGCTGTGAAGACACGACGCCTTGGAAACGAAGATGACGTAGCAGAGAGAAGTCGTCATCTTCGGCTTCTGCTGTGGAGAAGAACACAAGAAAACGAGTGATGGTTTCAGGCTTCTTCGAGTACTCTAAGGCCTGAACAAGAGAAAATAAAAAAAAAATACTAGAGAGAAGACTGGAAGAGTGGCAAAAAATCAATTGTGAAAGAGCTATTGATGCGCTTTGTTTCCATGTATTGGAAATTAGTCCACATCAGATTAAATCGGTGTCATGTCATCATGGTAACCTGGAAACCTCCTAAAATGCTAGACGAAAAAAATAAACTAATAGTAAGTGGATCGAAATGTATGTTCTGAAAGATCAGGGTGCGGCTTGAACAATCCGATATAGTTCATTGTGCGGAATGACACTGTAATACCCCGAATTTAATTCAAGCCTTAAAACCCGATAATTAATTCTACCGTGTAATTAATTTAATTTAATTGGGCTCTGACCTTTTTATAGATATATATTTTCCATCCGGAATTATTTATTTATTCCAAGACCCAATTTCCTTGAATTAATTTTGTAAGGGATGTTCTTTAATTGGACCCTTTCTATTCCTTACAAGTATATTAATTATGTAATGGCCCAATCATTGGAAGGACCATATTTATATCCATTAAATTAATATTGGGTATGGATGACCCATTTCTTATAAATAAGCCCATGTCTTGTTTTAATACCCTAATATGATACATTCATGATATATGTAATGATTTTCCCCACTCATATAAAAGTCTTGTACTTACAACCCTAGCTCTCTTTCCTTTTCCTGCAAAATACATTTCTTCCTACTCTTTCACCTCTAAGAACCCTAAGCCTATCCTACACTTCATCCTTCAAGATTTCAAGTCAAGATTGCTCTTTTAAGGTCTATAGCACTTGGGTAAGTATTTCTCCTTAGGAA
>CM008340.1:13459124-13470243 GCA_002525835.2 Ipomoea batatas
ACCTGCAAAAGGCAAACACAGTTAGAGTAAGAAATTAAGAAAGATGGCAAGTGTGACAACAGTAGAAGGATACCGTTCGGATCAAGGGTAGATGGTCGAGTCCTCAAAAAAATCAACTTTGCGAACTCTCACTCGGTGGTATACTTAGTAACCTATACAAGACCACCCCTCTTTAGCTCAAATACACCCATACACACAGAAGGACTCTTATCTAAAGGACAGCACTTGGGATCCCCACTTAACATCCAAAGCGAGTGGATAACCGAGGGAGATAAAGATAAATTTTGGTTTCCACACCTTATTAAAAGAAGAACGGTCTTCAAAATGCTTGAGACGGAGTCTGTAGGAGACAACAACAAAACCTTTACCCGGGGGAAGACGACCTACCAACTAGAAACAAGGATTTGAAAAGATTTAATGTGGGTTCTACATTTCTCTCTAGGCACAAAGAAAGAAAACTAGCAATCGCTTGGTGGTCATTGGGGCAAGTTGACCTACGGCACATTCGAGGCCAACCACGGCTGCAACTAGCAAAAAAAAATATAAAAATAAAGAATAATAAAAATAAAAATAAAAATATATAATAGTAAATAAATAAATAGTGAAGAAAAAGAAAAGAAACTTACTAGGTACGATAGTTGACAAGAACTAATGAAGGAGCAGATAAAATTACAGTGTGTAGGGTTTTATGAGAAGGAGGAGACATGAAGAAAAATGAAAGAAAATATTTGGAAATAAAAAGAGAGAGAGGAAATATTTGAAAATACATAGAATCCTATATTTCCAAATAAATCAGGATGAGATCTCAGAATAATTTCAATAATTTGCAATTGCTACAATTGTTACTCCCAAGCCAGCTCAAAAACCTTTGCAGACGTGGGAGTAAAGGGTTGGTGACAGGATAATTAGACATGTACCCAACCCAGAACCACCGAAAGAAGGCCAATGGTCACGTAACGGAAACATTTACTTCATCACAGACCTATTCAAGAAGAGATGAATACCATACTTAAGATAGACCCGCCTCCCTATTACTATGGACCGTTACTCGAGTAGAAGAACGTTGGAAGTCACTAGTATAAATAGAAGACCTTTCATTAGACAGAGGCACGTTGAATACTTTGTGCTGAAATTCTTAGCAATTGAAGCTCAATTACTTTCCATAATTATTCTATATATTACTGTCGTCAATGATTTTAACACATTTTATGTAACTTTATTTTGTTATTTTTCCAAGTGTACATGTTTGTGAGTGCTAATAAGTTATGCATTGATTATTAATTTTTTAAAAACATTGAATTAAAGATATAAAGTGGTCAAATTAAAAAATAAAATAAAATGTTGGGAATTAAGTTAAAATTAACTTTGTATAGTTGTATACAATTACAGCAAAATGGAAATGAATAAAATACTTTTTCCGATAAAATTGCAGGCGGATTTGTTTTTATTCTCCATGTGATATGCTATATGTCACAAGTGGGATAGTAATCGATCAGTTGATATGCCTTCGCATATTGTCGCTTTCGGAACCATTATTAGCAATTTTAAAATATTGTTTATTACATTTTTGGATTTTTTTAAATAATTCTTTTAAAAATTTTTTTTAGGTTAAGTATGAACTAGACTCTTATCCAAATAGTGCCTGGAAATTTTCTTAATATTACTTTGTAAATTTATTAATATTTACTCTTTTATAAATGGATTGTTTTTTCAATTTTTTATGTTAAATATTCATTTAAAGTTTGTCTTACACAAAAAAAAAATGTAAAAATCGAATATTATCTACAGGTATCTCTTTACACTTTGGTTTCAATATAATAATAGTAAGAGCATTCCCGTAGTGGACTTTGTCAAATTTTTGGAACAATAAAAACTTATGTTGAGGTTTTTGGACAAATAGAAAATTTGATTTTTCTTTAGATTTTTCTCCTGAAAAAAAAAATAAAAAAACTACAGAAGGCGCGCTTGGAGCGCACTGTGCACCCCACCAAGTGCGTGTTTCCCACACACCCACTAGGGCGCTTCAGAGTGGCCATCATCTGAGGACCACTCTAAAGAAATCACAATTTTTTTTAATTTTGTCATATTTTTTTTTTTCCTTTTTCTTTTTCTCCCTCTTTTCTCCCATAATTGACACTTCAGAAATCGTGAAAGATCAAGAGATGATAAGGATGTTCTAAAAATAATACTCCGAATCTAATTATTACATTATGATAAATTTACTGTAGCTTTTGAAGTGATGTACATGTAAAATGTAAAGCTCCCAACCAATATACTCCCTCCGTCCCATTTTGGTTGTCTGGTTCGTTTAACGAGGCTTGACTGAAGTTATTTTTAATCCAATTTTTCATAATATTAAGTTTAGTATTAATATATAAAATTTATATATTTAGAAACTACATCAAAAGTACTATTAAACACAAAAAATAAAATTTAAAAATAATAAAAAATTACTAAAGAAAATAAGCAATAAAGAAAGAGTTGGTTTGACCAATGAATAGTAAATAGGACAGGTAAAATGGGACGGAGGGAGTAATTTGAAGAGTTTATGGTAGAAAAACATGTAAAGAGCATTTGTAAGGATGTCTTTATGGTAGAATACGCGTAGAGAGCATTTGTAGTAATTTGAAGAGAGCCTTTGTAAAGCTCGAACCAATAACCAATATAATTTGAAGAGTTTACGGTAACGTGTTACGTGTAGGAAGTTTTACTTTATTAGTAAAACTAGTATTTTTATACACGATGCGCAAAAAAGTAGGTTCCCATCAGTACTTTATATTAAAATTTTAAATTTATTTAGATTTTAAATATTTAAATTATTGTAAATTAACAATAATGTAAAATATTTAATAAATTTGATATTTATATTTTAGGATATTACTAACATATATATTAAATCCATTATATAATATGTATATATTATTATTATTGAAGAAGATAAGAAAATATATGGTGCATTCATGTGAATCGTAACCATAGTGGAAAAAATAACGGAAGTTATAACGGTATGTGTATGTTTGTCCAAAATATTATAAAGTACAACTTTTATAGCATAATGTATAAAAAAATTTAACGGAAAAAACGGACATAAATGAAGGGTATAACCTTCATTCACACTTATTATGCTTTTAGATTAGATAATAGATAGCTAAATTAATTCTTTAGTTATATGCATAAGTCAATATTGCACTACTAAGACCCTTTGTGATGAGCTTAACTACTAAGACATTGTTGACAAAAATTAAACTCGTGATTTTCTGGTATGAATATCATGTTCCAACCACTAGGCCACCCGGGGTAAATTACAAAATATTGTTGAATTTATTAAATATAGTTATTGAATAGTAAGTACGAAATTAAATTTTGAAAATGGATAGGACGAGTCACAATTTGTGATTATAAATCAAATAATCACATTATAATGGTCGCATACAAATTATTCATAAATCATTAAAAAATGCAATCAATAATAAAATAAAATGAATTATGGAAATTTCTTCAAAATCACAAGTAATTGTACGTGTCATTTGTTTTCTAGAAATGGAAAGAAGGTGAATAGGGCAATCCTAACCAAGTTGGTCATATAACTAGCTTGATAACTATAATGTTTCAAGTGTGTCTTTGTTGAATTTGTTTATTGGTATTCTCGGTTTAAGTCGATTAGTTATGGAAACCTAGTCTAGTTTACCTCATTTTGCATGGTCTTTGTCAACTAGGATTAGACACAATTAAATAGGCCAATCATGAAAAAAAAATATGAGCATTGTGTAATAGTTGAGTTTGGGCCTTTTAAATTTTTTTACTATTATACAAGTGTAAATATAAAATAAAATTTTAATATTTATTACAAAATTTAAAAAAAAAAAAAGAAAAAAAAATATATATATATATATACACATAAAATATTCAACAAAGAAACAAAATAATTCAAAATTTAAGTTAAAAGTGATATTTTTCATGTATATATTACATACAAAATCATTCATCAAATTAAATTTCCAAAGTCAATTTCTTCAAAACTTTCATTTCCAATTGATCCATGAACTCTAAAAACATAATGAAATAATTAAAATTAAGTGGTGCCACTTGTTATTAATAAGAGCTAATTACCGGTTTGGTCCCTCGATTATTGAGATTTTACCACTTTGGTACTCGACTATTTTTCTTGCCTAATTAGGTCTTCGACTTTGAAAAAATTAATCAATTTGGTCCTCCATTTATTTTACCATTTGATATCCGTTAAATCGGGACCCAATTGGTAATTTCATTATTATCAAGGGACCATTTCAGTCAAAAATTAATTACCGAAATGGTCCCTTGACTATAGCAAAATTATCAATTTGGTCCCAATTTAACGGTTGTTTAACACCAAAATAAACGGAAGACTAAATTGGTTAATTTTTTCAAAATTGAGGACTTAATTGGACAAAAAAAATTGTCGATAACCAAAGTGGTGAAGTCCCAATAGTCGAGGGACCAAATCTGTAATTAACTCTTATTAATAAATATAAGTAAGAAGTTGAATTCAAATTTAGATGATGTCATTTGTGGAATGAATAAGATGTTGGCATGTTGCTATAATCTTTATCTTTTAAAACGACGGATATATGTAGCTTTCTTGATTAATTAATTTTGACTCTAATTTCTAATTGCGAATTTAATAGTAAAAAATTTCCGAATATAATAGTAATTAATTGGTGTTACATCTTTGATTTAATATGTATTTTATTAGAGAACGAGAAATTTTCCCAGACATTGGCCCATAATTTTTTTAATACTATAAATTTCTTTTATATATTGTTATGTAGTAGTAATTTTTTTGAAAATTAATTAGCATTTAATAATAATATAAATTTTAATGGAGATATTATAATGTTATATTCAAATAAATAGGATAATATAAATAATTATGTGAAATTTATTGCTTAGCGAAATTGTACTTTTTTTTATTTTGTTAAATTTTGAAAATCACTTTGCACACATTAGTCATAACATGGGAAAATTGTTTCTTTTGAAACTTTAGTAGCGTTTTAATTAATTATTACCAAATGTGTTTTGGTTAATTTTTGGTTTGATAGAATTTATAAATGTGTTATATGATTATTAATGGCCAATTTACTTAAAATGTGTAATATAATCTAAAAAAGTTGACAATTTAAATTATTGACAATTGCTTATTTAAATTAAAGCATACTAATATAAGAATTTTGAGAAAGATTAGAAATATGAAGGAAAATACTTCCTCCTCCCATTTTATGTGTCTGGTTTGGTTAGCGAGACTTGGGTGAAGTTATTTTTAATTCAATTTTTCATAATATTATGTTTAGTATTAAACTATTAATATACAAAATTTATATATTTAGAAACTACACTAAAAGTACTATTAAACACAAAAATCATATTTAAAAATGAGTAAAAAAATATTAAAGAAAATAAGCAAAGAAAAAAGAGTTGGTTCGACCAATAAATAGTAAGCAGAACACATAAAATAGGGCAGAGAGTAATAGGGGAAGCAAAGTCAAAAGTGTCATTGGCTGTGTTTGGCAGAGCTTATTTAGGAGCTTATAGCTTATTTTAAGCTACTAATAAGCTATAAGCTTTGTTTGGTAATGCTCTCAAAATAAGCTAGTAGCTTAAAATAAGAGCTTATTTTGAAACGCTACTTCAGGTAGCTTTTCAAAAATAAGCTAGTAGCTTCTTAACTTTTTTCCATCTTTATCCTTATTATTTTAAATAAATGACATCATTTATCCCTCCCAATTAAAACTCTTTTGGCATTTTTTCTTCAATATGTTTAGTTAGTGCAAACATAGCCATTGTTTGAATTGTTTAAAAAGTAAGTAATACGGTTCGAGTTAGATAACACATGCAAGTACTTTTCAAATTCCAAATATGCAACATGCATGTTATGTGATAAATTTGAGAAGTAGCTATTAGTCTCTATTAGTAAAACCTAAATGAGTTAACAATAGCTGTTATTTTTCCAAATTAAAACACAAATAGGTAAATTAAATAAGAATTGAAACAATTAAAATAACTTCTGATGGGGACATATGGGACCCCTAGGGTCCTATTTTATTGGAAACATTTTAACTTCTGGGCTCATTTTATTGGAAAAGTCTTGATCCAACCTTGTCCATCTTTATAGATGATGTGTTGACCCAATAAGAATAATGGGAATCTATTGTACTAAAGAAGGAAGAAGCTTGGAGCAAATGATTATAAGAGATGTTTCCAGGGGTTAAACACACAACCTCCCACATAATAACATAAGCACTAACCAAGCCCAAGCTACTCAAGATTTTGTGTATCCAAGGGCAAAAAGCTCCACTTATGCATGGGAGTGCACTGGAAGTAAAGTAGTCGGGGACACATGTATGACTAGCATCCGTGGCGTCTTCATCAATATAAATAGCCACCATTCCCTCCCCTTAAAAGACATCCATTAACTCACCAAACCCCTTCTGGTCTATTGGTTTGAATCTTCTCTCTCTTCTCTTGTTGGCATGCCAGGGTTTGATTCCTAGTGGTAACATTATTAGGGTTATTATTTTTTGCCCATTATTTGGATTATAGCTTGCATTATTTATTTATTATTTGGACCACCGTTGTGGGCCAGTATCTCGGACTTTGTACCTATTCTTTTAGGTGGGCTACTATCTCGGGTTTTGTACGTATTCTTTTAAGTTTACAGCCCCAGGCTAATAATATTACATACTATTTTCCTACCCCCATTTTGTATCAGTGTATATACCCGATTTATGGTACACCCATTTCCAACAAAACCATCCACTTCTAAAAACGGTAGTGTGAAAAAAGTTCTAAAAAATTAGAAAAAGTTACAAACGTTAAAAAAAAAAAATTTGTTTGCTAAATGGTGTTTTAATAAAAGTTTAACAATTTTGCTTAATTTTTAATTTAAAACCAGTAATGTGTTTCTATTGAATTTGTGTTGTCTTGGGTAAGTGTATGACTGTGATTTTTAAATGATATTTTCATTTTTTTTTTTTAATTTACAAATGTGTGTTTTGGTAATTTTTAGTTGTGTTTTGAATGTTGGAATGATTAAACGTGGATGTTATGCTTAATTTTAGAGGTTGAATTTATGGTAAATTAGGATTTCATTTCTGATGTACTCTCTTTCTTGTTATGGAATTCTTCCTCCGTCTTACTTTGAAATTTTCTTTTCTTCGTTTTTTTCCAGCTGTGGACTGAAGTTAAGTTTTGTGTTTTTTAATTATCATTCATTTGAATACAATACTTTTATATTTGTGATTGACCTATGTGTAGTTTTTGCAAGCAATGTACTGGTGTGCATTGTGGCTTCCGTCGGTGTGCATTTGCACTGTTGGTTCCTTGCGGTTGGGTTTTCGTTGCACGTGTGCATCTCGTCATGGCCTAATCTGCACTTTGTGTTCATGTGATGTGTGTGCATTGAAAACTTGGTGTGTGCATTATAATACATATGAGTATATATGTGCTTGTGGTGTGATTTGCATCTAATGATGTGTTTGGCGGTCTCGCTGGAGGCACCGTCGCCGGAGGTGGGAGTTGTCTAGATGGTCGCCGATGGACACGGGTTGTTGCCATCCACGAAGCCGAGGAGACCTTAGCCTTTGAGAAAGGGCCCGAGCTGGGTATGCCAGAACAGAAAATTTTGGGAGGTTAATTTGATTGATACCAAAATTTCGGGAAGTTAATTTCGGGAGGAGTCCTAACGCTAACTGATACCAGATGAGATTATCAGAAATTCAATAATTCAAACACAAGGGAATATCGCAGTCCTATATGACTAAGGAAACACAAAACTCTCCTGAAGAATAGGAAGCCAAGTCAAGTTATTCTGGACCACACACATTAACTTAATACAAAATATAAACCGTAACACAAATATTATTCATAGTGCACTAGTCAGGTATGTAAATCAACTGGGTTTTTGTCTCATTGTTTTTCTTGTTGGTGGTGTTATTTTAATGCGAATGTGCGCATATATAGTGCAATGTAATAGTGTGGCGTGTGTGCACTATAATACATAGTATGTACATTTGATGTGGTTAATACATTGGTATTTTATACACGGTTGAAGTTTTTGGGCTCGTATAGCTATATTAGTGATTAGACGTTCTCGAGCTTAGGCGTGTGTTGTGAAACAATCCAAAAGTTTCTCCTTTAGGCAATAAATGTGCATTATATAGAGGTTTGGAGATGACACATGTTGATTGCCTAGTAGGCGCACCATGTGTCTTGCATGCACCGAACTCAATAATAGCAATCTTGAAGGGCCCACGCGGCAAGAGATTCCTGACTATCACAATAACAGGATATGGTCTGGGTTATGTGGTGGATTCAGGCTTGCTCTTGAGATAATGGAGGTCATTACTCGGGATAATCCTTCAGACCATATATACTTCCTAAAGAATAAATTAAAGCAACTAAGAGTTTCTGTATTATTAGATTTCTAGGTGTAAGAATTAAATAGCAAAATGCCAAAGACATTGTGGTCTAGTGGCACCCGATTGCACTCCCATATGTGAGGGGTGAGTTCGAGCCTCAATGGGGATGATATTAGCACTTTGTGCTTCATTTGGTTGAGAAAATTTGTATTGTAACAGAGTCAATAGTACTAAAATAAAAATTTAAATAGCAAAACAAATCTCAACGAATGCAAAGAAATGAGCTATGACGAGAGTATCAACCCCAAAATGAGCTACGACGAGAGTGTCAACCCCAATATTTAATAACATTGAGAATAGGAAAATCGATCAGACGTGTAATCATCAATTGTTGTAATAATACCATAAAAGTAAAAAAGTAATTTGGGGACTGGGGAGCGTGATTATATATGTTTCTGAATACAAATTAGTTTTTTTTTTTTAAGGTAAACGTAGCTATTCCATTAATTCATAACATAAAATGTTTACATGATCAATGAAATGGTAAACCATTCCTTACAGTCAGACATAGAAACAACTTTTCTAACTATGCTATAGAAAACTTGAATCGCAGATTGTTTTATAACTATGAAGTTATGTTCCTTCAGGGAGCTTAAAGCTTCATCAAAGATCTGGGTCTTCGTCATCATTCTTTTTTGCTCGCCCAGGATAAGATCAACACTTGTCGAAACCAAACTAAACGATTTATGCTAATGAAAATGAAAAGCTCGTGAAAGTAACCGAGAGGAAAAAAGCTCGTGAAACTAACGAGAAGAAAACACAATAATAGAGAAAATAAAAAGTGAGTAAAGTCAAAGTAGGGTTGGGAGTTCAAGACTACCAACACAAATCCCAATACCTACCTACTATTATTTTATTCAAAGGGAGAGAAAACGGAAGAAGAAGATCTGCGGCGGTGGTCGGAGGCGGACGGAACTGCGATGGTGGTCGGGGCTTTATTGGAAAAATGGTTAAATAAGTCTCTAAACTTTATTCAAAAAGTCAATTAGACTCTTAAATTTTCAAAATTAAAGTTGTAATAAAATTCACAAGCATGTTGTTTTGGAGCATTGAAGTTAAAAAAAACCTGTCATCTCCGGTGAGCGCCTAACCAATTTTCAACAAGCAGTGTCAAATACCCTAGCGACCGTCAAACGGTGGCCGGTCGCCTTTTCCAACAACTAGAGAAGGCGATCAATTGGTTGCATTCTCCGTTTGCCGGAGTCGTCGGAGAAGGCTACCAGTTAGTCGCCGATCACTGATATTTGGCATTGCTTGTCGGAGATGATCAGAATCCTAGCTAGTTGACCTGCAATTATAAGTCACCAACAAGTTTTTGGATTTCAATACTCCAAAATAACATGTTTGTAGGTTTAATTACAACTTCTGAAAGTTTAAGGATCTAATTAATTTTTTGAATAAATTTTATGAACTTATTTAACTTTTTTCTTTATTTATTTAAGATTCGACAGGATCGAAAAGGAATTAATTTCATTTTTGGTCATAGATTTATAGGTGACAATTCACTTTTAGTCCCTTTTTATTAAAACATCCACTTTTGGTCCTAGTATTATTATGGCATGACCATTTTTTGTCCTTTATCAACAAATCAGTTTAAATATAGTTAAATACAATGAAATTTCAGTCTTCAATTATGAATGTTTTCAAAAAAAAATAAACATAAAAAATATAGCGGTTTAATATACTTTGTATAAAAAAGATTGAAATGTCTTTGTATTTAACGATATTTCAATGATTTTGTTGCTAGAGGACTAAAATTGTTCACGCCACAATAATACTAGGACTAAATGAGGATGCTCTAATAAAAATGAACTAAAAGTGAATTGTCATCTATAAATCTAAGACAAAAAATGGAATTAACTCGATCGAAAAGTCTTTTACAGTGTCTCAATAAAGTAATATTTCTGGGTAATCATATTCAAATAACGAGTTTTTGTGTCTTTCTCATTGACTAATATTAGAAACATTGCAATAATTAATTTAACTCAATCAATGATATCAATTATGCCATTTACTTATCTTCCGGTCTGGTGGGATATTAATATATTATCGCCACCGTTCTATAAATGTTAAGTGATAAAGAATCCCCATGGTGGTGGGAGCATAAAGATACAAGGAGGGGAATTACATCAAACAAGTTGTAAAAGACGTGATTAATTGCAATTGCTAATCAATTATTGCATCTTTTTTAAAGGGCACAAGCTAAAGATACTATTGAGAATTGTGCTTTTCTTGGAATGGACCCTTGCGTTCTTATAATAATATAGTATTAGGAAATTCATTAAAAAGATAACCCTTAAAATAGTATTAAAACATTATATTCCTTTTTTTTTAACTAAAAATCACAACCATTATACGAGGGTATACATCAATAGTTCTACTATGGACCTAGGTGGTAAATTTGTCACAATTTACATGAATTTATATACAGAATATTTACAATTTAAATTATGAATATTTAATACATAAATTATAAACATTTATTATATAAATTGTGTATTTTAGACTTAAATCCATCGAATAATAACCTGGTACAAGAGTAAATCAGGCCTTCTGATTTTAGTTGTAAATGATTATAATACAGAAAATCAATTCAAGTGCTTCATAATTGTTGGCTCAATTTACCTATGAAAAGATACGTCCCCAACAAGATCATATCACACCGA
>CM008340.1:13486376-13497047 GCA_002525835.2 Ipomoea batatas
TCCCCAAATTCTGAATACTGTACACATTCCCTCCAAAACATCGAAGCTTTCATCAATGGCGTCCGAATCTTCAACATCAACCTCATCTTCCGACGCATACCAGAGGGAGCTGGATCACATCTGAACTCTCATCAAGCAAGTCAAGGCGGGAAGCATCCTTAACCGAGAAGGATTCGTCAATCACTCGATGAACCCGACAATGGCAGAGAGGGTCCTGAAGAAGTTCGAACGGGTAGGGCTCATGAAGTACATGATGCACGACTACCGAACCATCCACGACGTCGACTTCACCAAATGGTTAGCAAATGCCAAAGTCACAAAGGGTAAAATAGAGAGCCGATTCAACGAGATTGACATCACGACCTCTGTGGGTGACCTAAGGGCAGCATTCGATTTTGCTGCGTCAGAGGAGGCAGTCAAGCACCTCTCGGATTACAATCTGGACAAGCAAGCTTTTTGGGATAAAATCCGATCGGAGACTGCACCGTCCTGCGCAACCTCTGCCCTCCGCAAGTTCCATCTAAAAGAGAGGTTCGCCATTGCCGCCGACCTTATCATGAAGTTCATTCTCGGCAAGGTGTCCGGAACCGATGAGATTAATCTGGACATCATCAAAATCCTCCATGCCATCTGGAACAACGACCAAATAGACTGGGCGCACATCATCTTCAACTTCCTCAAACAACAAGTGCAAGGCTCAGTTTCAAACACCAACCTGTCGATCAGTAAAAAGGTTGGTTTCGGTTTTGTTGTTCAGTATTTATTAAGTTTGAAGGGTTTACAGGGCGAGAGGTTCATCGAAATACCTATATGGGTATGACGAAATCTCAAGCTCCAAAGCCTAAGGGTGTGAAGATTGCACCCTCTCCCTCGAAGCCTAAGGGAAAGGGTAAAAGGAAAGCCCAAACTGTGGAGGAGAATTCTGATGATGAGCCTCTGGGTACACTGATTAAGATGGTTGTTCTACCTAAGAAGGCTAAGAATGCCAAGTCCGATGCTGTCACCTAGACTCGAGAGGTGACACCCTCTGTAATTCCAGTACCATTCGAGGACCAAGCACAAGCCTAGGGGGAACCTCAGGCTCCAATGGCCGCTGAGGTTGAGAGAGTGCCCCCTACAAGGTCCATGTCCGGTGAAATATTTGTTGATCTAAATGTTGATGATGGTGTTGGGGCTGTTGTTGAGTCTGTGGATATGCCTCGAGAGGAGGCTCGAGAGTTTGAAGGCACTGGGATCAGTGATCTAGTGCAGGGAGATGTTGAGGAACCACGAGAGGTGGTTCGAGATATAACAGTTTCAGCAGTTGAAGTCCAACATAAGACAGTGACAGCTGCTGCTGATGATCAGGGCACTGTGGTCAGGGACCCCGTGCAAAGTGCTCATAATGTGGAGCTGACACCCACTGAATCTGCTTAAGTTGAAGGATCGATAGCTAGAGCCATAGCAGATGTTGGGTTGGATCATGATCTCTCGGAACACAGTCGAGAGATCGATGTGCATACAGTGGAAGCTGCATCAGCGACAGAAATCTTATCTGATGATCCTCAAGCTCTACATGAAGAAGTTACTTCTCAATTGAATCAACGTGTTGAGAACGTGCCTAGTTTGGATGATTTCTCCAGGGTACTTCGATGGATCAACTGGAGAACATGCCCCTTTGATCAACTGATTGCACTAGCAGCAGTTATGGAGGCTGAGGAGATCTTCGCCTTGAATTGGTTAAACATTACCGAGATCCCAGCTAATGATCTTCTAAATCTAGCCCATGAGATGCATGTGACCAGAAGGAATCTTGGTCGATCTGACAAAGGGAAGGGCATAGCTGCTGATGAGCAAGAGAACGAGCCTGAAATAGATCCTGAGGCAAAAGCACAATTTCAAGAAGATGTCAGGCTTGCCACTGCCCTATCCTTGGGACATCAAGTCGTGGATATGTGAGGTCCAGGAGAGACCTCAGGAGTTGCGAGAGATGATTCTGAAAATCCGATAGCAACAGCCGCAATTCTTTTGTCCCAAGTCAGTGACTCTGCTCTGGACGCACAGGTAGCAGCTTCGAGAGGTGACTTCGAGACCTCTGAAGCACTTGAGGCAGAACCCAACTCAGTTCTACTTCTGCCAACTCCTGAGTCCACACCCTCGGTTGACACCGACGAAGCACAGACAGTTCGAGAGGGTGAAATTCCGTTGCTCACACTACCAGGATTTCCAATCGACATGGAACTGCCATCACCATTCCTGCTACCAGATGATACCGCATCAACCTTTGCAGCTAGGATGGTTGATAGACAAAGATGGAGTGCACCAGCTGCTCCTGAAACAATAGTGATTCCTGATTCACCTGAGCAGACTGAAGTGCAGCTCAATGAGCAACAAGAGCAGAATGTAACAAGTCCTGCTGGTTCGAGAGGTAACGAGGAAGGAGTTGTGCCCATCGATAGTGGAAACCGGGAAGCATTTGTCGATGCACAACCTCCCTCCTCAAATCCAATCCCTCTGGTAGATGATCAATTCCCATCTCTGGTTCGAGAGGTGACACTGAGGAGGATTTCCAATTGGATGGAAACCGGGAAGCATCCAATACAAAAGTCTCTTCCTTAGCTGATCCAATCCCACCAGTTGCTGAAGCTGAGGTTCCAGGTTCGAGAGGTGAGGAGCGAGAAGTGATCCATCCCTCAAGTGGAAATCGAGAAGCGCTTGATATGGAGCTACCTTCGAGCTCTTAGTCCAGTGTCCCTGCTGATCCTCAGACACACTTTCGAGAGGAGGACTCACAGCTGCAAGTCATGGGTGGAAATCTGGAAGCACCCAAGTCCCCTCCGACTAAAGGTACTTCTCAATCTTCTCCTCCTACTTCTGACTATGATCGACAGGCCGAAAAAGCTTTTGTTGGCAAGGTGCGCAAATTCATGGCCGATCAGTCTCAGAAGATGGCTCAAATTGAGCGCATACTCACTGTTGTTCGCAACGCATCAATGCCTGCTGCTGGCACAAGTGAATCCCAAGCAAGACATGCAGAACTTCTCGAACAAGCAGTGTGGGCTGAAGATGCAGCAAGGAGAGCCGCAAATGAGGCTGCGGAAGCTCGAGCAGAAGCTGCAGGAGCAAAGGCTGAAGTGGCAGAATTACGAGCAGAATTTCGAGCCTTCCAGAATTCCAGTGAACTACGACAGGATGTAATCAAAGCACTACTCGATGACCTGTCGAACCAAGTACCTGCCCAGCTTCAAGAACTCTTCGAAGGTATGTCCACTCTTCTTTCCCGTGCGGATGATGCCAACAAGGGGGAAAATCAAGGGAATCAAGGGTCAAGAGGGACATCAACTAGCAAGAAAATGGCAGCGAGTGAACCCTTAAAAGCTGGACCTCCTCTAAAAGTTCCAAAAACAATGAGCAAATCACTGGAGGAAGCCAATAGACAGGAGAATTTAAGGGTCCAGCGTACATTGGAAATGGAGAGAAGGAGACAAGAAGACAGAGAAAGGAGAAGAAAGAGGCAAGAATAACAAACCGCAAAAGAGAAGAAAGATGAGCAGTTTATGAGAAACTATCGGATGGGCATCAAGGAAGACACGACAGAATATCTAGGTGAAATCATCGTTGGTCTTCTAGCCAAAACTGACTTATCTTCTCACAGTGGTCTCACTCCTCAAGAATGCATCGAATGGTAGAGAGATGGGGTAATCGAAGGGAGTTTCATAGGTGAAGCCTTCATCAACTACCTTCATCTTGATGTATCAGATGACTACCTAAATCTGGTAAATACAAAAGACCCCATCAAGACACGAGCAGCCATCAATGAGAAGAGGAAAGCGGACAAGCAGTAAGCTCTCGTTGCCTTATATGCATTCTTAATTTCTCTAATGTTGTTCTTTGCTTTCATTTAACTTTTCTGCTAAGTTTTGTAAAACATTCTCTTTATCTCTTAATATATATATATATCTTTTGCTGGGGTTGTTGCGTGAGTTTGTTATTCATGTTTCAGCAGATTAGTTTGTCAAACTTACCGTATGCGCTGATAATAAAATCAAAGTCAATTTTCTCTTATAAATCAGCCATATAAGTAAGTGTTGTAACACCCCGTATTTTCCTACCACTACTTTAAATAAAAATATTTAAAATAAAGGACTACTTCCTTATTATTAATTATGGTAGTACGATGATTATATATATAATTATTTTCTATGGGCTATAGACAAACTATTTGTACAATTATTATTTGAGCACTTAAATATTCTAAGCCCATACTATATTATTTATATTATAGAGCTATGGATCCAATAAACTATCCTAAGATCCAATATGATTATATTATAATTATGTTTGACCCAACTATTCTAAATTGACCTAGCCCAAAAGGGAAAACCTAAACCTACTAAAAATAGCTAGCATGTATTCGATCAAATCATCAGCAGTCAAGATAGTTTGCTACATTCCCTTCTCGTCGTCTCTGCCTCTCTAGTTTTCTTCGTCTCTCATATCTCTCTCTCTCTCTGCTAAAGCTACCGCCCAACAACAATGATGAAGGAAGGGCGCCGGCGAAACAATGGTGAGCTCCGGCCAGCAACTCCTATCTCCCGGCAACATCAACGATCATTCTCATCCCTCTTGGTTTCTCGGTTCCATGGAGAGCGTAGCGGAGACGTCAACAGCAAGAACGCTCTCCTACCTCTTCGTCGACAATATGCGAGGCAGCAGCGGGTCGTTTCTTTCGGTGAAGCAGTGGCGCGGTGAGGCAGTCCTAGCGATCACCTTTCTCCGGTGAGCATCTACGGCATCGACATAGCTTGGAGCTTGGAGGCGACACCTCTTCCAGTCGTCCTCTGTTTTCGTAATGAACAGTCGGCGGTGGCGGCGGCTTGGCTGGGAGTAGCTCGGCGATGGCCTAGTTTCACTTCTATGTTTCGGCGTGCGTAGCATGCGGCTGTGGCAGTTCCGGTGGCAGTCACTCCTCTCTGTCCAACGTAGACAGCCGTGGTGGGGGTTCCTCTCCCCTGATTGCGTTCGAAGAAGTAGAGCAAGCGGTACAAGCCAACGGTTCTCTCCCTTCCGTCTCTTCTCCCTTCCGTTTCCGTTGAAAGTGGCCGGCACTTCGTATGAAGGTAGTAGTTTGGTGGTTGCGCATCTTGGCAGAAGGAGAGGAAGTGGCGTGGCGGTATAGCTTTGGTGCGTTGAGCTGGAGGACTTGGGTTTGAATCCTAGCTAAGTAATTTTAAGGTAAATATCTTATCTAAGCCTTGACTGTAGTAATTTGTACGTATCAGTTGATGGTTAGGTTTGATCATGGTATTAGTGAGTTAGTGGTTAGATCACTCGGTTCGGTTCTTATTATCTAATCACCATATTATTATGCTTATGTATAGTTTAGGTATTGACTCGTATTCGTGGTTAAGCATGGATTATATTTTATTAGTAGTAGTTAGTGATCATATTAGATTATATTAATCTTCAGGTTCGTGATTATGGACCTAGCTTATGAGCCTAAGTTTGGTGTTGCTTTTGGGACTAAATACGCTTCAAGAGGTAACCACTATGTCCATCAAAATCTATTTTTACACTCTCAATCTATATGATATTATTTGGTGTTGGAATCCTGAAATTTCTTGAATATTAGCCTTGTTCTTGACTATGGAATTTGTGTTTGATGGATTCATGAACTTGTGTTCTTGATCCTTTGTCTATTGATGTTTATGAGCATTTGTTGGTTTGGATTCCATGTTTATTTGGCCTCTGGGAGATGAAATCTGTGTAATCTGATCTTATTTTCGTATTCTGGAATGAACTTCGTATTCTGAGCCGAGTCTGGGAGTGGTGCGTTGGATTTGCTCTTGCGGTGCACCCTAGCGGCATAATGTAACCCGCTAGAGTCTTCCGCAAGGGTAAGGCGGTAGTGGTTGGCGGAGGTGAGTGATCCGTTGAGGGGATCCGCTTCCTTCTTGCGGAGGTGAGTGGCGGAGGGCAGTGCTCCGTCTAGGAGTTCCGCTAGTTCTCTTGGAATTCTGTTTCCAGTGAGTGTTCTGTGATCTGTTGTTTGTTTGTTTCCTCTTTGGTTCTGGATTTTGTTGGAGTATTCTATGGGATATTTTACCATGTTTCTGGAGTATTTATTCATACCTCTTAGTCCATCATATGAGTCTATTATTTGGTTGATTGAATCCTTGATTTTATACTAGCTGGGAGTTGGTTTGTGTTCATATCTGAGATGAACACTTTGAGTGATGGTTCTTGGGCTGAGTTTGAGTATGAGTATGGAGTGGTGAATCTTTGAGTATCTCTTGGGCTGTTTGAGGATGAACTAACTATGGAACTAATTGTGGGCTTTTGCATCTGTGATTGGGCTTCGGCCTCTGTGATTGGGTTTATACCTCTGTGATTGGACTCCGATCCCTGTGATTGGGCTCTCGCCCCTGTGATTGGGTTTATACCCCTGTGATTGGACTTCGGTCCCTGTGATTGGGTTTTTACCCCTGTGTAACTGACTTCTAACTTTCGGGCTTGGTGATTGGTGTGAGAGTTGGTGCTTGGGATTGGAAGTTGAGGTTTTGGTGCTTATCCTTGGGTTGAGGGCTGTTTGGTTCTTTGTTGACTCTTGAGTTGTATTGTATCTTGTTGATTATTGGTTATTCCTTGACACATTCTAGTTTGGTTGTTTCTTATGAGTATTCGGTTGAGTTTGTGATTTGGTTGGATTTTGGAATTGATGAGAAGTCTTGGTTTATATACTCTTTCAGCGTGTTGTTGTTGAGTATCTGATTTAAACTTGAATCGTTCGTTGGTGTGTATATTCTATATGGGTGTGTAAACCTATTTACAAACATATATATATCTATACTTCCTTGCGGGTGTGAATGGTGGTTACTTAGCATTCTTTTGCTAATGGTTCCTTGTGTGTTTTCCAGGTTCGCAATAAAGTCTAAGCGTGAGCGCGATAGAGATATACCCGTATGAGGAGGCTTAGATAGTCGTTATGTTTTTAGACTTATGCTTTGGGCCTGTGTGCCGCCATGAGATTTTACATACTCTTCTTTAGTTATTGATGTTTTGATATTACTTGAGGATTATGTTTATACAGTTGGTTCAGTTTATGGTTAGCCTGTGCATCTAGGCTGTGTTTATTTACCTAGATGTGGCATGATGCCCCTTAGGTTTAAATTCGCTTCCGCTAAGTTATGTTTTATGGTTGAGATGGGCAGCTTTTGTGTTAAGTATAGCTATCTCAGCTTGTGAAAAAGTTGGGGTGTCACAAGTGTAGTGTTGGCATCATCAAAAAGGGGGAAATTGTTAGGAACATATTGTAATAGGTTATGATGATACCAAATGTAATTCCTAATCCCCTAAGTCTCGAAACATAGGAAATTCTTGTAAGTTCGACAAGTAAACTAAGAGCGAAAATACAACCGGGTAATTTGAGCTCAACTCGGAAAATATTTAAGCTTAAGGTAAACTTGTTTGAACATCTTAGAAGTTTCGTGTTGTAAGCTTATAGATAGATCAGAAAAAGGCACGAGACAACACTAGAGGAATAAGGGTCTGCGAGACATCAACTAAGTCTCGAGACATAAGCAGAGTTCGAGAGATGGAATCTCTCGAGACATCAATCCAGTTAGAGACGTGGGATCGAAACATCAAGTAGTCGAGACATCAATGGTGGTCTCGAAGAACTGACACTTCTCCAAAAGGATGAATGGCGGTCGAGAAGCATGGATAAAGCAATCTAAGTTTGGAGAAAAAGAATATCATGGAGATAAAATACTAAGGAGGTGCCGAAAGAATATTATGGGAACTACCGGAAGTGGATGCCACGTCAGAACTCCACTGCAAACGAATAGAAGGTGCATCAGTCCAAGGACGGTCTTATTCCCTAAAACGAGGATCAATGGGAATATAAAAAGAGTAACTTTTGCCAAAAGTAGTAAGTGGAGCATGGACTCAAGAAAGTGGATTATGGGATATTCACTACAAGACAAAAGGCTCAAATTACAAGACCACCACTCCATGAAACATGCTAAGATTATGCAAGTCCCATGATCAGCATGGGAGACAGATTTCAAACGGAATAATTTTCCCTCCAACGGAATTATTCATCAACTCTCATATATAAGGACGTGAAGACACAAACAGAAAAGTAAGAGAATTGGTTAACAAGAAAGAGGTGTCTGATTCAAACGTTCACAGTGCAAGTGTTTAATCTGAAATATCATTCTTGATATTCACAACAGCGAGAAAAACACACCTTAGTGTTTGAGAGAGTTACAAAGCTTAAACTACTACATATCTAGAAGGTGACTGAAGCTGCTCTACAAGGAAGATTATCCAACGAAAGCTTTTGGTCAGATTGGAGATTGTTACACTCAACCTGTGACAACCGGAACAACCTTGCTTTGGAGAAGGCAAGAAGAGGCGAAGTAACCTGGGAGCTGTCTTGTGAAGATCCTGAGGCTTGAGGCGGGCTTGGTGATCAAAGCTCGAGTGCTCGAGAGGTGGAGTAACAAGAAGCGGGGCGAAAAACCTGAGGCTTGAGGCGGGCTTCGTGATCAAAGCTCAAGCGCTCGATATTGTACTAAAAAATGAAGTTTTAGTGCAATCCTTCTAGGGAGTTTCTAGAAGAAGAGTGGACGTAGGCGAGTTGGCCGAACCACTTAAAAATCTCTCTCGCATTTACTTTCTGTTTTTATCTCTCGCTATCTAACTCTCGAACTGTACTGCATATAACCACACCTCTCGAACTAACTCAAACTCGTGCAAATTAAAAAGGGGATAACTTTTCCGCTGCGCATAAAAATTTGTCTTCATCTTGTGAGGTATCGGACCTAAACATCCTAAGTCCAATACACACGAGAGGTCGAAAAAGATTTGCAAAAATCTTATAAAAGTCTATTCACCCCCCCTCTAGACTTGTACCCTATCCCCTCGGGACCAACAGTAAAATCATCCAAAACATTCATATAAATAACATGTCATCATTTTTTATTATTTTATTTTTCCATGTCAACAAATTAGATGGGTTACTTGTTAGAAATGGGCTAAAAATGCTAGATGAAAAATAATTAGGAGTATAATGACTTAGATGGACCATATTTTTGTTCATGGTGCTGGATGAACAATCAGTGTTAGTACATGGGTCTGTTTGACCCTTTTGCCTAAATATTAATATTTTGTTCAATACTTTCACATGAAAATGTACGACACACATCTCACAACACATGAAACACGTATGGGAAAAAACTACCACTGTCAAATATCAATAGATGATTGTAAGATCAAGAGTTTTTAGTACAATTTAGATCTCAATCATATATACAAACACAACGAGACAAATCCACAACTTCCTACATCATAATCTCATTGCATGACGGCCCTCTATACTACTACAATAGTTCAATTGCACATGACACATTACCAAATACCAATAAATAAATTTTTTAAAAAACAAGTAATGAAGATAAAGACAATGACAATGCTACTCGAAAGAGAATTAAAAAGACTTACAGAAATTCAAACGAAAAAGTAATATTTATTTATACTATCATTTTTCGACTTAACGTTTTTACAAAATTGCAAACATTTTTTTAGTAGTTACAATTATAATAAATCTCTCATATATTATTTGTCAAATTCTGCAATCGTTCATGATTGAGAATTCTTGCAAAGCTACGTTGTTTAAGCGATTATCCTTGTCGTCACAAATTGGGGATTCTGCAGCTTAGGGCTTACGAAGATGGGATTTTTTGGTTTTTTTACATATTCAAAACACAAATTGGCGTGCTTTTGGAGATCTTTTCGTTTCATTTTTTTTTTAAATTTTAAATTTTATTTTTAAACGAAATATTATTTTGCTGGATGTCATGTCAAAAAAAAAAAAAAAATTTGCCAGCTACATCAACTTAATTGGACGCCAAGCCATCAAAACACGATGAAACTTGAAAAAAATGGTAAATGTTAAAATTTTAGGAAGTTTATGTATCAAATTAGCTCTATTTTAGATCAATGAGTTATTTGAGCACTTATGAGTGGTTCTACATTTTTGTCATATTGAATTCTTTTGGAGTTTAATACTAAGTCAAGAAACTTAACCTGAAGTTGCTCAACTCAAAGAAAGGCAGATATTTGAAACAATTTGGAGACAGTAGATAGGAACTCACAATGAAGAGCACTTGTTTGCAATTAAATATCAAATTATGAGACAAATGATCAATATGAGACAAGGAATTCCAAATGGTGCTTTTTACCCTTTTTTTTTGTTTGTTTTTGTTTTTTCGTCTCTTCTTTTCTATTAACCTTCTTTCTCTGTTTTTTTTTATAAGAAAAACAACAACGGTTCAACGCAGTAATAATCAGAAAGCAACAGACATTACATAGACTAAGTAACAAATAGCTCACAGAAAAATGTTGTTCGACATGTTAGATTCACATATTTTTCTGTGTGTTTGGAAATAAAATTTTGACTCAAATCCTTTTTGGTTAGAAAGAAAGAATTTTCAATATAACAAGAAACCTAGAATTTTCATTTTTATTTTTTTTTGAAAATTTTTAATCTCAAACTAAACAAATTGGAATTTTTGCAAAATTTAGACAAGTATCATCAACATATACGACCTGACATTTATTCAATTTATCAAATGAAGCAAGACCCAGATGTAAATAACCTTCACCCACACAAACTAATATCAATGT
>CM008340.1:13514815-13525466 GCA_002525835.2 Ipomoea batatas
TTATAAATAGGAACTCTTATTCATCCTAGAAATAATCATGTAAACATCTTGAAAATATTATTCAGAGATGATCTGAAAGTAAAACCCCATCTAGAAAGATCATGCCAATCATGTTGATCCAAACCTCTATTGAAGATCAAGTCATTTGAATTCGGTGATCCAAACCTCTATTGAAGATCAAGTCATTTGAATTTGGAGGTCCTTCAATAAAGAACAAACAAATTCGGAGGTCCTTCAACGAAGAACAAACATATAAGCTCTTCTTTGAAGATCAAGCCACTTTATTTCCGGATGTCCTTCAATGGAGTGTTCAAAGCATCCAAGTGAAGAATCAGAGGACTACACAGGGGTCTTGGCACGCTCAGTGGGACAACTCTACCTCTCATCTCTTCATAGACACATTCATTTCAACCGATACAAATTTGTGAACAAAGAAAATTGAATTACATATTCAAATTCAGAATTTTGGTTACAAGTTGTATCAATAAAGTGTGGGTACAAGATCTCTATGTAATCTTCTGATTCTTCACTTGGATGCCTTGAATACTCCATTGAAGGGCTTCCGGAATTCAAATAACTTGATCTTCAAAGAAGAGTTTATATATTTGTTCTTTATTGAAGGGCATCTGGGTTCAAATGGTTTGATATTCAATAGAGGTTTGGATCAACATGATTGACATGATCTTCATGAAGGAGGTTTGGATCAACATGGTTGTGATCTCTAAATAATATTTTAAGGATGTTTACATGATTTTCTCAAGACGTTTGCATGGAAATGAGAGCTCTTATTTATAGCTGTAGAATAAAAAGAGTTAAAATATTCATCCGTAACAAAATTTCAGTGTCAACCGACACTACAAAAAAAACGCAGAAATAACGATGGAAATTTCCGTCGCTATCGAGGGAAAAATCCGTCGCTAAAGTGATTAGCGACGAATTAGTGACGGCATTGATCCGTCGCTAAAAGGCGCGTCGCTAGATCTTAGCGACTCAATTTAACTCCGTCGACGAAAATTTCCGTCGCTAAATAAAAATAATCTGTCACTATTTTCCTCTCCGCGACGATTTGATGACGAAATTTGCAACGGAATAACGACGGAAAATTCCGTCGCTAAACCCACCACACGACGATCTGATGATGAAATTTGCAAGGGAATAGTGACAGAAATTCCGTCGCTAAATTTTAAAAATTTTAAAAATAAAAATAAAAATCTACCCGCTAATTAATATAACATACCTGCATAAAACCTATAATATAAAGCATTCAAATTCAATAACGTTAACAAAAGTATAACACCATGTAATGTTACATCATTAGAACAAGCTTCATCATTTCTAGTCTACCATGTTTCCTGATAAGATGGTGGCGACAATTTTCAGCAGCCAGAACTCAGAATAGGCACTGTGCACGGAACCTTGATGATCCATGCTAACTGCTTCGCCTCCAAAGAAAAGATTCCCTATGAGTGCTCGGAGCCCTATCATATATGTCCATTAGCTTGCCAACTGCGTTGTATGAATAACACCCAATCTGTTCCCCATCGTACTGGACCTGGGGAGAAAACCAAGCCAAACTATCCATCAATTTTACCATCACAGATATCATGGAGAAATACAACAATCAGACAACTACGGAATTAGGAAATTGGAAGAAAATCTACAAGATGCTAAGTGCAAAATAAAAGCAAAACTTACAGGGTTAGTAGTATCAGGAAACATTTTCTTCAGCTGCAAATTACAAAATCAACTAAAGCCTCATCTGATAGCTTCTCAAGGAACAGGATTGCTTGTAGCCTTGTGGAGATTGAGAAAATAACCACAAGAGTAAGAAGTGGATGCAACTACGCCTAACAATTCCACATGTGGCCAAAAGACATTGTCAAACTGCAATTCCATATTTTATATTCATTCATCTACTATTATATTACATCTATACAAAACTAATAAAAAATGCAAAAACTTGTGTGAGACCGTCTCACCGTGAGATGGGTCGGGTCGGGTCATGGGGTAAATGTAACACTTATACGCACAAATGTCATACTTATATGCTCAAATATAATACTAATTAGGAATAAAAATTTTGTTACTTATAGGAGTAAATGTAATACTTTTATGGGAAAATATAATACTTTTACATTTCGATTTAAAAGTATTACATTTTTCCTCAAAAGTATTATATTTTCCCTTATAAGTAAGGAAAAATTGTCAACATTACTTATTATGAAAAATGTAACACTTTTTCTCTTATAAGTAACAAAAATTGTATTCCTAATTAGTATTATATTTGAGCATATAAGTATAACATTTACACATATAAGTGTGACATTTGCATGGTGCTTCGATCCGACCCGATCCGTCTCACGAATAAGGATCCGTGAGACGGTCTCACACAAGTGTGACCCAATAAAAAACCCCAATGAAGAATCCAATATTAAAAATTTTAAACTCACAAAAGAAATTGTGAAAATACATGTAATATTGTTTTTAATTGTCGGTTTAATGAAACTATCTACGACTGATTTGTTCAAAAACTCTCAAGTCAAAGTTAAACTTTAAACAGTAAATTCAAAACATTACCAAACAGAGCCTTAGGCTATGTTTGGCAGAGCTTATTTAGAGGCTTATAGCTTATTTTAAGCTACTAATAAGCTATAAGCTTTGTTTGGTAATGTTCCTAAAATAAGCTAGTAGCTTAAAATAAGAGCTTATTTTTGAATGCTACCTAAGGAAGCGTTTCAAAATAAGCTAGTAGCTTCCTAACTTTTTTTTTTCCATCTTTAACCTTATTATTTTAAAGAAATGACATCATTTACCCTTCACAATTAAAACCTTTTTGGCTAAACCTTTTTTGATATTTTCTCTTCAATATGTTTGGTTGTAATTTCAATTTGACATTTGTGTTTGAACATTGATTTTTGTATGAACTAATCTTATGAATTATAAACATTTTGTTTTACTTTATAGTTTATATGTTTTCAAAAATATGTTCTTACTTTATATTTTATTAAAATACATTGATTTCATTATTTTATATTTTAATATATAAACAAACCTATTTAAATTGTATGAAGATATCTTTTTTAGTCTTTTTATATTTATCAGCTTATCAAAAAGCTAATTTTACCAAACACTTTTAAGCATAACAACTAGCTTAACAACTCTTCAGATTTCAGTTTTGAGCTTATAGTTTTTCAGTTTTCAGCTACTTTTCATCTTTCAGCTATATTTTCAGCTAGGTTTGCCAAACATAGCCTTAATAGTACTTTTAGTGTAATTTCTATATGTAAATTTTATACATTAATAATAAACTTAATATTATAAAAAATTAAATTAAAAATAACTTCAGTTAAATGTTATTAATCAAACTAGATATATAAAATGAGGCGAATGCAGTAATTCATAAAGAATGAGAATGATATTTCGCCAAGTAGTTTGTAGCTCAACGACATCTTTGTAGGTCACAAATTTAAACCCCAGTGAAACTAACCCAAAAAAAAAAAAAAGATTTAATGACTGTTTAACTATGTTATAATTACCAAATTGGTCATCAACTATCAATTTTGACCAATTAAATCTCCAATTATTGATTTCATAATCGATTTAGCCTCTGTCAAACTATCCTTCGACTTTGCCGTAATTACGAAATTGGTCATTGACTATCAATTTTGATCACTTAAATCCTCAATTATTGATTTCGTAATTGATTTGGTCTCCGCCAAACTAACCGATGACCAATTTGGTAATTACGAAGGACCAAATCGATTACAAAATCAATAATTGAAGACTTATTTAGTTAAAATTGATAATTTGATAACTAATTTGATAATTATAACACAGGATAAAACGATCATTACTTTTTTTATTTTTTAAATGAGAATGATAGGTGATGTGCACTGCCACTTTTTGTGAAAGACAGTAATTATTGACCGACATGAAATTTGACATCCAATAAATGTCCAATTCAATTGCCAATCAAATTGTTTTCCCTTCAAAAGCGGACAAACTGTAATTTTTGCCCGCGCGACCGTCGCACCGAATACCGCTCGCCGCACATTTAATTTCGTTAACGCGACAGGAAAACAATTCAACGTATGATTAAAAAATAAAAAAATTCAACGTAACCTACTCCGTTAGATATCAGCTACATATGATATCCACTCTCCTGCACATATGATGACGTGTCATTGTATTACTGGAAACGCACCGCTCTCTTTCCGCGTCAAGCCGTGTTATGATGCAAATACATTTATAATGGCTATTTGAGAGAATAATACTTTTTTTTTATTTTAAATTTTTATAACTCACATTTCTTGACTTTGTCAGATTATATTATAGACCTCATGAACCATTTTCAAGACCCATGAAAGAGTTTTTTTTTTTTTCAGAGTATTAATTCACTATCTCTATCACTATAAGATTAATTTGAATTCAATCTGAAACATGCTCGTAGAGTTTGACTTTTACTCAAGTGAAACCTTAATTTAGTGCCCTTTAACATGATATTAGTCTTGTCAAAGAAGAAAATTTGTATACAAACCCAATTTATTAAATTATGATATGATACTTTCTAGTTTTTTTATTTATTTTTTATCATCAATGTTATACTAACAATGCTATTTATTTTTTTTTATTTCAAAAAAACAATGCTATTTTTTTTTGAGTACAACAATGCTAATTAATTAAAATCAATGCATGCTAATATTTTGTGATTTTTTGAAAATTACAAACTCATCTCCTCGAATTACAATGTCATTTTCTTTAACAAAAGAACACAAACACCTAAATAACACAATCTTATACAACGTATGACACACGTTGGGACCAAAGGATACCCAGATAGTGACTTGGAAGAAGTCTATGAAGATCTGTAGGAGGATGGTTACGCTGATTACATGGAGCTCATGGGCACAACTAATGAATTCTTTAATAATTACATTAGAGCATTCCCAATAGTTTAGATTTTAGCATTGATTTTTGCATGCCATCTAGGAAAGAAAAGGGAAAGAGTAGAAAAAAAAAAATAAAAAGGAAAAAAGCAAATCTGAGGCAGCTTTGCGTCTCTCTTCTGTTGTTTCTCTCTCCTATAGGACCCACAAAAAATCAAATCTTGCAAGAGGAACTCAACATTCTCTCTCTTCCATATGGATGTAAAAACTGTAAACATCATCTAAAATCTGCCTATTAGGATGCTCTTAGCTACTCTACTCTATGCTCTTATAATATATGTGTATGCACACCTCCACCATATATTTTGATCAAAGAACCTCTTAGAACATTGTCCTTAGCTTGTAAGCCATTTGACCGTCATATTTAATTATAGTTTCGCAAAATCCTTAAATTTATTCCAAGCGAGTTGCAAATTAATCAAAGATACATGTTGCTTTCTGTTTTTTTTTGAGTACTATTGACTCTGTTACAATGTAGTATCTACTGAAGCACAAAAAGACAACTGAGCCTCGAACCCACTCCCATTATCCATGTAGAAGTGTTAACTAGGACACCGGGTGCTATTAGACTACAAGTTCTTTGACTGTTGCTTTCTGTATTGGACGTACATATATATATACTGCTCTTGTTGAATACAAAACTTCAATAAATAATGAAAAGCTTTTTGAGTATCATCTTTTGGCTTCTTTAGACCGTGATTGGTGAATGATGGACATCATTCAATTTGTTCACATGTTTCCTTAATCATTATAATCGTCACTCTCCCAGCCTCCTATATGAAACCAACTCATCATCATCTTCTTCAAGTCAAACCTGGAGGACATCCTAGTATTGCTTACATGGGACCCAATTACTAACTAGAGAATTTCTCTAATTTTTTTAAAAAAAACTAGAGAATTGAAGAATTGGAGAATAGAAAATAGCTAAACATGTTTACTAGTATAGTTTTTCATTTTGA
Source organism: Ipomoea batatas (assembly GCA_002525835.2). Taxonomy (NCBI): domain Eukaryota; kingdom Viridiplantae; phylum Streptophyta; class Magnoliopsida; order Solanales; family Convolvulaceae; genus Ipomoea; species Ipomoea batatas. The sequence continues at coordinate 13,520,721 of CM008340.1, forward strand.
AAACTGGAAACATTTTTTAGTTTTCAAACAAAATGTAAAACTTTAAAAAATTGTTTTCTAAATGCAAAATAGAATAATCTATAGTCTATTTTGGTATATATCACTATAATCACACCCTCACCATTATCTCTACTTACATATTTATTCATTACTATGATTACATTCATTATCATTTTCTTTTATTTATCACCATCTTCTATCTTTTTTACTTGCATTTAATTATATAAACATAACTTATTTGCTTACGCGTTAGACATTATTCATATTATCATAAATAAAACTTGAACTCTACATCAAGTTTTAGCTGCACTTTTGATTGAACTCAATATATTATTGGTTTGGATAATTTTAGTTATCTTATATCATAATGCAAGTTTGGTCCGAATATCAGATATTGAAATTTCACATATATTAAACTTCAAATTTTTTTTTATATATATTAGTTTTGCAAAAATCGCGTCTAGGCGCTAGGCGGCGCCCGACCGCGTCGAGGAAGGCCGAAATCGGCCTCCTCCGCGGCCGGGCGCCTAGGCGGCGCCTGGGCCGCCTAGGCCGGCCGGCTGTTTTTTTTTTTTTAATTAAAAAAAATTATAAATTTGAAACATTTAAACTATTAATGTTATAATGTATTAAATAACTAATACTCTAATAGTCTAATAATAAGTAATAACTTAATAAAATAATAAGTAATAACTAAATTAAACTAATAAGTAATGCACTAATAATTGATAAATAATACTGTAACTAATAACTTAATAAGTATTAAATATTTAAATAACTATTAAAGTGTAAAGACTTACAATATTAAACACTTTACAATTATTAACACTTAAAATATTTTTTTTTAATTTTTTTTAAATTAAAAAAAATAAATAAAAAAAATAAAAAAACCTAGGCGCCCCCAGGCGCCTAGCGATTTTTGCAACATTGATATATATATATATATATATATATATATATATATATATATATATAATTCAAATAAATATATCCAAAAATAATTTAAATATTAGCTCAAAAACTATTAATATTATCTAACAACATTTTAGGTGAACTTAATAGGTTATTGGTTCAGATATATTCTTTTTGAGAACAGTTCAGATATATTTTAAATTATGTTATATACGGATACAAATTTTGTTCAGATATTAAATGTAAAAATCTTACATATATTACTCTTAAAAGTAGAAATTATATTTATTTCATTTAAACCAAATATATCCAAAAATATTTTAAATATAAGGTATAAAAATCACTCAAATATTAAACTTGTGTTAATTTATATTGTTCGTAAAAAAATTAAATTTGAAAAAATAAGTGTTAGTAAACAAATTTTCTAAATAGAAAACAGAGAATGAAAATTGGAAAATTAGAAAACAAAAAACAGAGTACAATTTCTTGAACTAAACGAGGCTCTAAATGCACATTTGCTTTCTGGAGAGCTGGACAATAGAAAACAGGAAACGTGTTCACTTATATAGTTTTTCGTTTTGAAAAGTATAAACATTTTCCAATCGAAAAAACTTTTAAAAATTATTTTCTAAATGGAAAACAAAATCTCTATCAACTAATTTACTATATATCACTACAACCACATTCTCACCATGATGTACTTACATATTTATTCATTAATATGATTATATTTAATATAATCTTATTTTACTTACCACCATATTATATCTTTCTTCTTGCATTTACTCATATAAACAAAATTTATTTATTTATGCTTAAAGTTAGACATTATTCACATGATCACAATTAAAACTTGAACTCTACACGAAGTTTAAATTTTGATTGAACTCATCTAATAGATTATTGGTAAGATATTTTTAGTTATGTTATATTGTAATATAAGTTTGGTCCGAATATCAAATATTAAAATTTCATATATATTAAACATACACACACACATTTCACTCAACAAATACATATATCCAAAAATATTTTAAATATTCGCTTAAAAATATTAATATTAACTAAAATAAATTTTAGGTGAACTTAATAGGTTTTTAGTTTGGATATATTTGTAGTTATGTTATATACCGATATAAATTTTGTTCGAATATAAAATATAAAAAATATTATATATATTAGATTTAAAAGTAAAAATTATAGTTATTCCATTTAAACCTAAAATATAAAATATTTTAAATATGACATCTAAAAATTATTTAAAATTAAATTTGTGCTAATTTTATAACGTTAGTGTAAAAAATAAATTAAAAAAATAATTAGTGTTAGTAAACAAATTTTTTTTAAGTATAAAACAATAGATAGAAAAATTAGAAAATAAAAAATAGAGAACAATTTTTTAAAGTAAACGGGACCAAATTAATTACTTTTGGAAATATTAAAAAAAAAACTGAATTGTTAATATTATATTCACACAATATATAATGCGTGTTGTCCACATGAGCAGCTTAGTTGGTCACAAATGTGAAGTTTGGGAAGAAAGGTCGGGGATCGAGTTTCACCCGTGGCAGTGTGGGAGCAACCTCACAAAGTGAGGGAGGAGGGGAGCTCCTTGTGAGCAGTAAGCATCATACCAGGTCTGGGGCAACGTGGGCAGTGTGGGAGCAACTTGTGCGCAGTAAGCATCATCCCAGGTCTGGAGCAGTGTGGGAGCAACATAGCCTTATAAAGTAAGGGGACTCCTTGTGCGCAGTAAACATCCTCTTAGATCTGAGTCTATACTAGCTTAGCTCACTATTAGACCGTGCCTGTTGAGCCATTATGACCTGTCCGACTGGGGTGTGAGTGAAGAAGTATAGTTGAACATATTTTTATCCCTATCCATTCTCCTTTCAATTCTCACTGAGACTCAATTGATGACATGTCAAAAATGGTATAAAACAATAAAAGTAAACAAAGGAGGAATAAAACCACAATCCCTAGTGGCGAAAGTTTATAAGGCAATGAATGAGTGTCTTCTTGTTGCCTGAGTCAGTCTGTCTCTCTATTGAAAGAACTATGAATAGCTATTGGTGGGACTCCGGTAGGGACAGAAGGATACACTGGAAGGCCTGGGATCGTATGTGTATGCCTAAAAGGTTTGGGGGTCTTGGTTTTAAAGAGCTACGAGCTTTTAATTTGGCTATGTTAGGAAAGCAGGCTTGGCGTTTCATGACTAAACCACAATCCCTAGTGGTGAAAGTTTATAAGGCAAGGTATTTTTCTTAAATCATCTTTTGTTGATGCTACTCTGGGAAACTGTCCTAGTTTTTGCTGGCGGAGTATTATGGCCTCCCATGATATGGTTTGCAATGGGGTGAGACGCCGAATTGGGGATGGGAAGTCAACATTGATCTGGGGACATCCCTGGTTACCTGACGACCCAAATCCCATGATTCAAACCCCTATGCCTGCAGCATTGAATGGTTCAGTGGTTTCCGGTTTAATTGATGAACACACAAGTACCTGGGATCACTCAATTCTTTCAGATATCTTTCTCCCTAGTGATGTGAGCCGCATTATGAAAATCCCAATATCACCTGGGTATAAGGATTCGTGGTACTGGTTTGGTGACACAAAGGGCTGTTATTCTGTTAAAAGTGGTTATAGATATGTTGTGGGAGAGTTTGGGGATAGCCCCATGGTTTTTGACAAATGGAATTCCTTGTGGAAAATTAAAGTGCCCCCTAAATGGAAGACTTTCTTATGGAGAGCCCTCAATAACATTCTCCATGTTACTACAAACTTGGTTTAAAGAGAGTAGAAGTGGATCTTACATGCCCAAAGTGTGGCCTAGCACATGAGGATGTTATGCATGCTCTAATTTTGTGTGACTATTCACAATTTGTTTGGCATGAATCTAAATTACCTTTGTCATCTGTTATTGGTGTTTCTTTTACACAATGGTTTACAAATGCCTTGAATATTTTGACTGAGGAGGAAGTGGGTTTGACTGTGGCAGCTTTATATTATATTTGGAAGGCAAGGAATTCGGCCCTTTGGGATCTGAATCTACCAACGCCCAGAAGAATGATGATTCAAGCATCAAAAGCTCTACACGAGTGGAGGGCGGTGCACTGTCATACGGCTGCCTCCACAGCTCCCACGCAGCCCGTCGCACAGCTAGCGGACTCCGGCGTTCCACACCATGCGGCATCCTTGTAGCGGTGCTTCTTCGACGCTGGGTTCCAGGCCGATTCCATGCGAGCAACCTACGGAGCGGTGCTGTTGGCACAAGATGGGAATTTTGTAGCAGCGTGCGTAGGTGCTCTTCCAGACTGTTTTACACCATTGATGGCGGAGGCTTCTGCTTGCAGGGAGGTCCTGCTATGGCTTCAGCGCAAAGGATTAGCGGATGTTCAAATGCTTACGGATTGCATGCAACTTCGGGAGGCTCTAATAGCATCACGCCCATTGTTTAGATCTTATGCGGGTCTTGCAATTGATGCATGTAGAGCTTCCATATCATCTTTTCATCAATGCCAGATTAGTTGGGTCCCTAGATCAGCAAATGTTATTGCTCATACTCTCGCCTCTCAGGCTTTTTCAGCTTTAGATTCCATGTACTGGGACTCTGTCCCTCCTGACTCTATTTCATCGCTTTTGCATTAATATATCTGGTTTTTTATTTCAAAAAAAACAAAGGAGGAATAAAACCTTTACTAAAAGTCTGCCATATTCTTCTCTTTCACACACATATATAACAAGTCCGGATCAAATTATATAGAGTAATAGAAACTGTTATGAGCTATTTTTAATAGAACAATCATATGTTTTAAGAAAATGTTTAACATT
>CM008340.1:13534360-13546493 GCA_002525835.2 Ipomoea batatas
TTATTGTGTGTGCAGTTAATGTTGTATTGCTGGATTGGGTTGGTTTCCTTAGGTGTGTGTTTGTGAATCTGCTAGGTGCGTAGTGTTGCTATTCTGTGTGCACTTAATTTTGTTTTGCTGTTCTGGGTTGGTTTACTTATTTATGGTAGTTTGTGTAGTTTGGGGCAGGTTGCACAATCCTTTTTGTTGTGTCTATTGTTTTATTCTCAATTTCGTTGCCTTTGGGGTAGGTGTGTACATATTTTGGCATGGGTGTGTGTTCTCCAATTTGGTTTTGTCATTTTTTTTTATATTTTCAAAAACTTTTGCGGTTGGTGATGTATGTGGTATTGCTGGTTGTCTTCTTTGTTTAGCTGTGTGCTTGGTTCAATTTGTTGTGGTGTTTTTTGACATGTAAGAGGTTTAAGGGTGCCTCACAAAGCTGTGTTCATGACAACGACTTTGTTTCTCCGCCTAAGGCATTTCTTGCGAGGTTGTAAGAAGACCTGGTGTGGGATGTCCTAGATGATCAATTCACGGTGGGAGGATGTGGCGTTTCTTAGGATCAAGACTCGGTTGTCAGCCTCTATTTTGGTTGAAGCTTTTAAAGACTTGTCGACCTAACAAAAGGAAGATATTATAGGTTTGGGGTTTAGGGCCTTGTTGGAGTTCCAGGTTACCGAGTGAGTGTCCTCCTCACCTTGTGCACTGGCTGTTTTCCAAATTTGATAGCCAAACCAAGACGTCTAACTTGGGTGGGGGGAGATCGTTGTTGGTGGAGAAGTGTGATGTGGAGTTAGTTTTGGGTTTTCCTCGGGCGGGTGGATATGGTTAAGTGGGCCAAGCTTGACATTAGTATCTTGTTGAGGTATTGGAGGGGATTATTTAAGAAGATGAGGCATAGGGTGACTACGGTTGAGATTTTCGTGAAGGTGGTGGATTTGGTAGACGGTGGTTTGTGGTTTAAGTGGCATTTCTCAATGTTAGTTGCGACTACACTAGTAACTTGTATGCGCAATGGCTATGCGAATCAGATGTATTTCAACTGTTTCGACGATGCCTCACGCATCCAAGAGTTAAATTGGTGCAAGCTTTTTGTCGATGTGCTAGTGGAGACATTGGATGCTTGGATATCTGGACGTCACAAGTGCTTTGTGGAACCTACGGAGTTCGTGGTTGTGTGGTTTCTTTATTTGTTATCTTTAATTTCTTCGTTCTTATTTTGCATTATGTGAGGATTTCGTGGTGTGGCTTTAATTTTATTTGTTGTTTTTGGCTTTGCAGTTGTTCTATGTTGACCGTGTTTTGCATTTTGGGCGTTTAATCCCACGGATGGTTCCTTCATTTCGCGATTGGACTTTGGATTCACTTCGAGCGCGAGAGTTCTTCAAGATCTGTGGTGGTGGTTTCGGGCTTGGAGTCATTGAGCCCCCGATTTCTAATTCTGTTGGGAGAGATGGCGTAGTAGCTCAACCTCAACTATCTACTGAAAATGAGGATAATCATTTGCCTCCCTGTGAATATGGTTTAAAGGTACACCTTAAAATATTATAAATTACCAATTTGTGATGTGTTCTGTCTCTTATTAGTACGGCAGTGCAACCATTCTTTGTAGTGTGTGCACACTGGACTAATGTGTCTGCCTTTCTTCTTAGCTGTTTCCTTAGACGTTTGAAATTTTGCTTGCTGAGAAGACCACTTGCAAGGTCTATCCTTGAATTGTCGCACATGTTCAGGATGGCACGAGATCGATATGTGGACGGGGAGGTTTGTAAACAGATGTATGAGGCCATTCAACTCCTTATTGGTATTAAGTAGCCCCTAGGTAGTTCTTTGCCTGATGGTTTTCATCCCCCTAAGCCGACTTTCACACAGGGGGAAGATATTTTTTGGAGTAATCTTGATCATTTGAGGGTCGTAGAAGACATTGAGCGTGCGATTCTTGAACGAAATGAGCTTAATGATGTTCCTTCTTTTAGTCTAGGATTAACTCAAGACTTTATGGATGTTGGTATTCGTGATGTGGTTAGCAATATTGCTTCTAAGTGTAGGTATGTTGATCCTCACCGTGTTGACCATATGGATGTGGTCAGTACTCCCTTTACCCCTTTAATGTTTTAAATTCTTTAAATTGTTGGGGTTGTTCTATTTTTGTTGGTTTTGGTATGCATATGTGGTGAGGTTTGTGTTTGAGTGTGTGCTATATTTGTAAGGAGGTTGATAATGAGACTATTGAAGACAGTGTTGCGGGTGTGGGCGGGCCATCCAATGTTAGCGGTTCTTGCAACGATGGGGACAAAGGTGCTGGCTCGGCATCTGGGTTTGTGGTACTTGAAGGGGTGGTTTGTTCTCCTTCTGATTATCCTGAGTTCGCTACTCCTGTTAAGGTTTGTTATCAACCATGCTATTATTTAGTCTTAGATTATGTTAATTTTCAAGTGTCTGCACAGGCTGACTTACTGTGTGCGCGCGTTTGGAATTGAACAATTTGTTGAATATGTGCGGTGGGGTCTGTGTTTATTTGCGTGCTATGTGTTTTAAGGAGGTTGAAGTGACTGGATTGGCTACTGACTTTGTGCTGCCTGATGTGGTGGTTAATCCTACTAGTCCCAAGGTTGGTGCTGCTGTTCAAGTTGGTTTCCAACGGTTTTCTTATTTTGAATTAACGACTATATTTGTGCACCCATAGGTACTAGTGTTTGCACACATGATCCTAGTATTTTGAACATGTGGCATTTCAATGCTCTCGTGTGCTATGGTTTATTCTTGGAATGTGTTAATCTAAAGTGTGTGCTACTTATACTTTTTGTGCACACACTAACCCAAATGTGTGTGCGCGTAGATGTTTGCATGTAATTAATCTTGTGCAATTTTTGATCGGTTTGTTATGCATGTGCGGTGGGGTTTGTGCTTATGTGCGTGCTATGTTTGTAAGGAGGTTGAAAATGTCATTGGCTCGACTTTTGACTTTGTGTGCCTGATGTGGTGGTTAATCCTACTACTGATTGTCCCGAGGCTACTACTCTTGTTCAGGTTTGTTTCCAACGTTTTTCTTATTTTGAATTAACGATTATCTAGGTGCACCCATGAGTACTAGTATGTGTGCGCAGTTGACTGCTCTTGTGTGCTCTGGGTTATTCTTAGGATGTGTTAATCTACAAATGGGTGTGCGCTTGTATGTTGGCTGGTTTGTAATTTATCTTGTGCTTCTTTGTCGTTCGGTCTCTCCACCTCCATGTTGCTCATTGCCTGTCAATTACCACAACGTTATTACAATAATATTTGTTTCACTAGACCTCAATTGATTCACTAAAATGTTACATTCCTACTTCAAAATAAACACAACACAGCACTTGAATGCTTTTTATGCTTGTGTTGCGCACTAGGCATTTCATGCAAACATGTGTGCACGTACGTTCACGTGTGTGTGCATGCAAATTCAATCCTAAATCCTTCCAGTACAGAGCGACTTACTACTTAGAACTACTTCTGTCAACCTAATCTAATCTGGTTTCATTCAATTCTGAGCATAGTACGATCACCGTTGAATATCCACGTAAATTACACAAAGCTTGTGCATTAAACACATTACAACTAATTTGCCTCACGATCTGTTCTACAGTGGTGGTGATTTGCTAGAGTTACTAACTTGAGTTTTTCGCCTCCATGTCGTATGCAGTCGAATCCATGTCTTCTTGCTTGTGTGCGAATTCCGACTCTGGCAAGGCTAAGCACTGCAAAAAACATCGACTACTCCTACCATACTTAGACTACCTTAGCTTAATTCTTGCCGAAATATGATTCCAAATATAATTCATTGTTTATGAGGGGTTGATTTACTGATAAGCACCAAGAATAGTCTAATTTAAGGGTAAAAAATAGGATAAAATAGGGAAGTTTTGCCACCCATTTATAACAATTTCGTGCATTTAGACTCAGATGTGATCAAAAACCTCTAATCCAAATTTAGAGAATGTTTTGAAGTTAATTCCGCAGATTGAAAAAGGATTCAAGGCCAAAACGGAGCGGAAAGCAAAGGAGCCACCAAGCAGGAACCGTCCACGTAGCCAACACGCGTGTGGGAGGCGTGGATCATTTCCTGTAGCCATCCACGTCTCTATTCACGCGTGAAGGTGGCGTGATCAGGCCCCAGGGGCCATTTCAGGATTTTTGACTCCATGTTGCCTATTTAAACCCTCCTTTAGAAAAGGAAAACCCTAAGTAGTTTTTAGATCTGAAGTTCTCTTTGTTTTCTCCCGTCTTGGGGGAAAACTTCATTCCCTTAGATTAGATTGAAGAAACAATGGTAGAAGGGTAGAAGATTGAAGGTAAAAATGTAATAGAGTCCATTCTCTATGGATGGTAACTCTTCTTTTCACTATCTATTTCAATTTCGTCTTTGTTTCCTTTGAATCTTCTATTGCTTTTTCTTGTTTCCTATTTTAATGTTTGCTTAGATTAGATAGGGGATTGGTGGCCCCGAAACTAGCTATGTGGTTGAATTGTTGAAAAAATTACTTTAAAAATGTGAGCTTTATGTTCTTGGATTTGAATACTTGTGTGGTTGATGTTTGATATGCTTTGTGCCAAAGTGTGGCCACATTAGGTAGCAAACCCTGTGAAAGTGAGTGTGTGCGCGATAGCGGTCTCTCATGAGTCCAACTCATCCACATCCCCGCCCTTAGTCCGAAAGGAAGAGGTCCGGGAGGAGTGGTAGACAAGGTGTTCGATGAAATACCCCAACCGAATGAGGATGTGGAAGTCCAAGTGTGATGTCACTTGGTGAAGTGCCATGAACTCCCTCGTTGAATCCGAATCATTTGCTTGCAAAACTGTTAGATAGTAGACCGCATATGCTAGCCATGAGCCCCAATCTCCATTTTTACCTTTTCTAAAACCCACCATTTAAAACCTTAAACTCTTGTACAAATGCCTTTGAGCCTAGTCATTCACGTAACTCTTTTCCTTCAACCTCCTAAATGCCGACATTAACTCGACTCCAAACATGCCTTCCTTGAGAGACCGACACTCGGGGAGTCTTGACTCTTCGTTTTAACACATTCCATACCCGACATACACCTCACCACAAACAACCCAACACCATTTACCATAATTACCCTTTGGCTCTATAAGTCAGTTTCTTTAATTACTTGATTTGTCTACATCTCGTCCATCCATCTGCACACATCTAAGGGTCCAATTTTGTCCTCACTTTGTATTTTAAGGGTGTTTGAATGTGAATGCAACCCTGTTATAAGTTTGAATCTCACTAGCAACACTTACTTTTAGCTTTTCTCTTTTATTTTACCTCTTTCATCCATTTACAAGACAAATTAAATGTGTTTTTTAGTTTAGTTTTTATGAATAATTCAATTAACAAATTAAATGTTTTTTAGTCTACTTTTTATGAGTCATTTAATTAATGTAGTATACAAGTTATATTATACTTCATTGTATTCAAATTAATTTAGGAAAACTTAAAGTTGATTTAACTAAAAGAAATTAAAATTAAAAAGAATTTATGAATATTGTGTCTTTTCCATTCAAATAATTTTATTCAATTGATTATGTTTCATATTTTGTCATAAATATTTTTATAGCATTTCAAAGTGTTTTAAAATTTTCTATTTTCACCCCACGCAAGTATATTTTTGACTCTGCCCATAACTATCATGTAGTCTATCAAAAATATTCTATTGTAATTTATAATGTATTTTCTATTATTTGAACCTTATTATGAGTGTTTAATATTTTGTCATTGACATTTCTAACATCATTTAAATTTTATCCCTACACAGATGATTTTCCGGGTCCGCCCCTTAATGAACCATTGCCTTGGTTAGACCCAACTATGCGTTTACCTTGATCATCATCATCAAGAGGATGCTCTCATCATTCGTTAATTTCCTTCCACCATATATGCTTGAGAAATCTTATTCTTTTTCTTTGGTGCATTGCAATTAGTAGACTTGTGCCCCATCTTACCACTATTGGAGCATCTCCCATGAAACTACTTCTTTACAACTCCTCATCCGGGACCAATAGTTTCTAGATTCATCTCCTTCTACTTGAGCTTCAAGTAGTTCATGATGAAGTCTTTCCATTACCGAGAGACAACAAGTGGATAATTGAAGCTACTTAGAAAGCTTCACTCATAATCATGTCCTAGTCACATATCTCATTGAAAATCATCTAGATCTATTCAACTTGACTAATCACAATTTTAGAATTGACCATTTTGAAGTCAAAGAGTTAGCCAACAACAAATTTCATTGTGCTAGCATCCTATTTCTATACTTATGGTCCAAGGATTTTAACAACTCTTTGATTGGCTTCAACTTATATATTGTATACATCTTACACTAAATAATGTAACTTGTTCAATTGGCATAGAAAGTGAATGTTTCCATGCTTTAACCACACTAATGGTTTGCATAGCCATCTTATTTTCATTCATATCAACAGCTTTCTCGGTTAAGAACATTGCAAGATCAAGGGTAGTACAGTAGAATGGCATCTTTTGTTAATTGACCCTTAAATGCCAACATTAATGGAAACACCGATTTGTGATGCAATCCTACTAGATGCTTTGGTGAAATTCCTAATTTTCATTGAAAAAAGTGAATAAAAAGATAGAACATGAAGAACTTAAAGATGCATTCATGATAAGGTAAAAGAAAAAGCAAAGCTTCAATTCATTTTTGTGGTGGTAATAAGGTGTTTCCCTTGAAGGAGAAATGATGATTATATACTCCTTAATTATTCACTTAGCAAGCATAAATATATATATATATATATTTTTTTGAAAATCAACCAAACCAACTATATTAATTCATCGCAATATCAGTTCGAGCAAAACACGAAATAAACCACGGGATACAATCAAAATACTCAGCATCGCCCACCCTCGCGTCATCTAAAGATTGCCGCGTGATAATATGAGCTAACATATTTGCCTCCCGGTGTACAAAATTTAAAACAACAAATTGTAAATGATCTAGAAGGACCCGAATGTCATGAATAATTAAACCGAAAGGTGCCTTGTTCGATCCTTTAGCAACCGCAGTTGTAACCAATTCGGCATCAGTCTCTACAATCACCTTGCTCCACCCCTTCTTCTTTACCCAACTTAGAACCTCCCTCACCCCCACGGCCTCCGCTTCACGAACCGAGTAAAACCCCCCAACTACCCTCCAACCCATCCCATACACCTCACCACCCTCACCCCGTACCACCCAACCAAAACCCATCCTTTGATTTGCACAATCCAAAGCAACATCCACGTTAATTTTGTAGAAACCATGCATAGGATGTTGCCACCTCACTTGATGCAAACCCCTTGTTGGCAGGCTAGAAGAAATTCCATGCACTTTCACCCAATCATTATAATATAGCAAAGCTGACACAACCATAGATTTAGGGTCCATACATTGATTATTAAAAACCATCTGATTTCTATTCTGCCACAAGCCCCAACACACAATCACAATTTTGATAATCATCTCCTTTGGTAAAACATCCCATACCTCCCTTATCCATGTGTCAAAACTCTCCACATATTCCATTCGCCAATCCCTATTTAATTCATTCCAGCAGGCATGAACAAAAGTGCAGTTTACAAACAAATGAACAACCGATTCAGGCTCCAATCCACACATAGGACACAAAGGATCGCAAGCAACCTGTTTCATAGCCAAAACATCTTTAGTAGCCAATCTGTTGGTACACAATGCCCAGAAAAAACACTTGATTTTAGGAGGTAAATCCCAATTCCACATGTGAACCCAACTCTCAACCTCACCTCTCCACTCCCCAGTAATTATCCTATATGCACTTTTAACAGAATACTCACCCGATAAATCCTCCCCCCAAAACCAAGAATCCCCAACCGGTGTAAGAGAAGTGGGCAGACTCAGAATGAGCTTTGCATCCCTAGCATTAAAAATATCTCTAACCAACTCCCCATCCCAACAAAAAGAATTTGGAACAAAGAGAGACTCTACACACGGATTACCCAAATAGCCCGGTTGAGGAGTAGAAACATAAGGAACCTTTGGATCCGGGAGCCACGGATCACCCCAAACCCGAACCGAAACTCCCTCCCCTACCCTCACCCTAGCACCCTCCCGAATCAAGCTTTGAGACTCCCTTATGCTAGTCCACACATATGACGGACTCGACCCCAAACCCGCCTCCAAAAAAGAGCATTGAGGAAAATAGCGAGCTTTAAATACTCTAGTGACTAAAGCATTTGGGTTCGTGAAAAACTTCCACCCTTGTTTACCCAACATCGCTAAGTTCATTTCCCTTACCCGCCTAAACCCCATACCCCCAAACTGTTTCGGTTTGCATAAATCACTCCAAGCACTCCACCGAATTCCCCGGCTCCCACTAGTCTCACACCTACCACCAAAACGAGTTCATTAAACGCTCTATTTCCACACAAAGGGTTTTGGGTAGAAGAAACACATTCATTGCATAATTTGGGATGCTTTGTAAAACAGTTTTCAATAACACTTCCCTTCCGGCTCTAGATAAAAACCGATTACCCCAGTGCATAATTCTAGCTCTCACTTTATCACGAATAAAGCCCAAAACCTCTCGTTTCCTACGCCCCACCAGCCCCGGTAAGCCCAGATATCTCCCATGACCCAGCTGCTCATGAACTCCCAAAACTTCACAAACAGCCTCCTTATCCTCCCTACTCACATCCCGCCCAAAAACGATAGAGGTTTTATCAAAATTCACTAGCTGACCACTAGCCACCCCATACTCCCTCAAGATCTCTCTAATACCGCCTGCCTCCAAATTATTTGCCCGAAAAAAGAACAAACAATCATCTGCAAAAAAGAGGTGAGTAATAGGAGGTGCATGCCTAGCAATGCGAACACCATGCAATGCACCCTCAAGCTCCTGATCCTGAATCATAGCACTCAGGCTTTCAGCAACCAGAATAAATAAACAAGGGGATAAAGGATCACCTTGACGCAACCCCCGGGAAGGAACAATAGGACCCCATTCCTTTCCATTAACCAACACAGAATACCTCACAGTAGAGACACACTCTCGCATTAAACTCACCCACCTATTGCTAAAACCCAACTTCAACAATACTGCCTCCAAAAACCCCCACTCCACCCGGTCGTAAGCTTTGCTCATATCAACTTTTAGAGCCGCACAACCCCCCCCATTCCCATGACCCCTATTTAAAGCATGAGTCGACTCATATGCAATTAAGACATTATCAATAATAGACCGACCTGGAACAAAAGCACTTTGGGCACATGAAACAATTGAATCAAGTAAAGACCGAAACCGAATAGATAAAACTTTCCCTAAAATTCGATACAGCACATTGCACAATGAAATAGGGCGAAAATCAGACATCAACTGAGAGTTTTTCTTTTTGGGAATTAAAATAATGTGCGTATCATTTATAGAATTTGGCAAACGACCGGAGTGTAGAAAAGACTGACAAAAAGAGACTACCTCAATCCCCAATGTATGCCAATTAAGCTGGAAAAAAGCAGGAGACAACCCATCCGGTCCCGGAGATTTATCCGGGTGCATTGCGAATAAAGCCTCACGAACCTCTGCATGAGAAAAATCCCGAACCAACTCCTGATTTTGAACATCAGACACTCTCCTCTCTAAACAACCCACCACTGCCCCCCTATCTCCCTCAACTGCCGAAAACAAACCCCGAAAATAATGCAGCGCCACCGCCCCCATACCCCTCTCATCTGACACCAAATTCCCATAATCATCCCGCAGGTGATTTATAAAATTCCTCCGTTGCCTCCCCTTCACCGAATTATGAAAAAATCGGCTATTTACATCACCACCCGTATACCACAATTCCTTGGCCCTTTGACGCCATTTGTCACTTTGAATTTTCAAAAGCATAAAATACTGTCTTTGAACAGCACTAAATTCCATACTAGCTCCCAAACCCTGCGCCAATCTCAGTCTACCCATCCGCTCTTTACACCTGGAAATTTCATCCTCCTCACCCCTAAAATTCCTTCTACCCCACTGCCACACTGCATCTCCACACTCTCTCAATCTGCGCACAATATCACAGTCCTCCATCCCTTCCCATGCATCAGCTACTACCTTCTTGCATTCATCATATTTACCCCATGCATTTTCGAACCTCACCCTTCTCCTAAACACCCTTTCCCCCATCTGATTCACCCTCAAAAAAAGAGGCATGTGGTCACTACAACTCCCCTCCAAAGACCAAGCCCTAGAATCTCCAAACAAATCCCTCCAACCACCTGAAACCAATATACGGTCCAACTTTTCCTGAACCCACCTCTCTGTACCCCGACCCCTTTCCCATGTAAATTGATGCCCCTCAAACCCAAAATCATGCAAACCACTCTCCCTCACAGCCTCCCTAAACCCCCGTAATAACCACGGAGGATGAGGAATCCTCCCCACCTTCTCCCAATCCCATAATAAATCATTAAAATCACCCATTAACACCCATGGAAGAGTATTAATAGAAGATAAATACCTCAAAAGGTCCCAAGAGTAATGTCTCCGAAGCCGTTCTGGACAGCCGTAGAAACCAGTAAACCTCCATTGTGGAGAATCACCCCTAGAAGCAATCATCGTATCAATATAGTGGTTTGAATAACCCACCACTTCAACATCTAAACCACCATTCCATAGCAACGCCAACCCTCCGCTACGTCCCTGAACACTCACCGTAAAACAATTCTCAAATTTCAATTGAACTCTTAACCTCTCCATACGAGCAGACCCACTTAACGTTTCAGAAAGAAATAAAATATCAGGTTTGTGATGAGCCACAAAACCCAATAAGACATGAACTGCCAATGGGTTACCCAACCCACGGCAGTTCCAACTTAAGCAACTCATTTGGCCCGGTGGGCCTGACTATCAGGACCCACCTCATCAGTTGCATTAGAAAACTGACCTTCAACGAGCATAGGACTAGACCCCTCCACACACCCCCCTCGTACCCCCTGTTCATACCCAACCCTCTTCCGTTTCTGTTCAACGACAACCACTCCCTCACCCTCACTCTCATCATTAAAGCTCTCATCATTATGCCCATAATTCCCCTCATTATGAGCCCCATAATAAACCTCAGACATAATACCCTTGTCATTTGTAACGGCCGAAACCCCCTTCTCAACCATTGAATGCTGCTGTAAAGAATCATCAAGTGGAACCGTTACCGAACCAGCAATCAACCCAACTGGCGTGGACTCCACCGTCGACGGATCCAACACCAACCAACGGTTAGCCGGCACCGTCGGAACCCTTTTACCACCTGCCCGCAGCCACGAACCAAATGGTTTCTCCCTCCCCACAACCGGTTTCTCAAAAGCAACCGGACAAAACTTATCCCCGTGCCCTATCACCCCGCACTGAAAGCAAAAAGATGGCAATCTCTCATAGCGGAGATCAACCCAGAACCATTCAGCACCGGGTTTCTTCAACTTCATCTTAGGTTTCAGTGGTTTCTGCACATTCAGCTTCACTCGCACCCTCATGAAAGATTTCCGAACCCCCTCAAAATTTCTCGGGTCCGCTGCTTCAAACACCCCAACGGAATCCCCTATGGCTTTTGCAACCTTCTCAGACATAAAACCAGATGGTAAGTTGTGAACCTGAATCCAAAAGGATGACATATCCAAGTCCACAGTTGCTGGATCATCACCCTCCTCGAGCCTCCGTAATACCACCAGATTCTGTTCGAACGTCCAAGGCCCCTCAGCCACGACACGAGCAATGTCATTTTCATGAAAAAACCGGAATAAAAAACGATCACCCAGTTCAGTAATGTGAACACCCTTAAACGGACGCCAAGCCGTCGCCATCACGTCACGGAAGACAACGAACTTGATATTTCGATCAGAAGCTACCCTTCCTACCGCCGTAAAGCGGTAATCCACCGGTGGTGACTCCTCCTCCTCAACCTCAACAACCACTCCCTCATCTCCAGTATCCAAAGTTAACGCCTCACAAGCCTGCTCTAACCCACTCGAACTACCCTCCTCCATAGCCATGAAACCAAAGGAAACTCAGAAAAAAGAAAACCGGAAAAACTTTCTAAAAGACCACTCAGGCAGAAAACCCTCACACGCTGGAAAACGGGAGAGAGGAAAATATTATA
>CM008340.1:13627605-13650279 GCA_002525835.2 Ipomoea batatas
GTTATCATCAAAATCAATGGCTCAGGGTTCCTAACAGTTTCTATCATGTCTTCCTCATTTTTCATCAATTCTTTTTTGTTTAGTGGTCTCTTTCGCACTTGCATATAGTTAATCCATTCACAACCATGTCAAGAAAAGAAATCATCTTGTTTTCAGAAGGTAAGCATCTCATTAAGCAATCAAGAAAATGATGAAAAGTAATGGTTAGGGCTTAATTATGCTTATTTGATAGGATGGACGGAGTCCATACTGCATAGAAAGCTCTACAAAGTAAAAGGAGAAAACAAACAATGAGGTTCTATAATGAAGAATACATAGAAAAGACATAAAGAAATATACCACTACTTTGATCTTTGCAAGATTGCTAGTCGTTTCCTTATCAGCAGCAAAGCTCTTCATAACATTATTCTCAAGCAAGTGGTGGTTGTGTTATTTTACGGTGAGTAATGTAGGTGTAATGAAGGTGATGGATATGTTAAAACGAAGAGTCAAGACTTCCCGAGTGTCATGTCTCTTAAGGAAGGCATGTTTGGAGTCGAGTTAATGTTGGCATTTAGGAGGTTGAAGGGAAAGACTTACGTGAATGACTAAACTCAAGGACATTTGTATAGGAGTTCTAAGGTCTTAAATGGGGGTGGTGAGAAAAAAGTAAAATGGAGTTTGGGGCTCGTGGCTAGCGTACACGGTTTACTTCCTAATGGTTTTGCAAACAAATGATTCGGATTCAACTAGGGAGTTCATGGCACTTCACCAAGTGGCGTCACATTTGGACTCCCACATCCTCATTCGGTTGGGGCATTTCATCGAATAGTTTGTCTACCACTCCTCCCGGACCTTTTTCTTTTAGACTAAGGGCGGGGATGTGGATGAGTTGGACTTGTGAGAGGCCGCTATCGCGCACGCACTTAGTTTCACAGGGCTGGGTTTGCTACCTAATGTGGCCACACTTAGGCATAAAGCATATCAAACATCAACCACACAAGTACTTAGATGTAAAACATAAAGTTCACATTTTAAAGCAAATCTTCAACAATTCAACCACATAGCTAGTTTCGGGGCCACCAATACCCTATCTAATCTAAGCAAACATTAAAATAAGGAAACAAGAAAAAGCAATAGAAAATTCAAAGAAAACAAAAAAAATGAAATCAAAATAGATAGTGAAAAAAAGAGTTACCATCCATAGAGAATGGGTTCTATTACAATTTTGCCTTCTATCTTCTACCCTTCCACCATTGTTTCTTGAATCTATTCTAAGGAAATGAAGTTTTCCCCCAAGAGGGGAGAAAACAAAGAGAACTTCAGATCTAAAACTATTTTCTAGCAGCTAGGTTTTTTAACTTTCCGGAAAAAGGGGTTTAAATAGGCAACAAGAAGTCAAAAATCCTGAAATGGCCCCTGTGGCCTGATCACGCCAGCACCACGCGTGGATGGGTGTGTGGATAGCTACTGGAAATGATCCATGCCACCCACACGCGTTTTGGCTGCGTGGACGGTCCCTGCTCGGTGGCTTCTTTGCTATCTGCTCTGTTTTGGCCTTGAATCACTTTTCGATATGTGGAAATAACTTCAAAACTTTTCTAAAGTTGTGTTAGAGGTTTTCTATAACATCTGAGTTTAAATGCACGAAATTGCTATAAACGGGTGGCAAAACTTCCTATTCTATCCTATTTTTTACCCTTAATTTAGACTATTATTGGTGCATATCAAAGTTTCCACACTTAAACCTTGCTTGTTCTCAAGCAAACATACTATTTATACTCTAATCACTTAAGAACCAGGAATAGTGTGTGCGGGTGTTTAGAACAGAGTGGGTGAAATTTCCTACACTATCTACCAAGACTTCTAAGCTTATGCCAACCAAATGTAAGGAATATGCTAAGGAACAAGAAAAATTGTATTCACACCTTTCAAGCATGTAATCAATTGGGGTTCACCTTTCATTTTGTAGGGGCCTAAAAGCCGATCCCCCTAGTGGGAACGATGTGCACACCCTAGTCAAATTTCCAACCATACGCCAAAGCCCCTTTACGCAAAAATAAGTGAGGGTAGGGACATGGACCGCTCATCGCCATGGCTTGGGCGATCACTCTTTTCTTCTTACTTCCTTGGATAACGTCATTAGGCGACCCGACTTCACATGGAGCCCCATGCTTTTTCGAAGACAGTGCAATGGGTGCCTGAATCCTAGCGAAGCGGCTCACCTCCTCTCTATTTTCTCATCTCCTAGGAACATTTTGTGTGAACAACTGACTCCAGATATAGCTTTTTGCTTCTCGAAGACTATGGTTGAGCACAACCTAGCGAGATGGCTTTCCTTGGTTTTTATCTCTAGGATTGACCTTTTGCCTTGTCTACTTTTCTCCATACAACCCCTCATGCCTTTTTCTAGGGATTAAGGGATTTTTCACTCTAAGCTCACTAATAGGCTCACCTTTTGCCCCATGTCTTACCAAATTAGGTTCAATTCCCGTGCTTCGCTAAACTTATCTTTCTCAAACTGGAGGGTACACACTCACACTTCGAGAGATCCTTGACTAAGGTCCCAGCAAAATAAGAGGTGAAAAGCATGCAATCACACACAGATATCAATCATATAAGTTCCAAAAATTTTCAATTTGGTGCAAATTGTGCAAAAATACTTCCAAGGCATATTTCAAACATTCATTTGGCACAAGATTAGGATCCTTCCTAGATAGTATCGACAATAACACGCTCTCTAATTCCTATACCCTAACACTCAATCAATCAACTAATTAAAGTGATATGCAATACACATCCTTTCCACACTTAAAGGATAACATCGTCCTCGATGTTGCCATGAGGATCAGTGGAAAAAGGAGTATGGTCCCAAAGGTGTCGAACAAAAGCCCATTTCCACACTTAAAAGTGTTTAATTGGCTAGAACAATTCTACTAACAAAATCACACCCGATATAAACAAAATCATGCAACTCATCACTTGTGAATCAAGACAAGTCAGCGTAAAATATTTCCAACAAAAATCAAACGGGGTGATAAGTGCCAAAAATAGTCTAATTGCGGGTCATAATTAGATAATATTTTAATGATTCTACACCCAATTATGATCACTTTCATGGATAAAATCTCTAATTAATTTCTATTTGATAAATCCAGCTCAAGAAAAATACTTCGAATAATTTCCGAGGGATACATCAAAGTTTTAGGCCAAAAGAAGCATCAATCAAAGAAATCATCATGCAGGAGGTCGCCATGCACCCTCACACGCGTGTGAGTAGGCGTGGATTTTATCCAGAGAGCTCCCACGCGCCCTCACACGCGTGTGACAGGCGTGGGAGCATACCAGTAGCGCAACAGCGGAAATCCGATTTTTGAGCAGCTATTTAAACCCTTCTCTCTCATTTTTAGAGGAGGACTCTCCCAATTTTCAGATCTGAATTTTCATATCATTCCTTCTCCTTTGGGGAGGAAAAAAACACACTCAATTTCTATTAGGTTAAATTAGATCTTAGGATTGAAGATGGATTGAAGATGTAGACTCAACACCCCTTGGGTAACATGTTCTTTTCATTGGATTGTTAGATTAGATCTATTGATTGAAAGTAATCTTTATTCTATTGCTTTTATTTATGTTGATTATGGTAGAGTAGAGTAGTTGGGTGTGTGTGCCCTTGTTGATCTATGGATTGTTGCTTATAATTTGACATTATGATCTTGGTATTGTGGGAGTATGTTTGATGAATGTGTGGATGGTGTTGTTTAATCTTTGCTGGGGCGAGATTGAAAACACAGGAGGAGTTTTCCAACGATAGGGCATTTATCTTATTCAAGGAAAAGAAAGAAATCAGGTTCCAAGAGGAGTTAAGAACGAGGTTTTAGAAACACAGAAATGATTTTTCAATGATAAGGTATGCAATTCTTCTAGGAGAGAAAGGAATTCAATCTTGAACGGGTATAAGAATGAGATTTAAAATAAATTGAAGGGATGTTTCAATGAAAGGATATACAATTACTAAGGGAATGAGAGAAATTCGGTTCTAAGGGACGATAGCAATGAGACCTAGAAAGATAGAAAGGATTCTTTAACGATAGGGTATGCACTTCCTCAAAGGAAAAGAGAAATTCAGTTTCAAGCGAAGATGAGAAAGAGATTTAGAACATGTAGAAGGGGTGTTTCACCAAAAAGGCATTTAGAGTTTCAAGACACAAAGGAGAATTTAGTTTCCAAGAAGAGATAGGAATAATGATTAGAACAGATAGAAGGGATTTTATAAATAGAAGGATAGTTGGGATTGCAAAGAACAAAGAAGGGTTCGGCTTTAAGAAGGGTAAGGAATCTCTCAACTCTAAACGGTTTCCATGGCTTGACGATTTGATCACGACACTCTAACCGATTGGCGGATCTTGACTTTGCTTCTTACGCAGCACGAATATGGAATTCGGATAGCTCTACTTTATAAGCTACAACGCGTACATCCTTATCACTCCCAGAGAGGCCGAAGACGATGAATCGCTGATGACTGGTTGGTGCAGAACGAGGGATTCTCGGGGAAGTTCACGAAAAGGTAGGATCAATTAGAAAGGTGTCGCTTGATATTGAAAGGAGATTCGCTAATGGTTAATAGTAATCTTAGAAACCGAGTTTAATTCTTGTAGTTTGAAACATCGAGGTCCTAAGGCTAACGTAACGCGTGCACCTTCTTCAATATTAAGAATTCTTGCTCTTTTGATCGCACGAGGTCTTACGAGGAGTCCTTTGATTACTCGAGTGGTAGGCGTTGTTGTAGAACGGTTCAACCAAGTCTCGATATTCATCGTGGGATCTTTGCAGATTAATAGCGTGAGTATATATCGACTCGTCCTTCCAATCTTCATTAGTTCTTCTTGTTGGTCATCCGAAGTAGTGGAATGCGGTTCTCAACTTTAATCTTGCGCTTAACACGATCAAAGGTACCTTCTAAACGCAGGGTATATAAGCTAAACTTCTCTTAGGATCAACCTCTTGGATTGAGCTAGCCTTTAGGTTCATTTCGGTTGATCTTGATCTTTTGGCGATTCGGTCTTCTACTAGCTTGCTTAGCTACTCCTTATTTCTTTCTTGTCACCGAGGTTCCTTCCTTAAGCTATTGCACAAAGAGTTACTCCCAAGGTGCACCGAATGGGTTACACGATGTCCTTATTTCGCAGTTCACTTCTTAGTTCCTTCGCACTTCATGAGATCGGACCACTTGCTTATAGCATTTTGTCGGGGATCTTCGGGGGTCTTAAGAATCCAAGCTTTCCCTTCCACTTATCTTAGTCTTCTTTGCCTTCAAGGTTGCAACTTCTAACTTGTTCCCTTCATTGTCGCTTTAGAGGTAGGTAGGACTACTTTAAGGGCTACGCATCACGACCTCACATTCCAATTCTTCATGCAACGTCGATCCCGAGCTTAGCTCGCGTAGGACTCTTCACCAACGGTCTAGAAGCTTCTATTTGGCGTGCTTTAACTCTTCTCAACGCCCACTCTTGTCGTTCCCTCATAGCCGAGGGTCTTTGAGTCTTCAGTCTTCGAGCTCCACTCGCTTTCTTCGTCTTGCGTCGAACTTCATCTGCACGAAACGTGTTCTTCAAGTCTTGAGGTTAACGAAGATCTTGCAGACGATGCTACACACGCGAAGACGCCACTCCCGAAGAACATAGATCGCTATCATTGACTCAAAGCCGCGAGTAGACTAATCTTCTTTAACGAGCCACCCGATCTTCTGATTGCTTAGACGCATACGGTGTTATCCATCGTTTCGCATCGACTAACTACTTATTCCTAATCTAAGGCAGGCTCTTAAGCAATTCTAAAACGAAACAACTTAACTAAAAACGATTAAGACTTACCCGGGGGACGCGCCCGCAAGCTGCAAACAACAAGGTTAACAAGAGCAACTACAAACAACAACGTTAAACAAGCGCATATAACTATAACAAACAAGGCGTGTCCTCACCGCAATTCCTAGAATTCACACATCCTAGGATTCTCAAACATCTTAATTTCTACTGATCAACTCCTAGAGTCTCTGATTTCAAACCCTAGGATCTCTACTCAGACCTCAACACAGGCTTTGATACAAACTGTGACACCCCAACTTTTTCACAAGCTGAGATAGTTAAAACTTAACACAATAGCTGCCTATCTCAACCATAAAACATAAAATAGCGGAAGCGAATTTAAACCTAAGGGGCATCATGCCACATCTAGGTAAATAAACACAGCCTAGATGCACAGGCTAACCAAAGCTGAAACCAGCAATATATAAATCCTCAAACATATCCCAAAAAGATCCAAAGTCTAAAACAAATGTATATAGAATCTCATAGTGGCGCACAGGCCCAAAACAGAAGTCTAAGAGCATAACAAACTAGTCTAGCCTCCTCATACGGATATATCTCAATCGCGCTCATGCTTAGACTTTATTGCGAACCTGGAAAAAACACGCAAGGAACCATTAGCAAAAGACTGCTAAGTAACCACCATTCACACCCGCAAGGAAGTATAGATATACATAAGGTTGTAAATAGGCTTACACACCCGTATAGAATATATACACACCAACAAACTGTTCTTTAATTAAAATCGGATACTCAACAATGATAAACTGAATGAATCGCAAACCAAGACTCCTCCAAATGAAACCAATATTCAATAACGAATGTATAAGACAACAAGTCCATAAACAGGATACCAATTGAATCATAATTCCAATGAAATGATCACAAAGGAACCAACCAAACCGTAACATAACGAGGAACAACAAGATATCAACTGAGATACCACTTAACCGAATAATCACAAGGAAACTCACGAATACATAATACCAAGAAAGAACTCTCAATTCCAACCTCCAAACCACCATACCAACCCTCATACCAAACACCAACCCAAAAGTTAGTTCACAGGGGTAGAAACCCAATCACAGAGGCCATAAATGCCCAATCATAGGGGTATAAACCCAATCACAGGGACCAAAGTCCAATCACAGGGGTAGAAACCCAATCACAGGGACCAAAGTCCAATCACAGGGGTAACAACCCGATCACAGGGACGAAAGTCCAAACACAGGGGTAACAACACAAATATAATCAATAATAACACAGTTAGTTCACCCATCAACCACCAAGAGATACTCAAGGATCCACCGCTCCATATTCTTACTCCAACTCAGCCCAAAAACAACCAATCAGAGTGTTCATCTCAATTATGAACACGAACCAACTCCCAGATAATATAATCAAGGAATCAACAAAGCAAGAGTACAAAAGAGGGACCAAGAGACATTAATAAATACTCCAACAATGTTCAGAACCAACAAGGAAACAATCAGACAAACAACCCCACAGACGCTCTCTGGAAACAGATTCCCAGAGACCTAGCGGAACAGAGTGACGGAACACCGCCCTCCACCGCACACCTCCGCAGGAAGATCACGGCCCTCCTTAACGGGCTCCATCCCTCCGCCAGCCTCCTCCGTTTTGGTCTTGCGGAAAGCCTCAGCGGATTACATTGTGCCGCTGAGGTCCTCCGCTAGGCCAAAACTACACTCCCACTCCCAGACTTCGGCTCAGACACGAATAAAAGTTCCAGAATGCGAAAAGTGAGATTATAATACATAGTTGCAACTCACAGAGGCCAAATAACATGGAATCCAAACCAACCAATGCTCATAAACATCAATAGGCAAAGGATCAAGACACAAGTTCATGAATCCATCAAACACAAATTCCAAAATCAAGAACAAGGCTAACATTCAAGAAATTTCAAGATTCCAACACCAAATAATATCATATAGATTGAGAGTGTAAAAATAGATTTTGATGGACATAGTGGTTACCTCTTGAAGCGTACTAATCCAAAGCAACACCAACTCTAAGCTCGGTTCATAATCGTGAACCTGAAGATTAATATAATCTAATATGATTACTAACTACAACTAATAAGGGTATTGATATTGATATTCATAAGGGTATTGATATTGATATTCCTAGTTGACCTAATTGTGATTAATGCCTAAACCATATTAAGCTTAAAAGACAGTATTACTTGCTATGATTTAAAGCTTAAAGCTTAGGGATTTACCTCAAAAATCACTTAACAAGGGTTCGAACCTAAGCACTCCAGCTCAACGCACCAAAGCTATACCACCACACCACTTCATCTCCTTCTGTTATGCTATGTAATCCTCTAACCACATCCTTCGTACGTTCTGCCGGCCTTCATGGATGAACAAGATCATGCCGCCAACGTGCTCCGCTACTGCCTAACGGAAGGGGAACCACCGCCACCTTCTACCGCGGGAAGGAGAGGCTCCAACTGCTGCTACTCTGTTTGCACACCGCACGGAGAAGGGAAAGCCGTCCACTCTTACTGCTGCTGTTGCCGCTGGCCGAACAGAAGGGAGAGAACCGCTGGCTTGTACTACTTGCTCTGCTTCTTCGAACTCCCACCACGGCTGTTTACGCTGGACAGAGAGGAGTGACCGCAACCGGAACTGCCACAGCCGCATGCTACGCACGTCGGAATGGGAAACGGATGTCGTCACCCCCACCGATGCACGTCGCTGGAACCCGAGGTCGTTGTTCGAACCGTCGGAACGGAGCTGCCGAGCTATACCACCGATCCACTGCGCTGAACCAGGCTTTACGTCGGAAGGAGAAGAGAAGAGGTCGCCGGCTCGATCTCGTCGCCGCCGTAATC
The DNA here is from genome assembly GCA_002525835.2 of Ipomoea batatas. NCBI lineage: Eukaryota > Viridiplantae > Streptophyta > Magnoliopsida > Solanales > Convolvulaceae > Ipomoea > Ipomoea batatas. Next base: position 13,636,312 of record CM008340.1, read on the forward strand.
CACCATTGTCAATCGCTGAGCTTGGGAGGGCCTCATGTCGCCGCTGTTGAGGAGCTATTCTTTGCTCATGGCTCGCCGGGATCCTTCGCTGGTTGCTGTTGTGTCGAGCGAGAGAGAGAAAACGAGGACCGAAGAGGAAGCTTCGTTCGCTGGAGTTTCATCATTGTTGTTGTTGCTCAAAGCTTAGGGAGAGAGACGAGAGACCAGAGAGTAATTTGTGAGGCAGAGAGTGTGAGGGAAGAATAGGGAATTGTCTTGGCTGCTGATCACTTTTGGTTACCCTATTTAGAAATTTCTATTTATATTTAGGGTAAGCTTCCATTTTGGGCTAAGGCATTTATGGAAAGATTATACAATTGGACTATGCTAGTTGGGTCAAGAGTGGATATAATACAATCATAATTGAGCCTAAAATCATTTATTGGGTCCATAGCCCTATAATAAAAATAATAATATAGTATGGGCTTAGAATATTTAAGTGCTCAAATAATAATTGTAGAAATAGTTTGTCTATAGCCCATAGAAAAACAATTATATATATAATCATCATACTACCATAATTAATAATAAGGAAATATTCCTTTATTTTAAATATTTTTATTTAAAATAGTGGTAGGAAAATACGGGGTGTTACAGAGTAGGCGTGGAATTTCTCCAGAAAACCGCCACGCCCGCTCACACGCGTGTGAGTGGCGTGGACGGGCTCCAGGTGTGAGCGGGCGTGGGAATCTTCCAGAAGGCAAGCCACGCCCACTCACACGCGTGTGAGTGGCGTGGACGGGCTCCAGAAAATCTGCGTAAATAAAGGCGCAAATGTTTTGGATCTAGTTTTTTTGAAAAGCATATTTGTATGAATGTAGTGACATAATGATTCCTTATGATTGAAATGGGTTAGAAATAGATTCTAGGACTTGCTTAGAACTTATATTTGCTATTAGATGATGAACATTGCATAATTTAAGAATTTCTTGATGTTTAGATTGCAAACCCTAGGTAATATGGGTATCTTTTTATTGTATGGAATTCATGATGAAATGGGGAATAAGAAGTGTGAAATGAAGAAATTTGTTGCTTGTTAGGCTTTGAGTATGGTTATCCCCACATATTACCTTCTCAATTTCAAAAGAAGCATACTTTCTCATTTTTCAATTTCTAGCCAGCTACAAGAAGAGGAAGAAATTGATCGTATATTGACAATTTTTGAATTTTACATGATATTATCCATATATGACATGTTCATTCTCTTGAAAAGAAGCATTAATGAAGTAAATGCAATGGATGAATTCTATATTGTTTCTTATAAAGTGTAAGTCCATATATTGCTCAAATCTCGTTGATGAATTCTAGGCAATGTCTTCACACTCATCCACGGCTAATCAAGAAGAAATGAGGGCTAGGAAAGGAAAAGCCCCGATGATAGAAACAGAGCTCACAGAACCTAAAGAAGAAAGGAATGAAAGAGTTGTAGAAAATAGAATATTCTTGACGGAAGAGCAGCAGAGGCGTTTTGAATATGCGGTCTACCTTCCGATAGCCAGTTGGAAATTCATCGACTTAGCAACGTTGAATCCCTTTCAATGTCGAAACTCGCTAGCATGTCTCATCCATCAACCCTTCTGGAGCAAAATTTTTGGATGGCGCCACTCAACTTATATACCTACTGTCTTCGAATTTGTGGCCACCTTGGAGGTTACAGGAAAAACTGGCGACCTGAAAAGCCCAACAATCAAGTTTAATCTCTTCAATGAACCTCATCATATCTCAGTCAACACTTTAGGAATTTTACTTGGATTCTATACTAAGGAGGATCAAGAGAGCATGTGGTACAAAGAAATTCCAATTAATTTTGGTGACTCCGAAACTCCAAGGAATTACTGGAAAAGGATTGCTAAACCAGGAGTCGAATGGAGTGGATCGAGGGTAATACAATCTCAACTCAAAAGAGATGACATTCGAATTATCCGTCGAATAATTGCTCAATGTTGGGAAAGACGCACAGGGAACTTTGCAAAAGTTTATAGGACTGATTTGTTTGCACTTTGGAGCATGGACACAAGTACGCCCGTGAACATGGGGGTGATTTTTAAAATATGGTTGAAGGCACAACAATCTAAGAAAGTTACTACTTTGTTCGTCGGACCTCTAGTAACTCAACTATGCCTTAGTTTAGGATATCAAACAAGGATGGAGGAAACCAATAAAGTCCTGGGAAGCGCAGCTATGACTCCGTTGTCTATGACGGATTTATCTGAACTAAAAATTGGTCGGAACTTGCGAATGAGAACGGGAGCAAAAGCAATTAAGAGAAGATTACCCAAGAAACCAAAGAAGAGAGTCGATCCATCACCTCCCTTCCCATTCTCAGAACCTCCCAAACCAAGCACACCAAGAGAACAAACCCCTACTCCTTCGGACAATCAACATCTTTCTTCACCAACCCTATCTCTGAATATCTCAATCTCCAATGATGCACCACCTTCAGACAACCCGAATGCTATTCCATCACCATCATCACCTGCAGCTTCAGCACGCTTCACAAAAGTCACCAATTGGGAATCAATGCAGAGATTTCAGTATGAGTTGCACATGGAACATGAAAACCTCTTGGAACAAAGGGACGCAAGACACTATGAACTCATCCAGGATCTGAGCATGCAAATTGCATTTCTGCGAGAAGAATTGGCAAGAAGAGGACCTAGCTCTGGATTTAAAAAAAAGACATTTGAGGAAATCTTGTGTTTGCAAGATGTTTGAAGGGATAAATAACTTCTATTTTAACTATTGACAATTTGCATGGAGACAATATTCTATCTTTATATGTTTTCTTTTGTTTTTATTATGATTAGCACTTTATCTTTATTCTACTGCGTTTCGTCCAGCTAAGGACGTTAAACGTGGAACTCTTGAGAAGAACCCCAAACAATGATCAAACGAGGTACAATTCTTACTTTCCATCTTTTAATCAACAAATCTTTTATGAAATATTTTGTTAGGAAAAGGGACAGTCAATGCTTAAGTGAAGAATTGCTACAAAAGTTATATCTTCTCCTCCCATTTAAAAGAAGGATGGTTGCTCAATGTTTGGTATAACATTCTTATTCTTTGAGTTAAAGATCTTTTTGGGTGTTAAAAATTAAAAAGTTTAGTTCGTGCCCAGGAAACACTTTTAAAGTGTGGAAAGGCGCTCCTTGTTAGTTAATTCTTTGACCCAACTCTTTCTCCACCGTGCCTCATGGCGGCATCGAGGACGATGTCAACTTTTATAGTGTGGAAAGGATGTTTTGCATTAGATAAGTAATCAGATGAGTTGATTAGATGTTAGGATAAATGAGTGTGTTGTTGTCTGCATTATCTATGAAGACTCTTACTTTTACGCCAAAACAAATGTTTGAAATATGCCCTGGAAGCTATCTGTGACACACACCACCATCAAATTTGAAAAATTTCGTATGATTGCATGTCTTTCGTCTTCTATTTTAGTGGGACCTTAGTCAAGGATAGCTCGAAGTGGGAGTGTGTACTTTCTAGGTTTTAGAAAGATAAAATTGCGAAGCCCGGAAATAAACTAAATCTAGCAGGACATGGGGCAAAAGGAGAGCTTTAAAGTGAGCTTTGAGTGAAAATAATCCCTACTCCCTAAAAAGAGGCATGCGGGGTTGACATGGTGATACGTGAATAAAGGCTTTCAAAAAAAGACCACTCCCTGAGATAAAATCCGAGGAAAGCATTCTCACTAGGAAGTGTTCAACCATAGTCTTCGTATGCTTTATCTGGAGTCGGTTGTCCACTTAAATAATGTTCCTAGGAGAAGAGAAAATGAGAGGAAGTGAGCCGCCTCGCTAGGATTCGGGCACCCATTGCACTGTCTTCGAAAAATCATGGATCTCCATGTGAAGTCGAGTAGCCCGATGACGTTATCTTAGGAGGTGAGAAAATAGAGCGATCGCCCAAGCCATGGCGATGAGCGATCCGTGTCCTTGCCCTCACTTAATTTTCAGTACAGGGGCTTTGGCGTATGGTTGGAAAATTTGGCCAGGTTGTGCACATCGTTCCCACTAGTAAGATCGGCTTTTAGGCCCCAATAAAATAGAAGACGAATCCCCAATAATTGCATGATTGGAAATGTGTGATTGCCATTTTTGAAACCTACACTTGAAAAGCATTTGCTTCCTCAGTATATTCCTTACATTTGTCTAACCTAAACTTAATAGTCTTGGTAGATAGTGAAGGGAATTTCACCCGCTCCATTCCGACACATCTGATCACGAATTTTTGATTATCCTATCTTCATTTAACTGTTCTTGGCACTTAGATGATTAGGAAATGATAGAACGCTTGCTTGAGGACAAGCAAGATCTAAAGTGTGGAAACTTTGATAAGTGCCAAAAATAGTCTAATTGCGGGTCATAATTAGATAATATTTTAATGATTCTACAGCCAATTATGATCACTTTCATGGATAAAATCTCTAATTAATTTCTATTTGATAAATCCAGCTCAAGAAAAATACTTCGAATCATTTCTGAGGGATACATCAAAGTTTTAGGCCAAAAGAAGCATCAATCAAAGAAATCATCATGCAGGAGGCCGCCACGCGCCCTCACACACGTGTGAGTAGGCGTGGATTTTATCCAGAGAGCTCCCATGCGCCCTCACACGCGTGTGACAAGCGTGAGAGCAGACCAGTAGGGCAACAACGGAAATCCGATTTTTGAGCAGCTATTTAAACCATTCTCTCTCATTTTTAGAGGAGGACTCTCCCAATTTTCAGATCTGAATTTTCTTATCATTCCTTCCCCTTTGGGGAGGAAAAAAACACACTCAATTTCTATTAGGTTAAATTAGATCTTAGGATTGAAGATGGATTGAAGATGTAGACTCAACACCCCTTGGGTAACATGTTCTTTTCATTGGATTGTTAGATTAGATCTATTGATTGAAAGTAATCTTTATTCTATTGCTTTTATTTATGTTGATTATGGTAGAGTAGAGTAGTTGGGTGTGTGTGCCCTTGTTGATCTATGGATTGTTGCTTATAATTTGACATTATGATCTTGGTATTGTGGGAGTATGTTTGATGAATGTGTGGATGGTGTTGTTTAATCTTTGCTTCTATTTCCGGCCGGGATAGGTAGTAAACCCGTAGGAAATGAGTGTGTGCGCAATAGCGGCCACTCATGAGCATAGATCATCCATATCTCCGCTCTTAATCCGAAAGGATGAGATCCGAGAGGAGTGGTAGGCAAGGTGTTCGATAAAATGCCTTAACCGAATGAGGATTGAGAGTCTGAGTGTGACGCCACTCGGTACCAATACCATGACTCCCTAGATCAATCTCGAAACCCAATTCCAAGCCACCTACGACAATTAATCCTTTAGCTTAACTTTGGCATGCACCCCTTCCTTTGACCTTTTATGTTTTCTATCTTATTTTACTTTCAAACCCTTCAACCAACCATGAACTCTACCTTTAATTCTTGTAACTCTTACCTTTCAACCTCTTAAATACCACACGTATTCGGTTCCCATTCGCCATCCTTGAGAGACACGACACTCGGGAAATCTTGACTCTTCGTTTTACCACCTTCATATCCACTCACCCCATACAAACATCATGTCACGGGGCATTAAATTCGAAGAAGGGATAGAAAGTATACTCACAAAGCATATCCCTGTTAATAACCATATACATCATTCGCTGCCCTTCAAAAAGTTTCCTAAATCAAAGGTTAGAAATGAATAAGGAATTTAAAATCTACCTTTTAGCTCCTTTCGGATGTAAGCTATTTGGTGGTCTCTTCTTCTTAGGCTTGGGGTGCCTCCCAAGAGCCCACGTTTAATGTCTTTGACTAGACGAAACGTGTAGTTCAAAATGCAACATTTAAAATAAAAGGAAACATGAACAGAACATAAATAAAAATAAGGGTTGTCCAAAATCATAGTTTATTTAAGCATCACTCTCAAACCTTCAACCAACTGTGTTTGCCAAATCTCCTCACATCTTCCTTTTGGATGTGTTGGCTTCCCTCGCTAAGTCCTCAATTTTCTTCATTTGTTCTAAGTGCAGCTGGTACTGGAACATTTGCAGAGATTTCCAGTCTGTGACCTTCATGAAGTGGCTTGGAATGTCAAAGTGGGGAGATTGAGAACTTTGTGCTTCGGCGGGTGGTGATGATGATGGTGCGGCTTCGCGTGGTGGTGGTGAGTACATCCAGGATTCCAAGCTTGAATATAGCTCTGGAGGGGATGGGGAAAGAAATGACATTGGTGAGGATGAAGGTCCGATTGGGGATGCCATTGGTGTGTCAGAATGATCCCTTGCCATGTCCTCATCCTCCCTTGCTAGATGCGTTAAGTTAAATCCAGAAACATCTTCTAAAGATAAAGGAATAATTTGCGCCCCATTGCACTCGGTACTCAAACGAATTGATTTTCATATGATGTCCTAAGGCAATGCACTATCTCGTTACTAATGGCCCAATGAAGATGACTCTTGTTGTTTCTTGCTGTTGAGCAAGTAGCCAGTTCCTACAAATCATGCTCATATTCACCGAGTTCCCGGTATCTATGCTCTATAGCATAAACAAATATGTTTTGGAGACCGGTCATATGCTGCTGGCTTACCACTCCAAGAGTGTGCGACGATCTTCCATAACACCTTCAAATCTTCCCTCATGATTTGAGATACTCGAAATCTAGACCCGACCCAATCAAGTCCTAGCCTAGCAATCATAGCCTAGTATTTCCTTGGGATGTCTCTGTTACCAAAGTCATATCTAAGCCTCCGGTACCAATGCTTGGTTTGATCTTCTTCGTCGTAAAATCCCAATAGAACTCCTAGTGTGTTAATTGAGATGTTGTGGTCTTCGTTGAAAAGTCGAAATATGATTTTCGGGCTATATAGGTCTCTTGTCACTCCTGTGACTTGTAGGCTTGCTATGAACTCGTGAACCAACGGTGCAAATGTGTCTTGCCTCCAACTTAACAAGTTGTTCTAGTATGGTTCGTGAATTAACCTCTCCAATCCATACTTGCATTCATAAGATTCCAAGGTGAATAGATCTGCGTATTTCCATCGCGTGATTGGAAGTTGGAGGAGCTGCCTATATCTATCTCGCATTACATGTGTCATCAACAGAATTTGATTTCCAGTTGGTACCTCTACATATCTCGTCCCTTCATGCATTTTACTAGATTCCCCCATTGGGGCATTTCCTTTGCGGATTCTTTCAACGTTCCTTTGTGCAAAAGAGTTTTGGGATGACATTTCCTATAAGATAAGTAAACACAACACAACACAAGGAAAACATTTCCCATTCTTAGTACAAAATTCATTAATATGACACACATTATAAAATCAAATATTCTCATTACAAATATCATCACTTCAACAATTTGACAACAACTTGATATTTCCCATATAGTGATCATTTAGCAACTTTTCATATTTTACAGGCAATTTTCACTCTAAAAGTCAACATAAGAGTCAACTTCATCTTCATTCTCAAGACTAGGTTGAGGTTGAAAAATGAAGTAAACATGAAAGCTCAAATTTCATCAAATAAAATGTTGGAAATAGAAATGTAACACCTAAAGAGCAAGAAAGTTTCAAACTTTACTTCCTATGCTCTCTATTTCATCTAGAAATCCAACATAACAAGAAAATGCCCAAATCACATAGGGTTTATAATCTAGGTACCAATAAGTTGCAAAACATGGAATTTTCATCATCTAATAGCAATGGAAGCTTCGCATAAGTCTTAGAAGTGATTTCATAACCAAATAATCTTAGAAAAACTTCAAGCAATAAAGACCCATAAAGATATGCTTAAGAAAAATGGACTTCTAGCATTTACGCAAATTAAAGTAAGGGAAGATATTTTTTACCATTTGGTTAGCTTTGAAAGTTGAAGAAAGCTTGAAAGCTTGCAAATAAATGTCTTGGGGATGAAGTATTTTTACCTTGGAGGAAGTTTTTGCTCGTGGATGTGAAGAAATGAGGTGGGGAAGGGTTTTAAACTACCTCACGCGAAGTTTCTAGTGCCCGTCCACGCCAGCACCACGCGTGGATGGGGGCGTGGACGGTTACTGGTTTTAGTCCACGCCATCACCACGCGTGGTTGCAGGCGTGGATGGCTACTGGAAAGCCCCCACGCCTCCTACACGCGTGTTATAGGCGTGGATGTGTTATGTGCATTTTACCTTGACTCATTTCCTTTCTTTTGCTAATGGTGGTGATTTGTTGATGGATTGTGGACAATTTACGCCTCCCGAATGCATAATTTGCACTTGTAAGCTTAAACGGGGCTATATAAAAATAAAAATTTGAGCAATTAAAAGAAAACAAAACAATAATATGAATGAGTGTTTCTTAAAAATGAAAGATAACGTTGGGATTGCCTCCCAAGTGCACCATGGTTTAACGTCTCCGGCTAGACGTGGTGTGCTCTATCCTTCGAAACACACCGATTTTGGGACCTTACAAAGCGTCTCATGAACTTTAGCTTCAAGGTATGCCCGAAGATGGGGAACATCCTTGAACTCGTAAACAAAGAAGGGGAAAATAAATCCTATTGCTAAGTAAGTACGGCATACTACCCCAAATTGTTTAAGGATATCTTTCCCTTTCTCCCTCTCTTTTCTATCTATTCTGTCTCCCAAAAATTTGTCGCTAAAATCATCCGAATGAACAAACACGTCCCTATATTTTTTCCTTAAAATGTCTTCACATGACTCACCATCTATAGAATCATCACACTCATAAAACTCACTTTCACAAGAATAATAAGACCGGTTATCCTCACTCTCTAAGTCGTCATTACAAAATTCAAAGGAATCACACCCCCAAGAGCAAAAAGAAGCTCTATCACACTTATCAACATTATCTTCATAATTTCTGAAGGAGTTATTCACATAAATATCATAAGTATTTTCAATGAGAGTTGGAGTGAAGGTATTTTCAGGAATAGAAGTGTAAGAAAAATCAAGAATATTAGCTTGTGTGGGTTTTTCATCTTCCCACACAATCTCAATGTGATCATCGTATTCACTCTCAATCTCTCCCCCTTTTTGTGTTTCCAACTCAAAAGTTGAAACTTCTCGAACTATCGTGGCGTCAAATTCGATTGTTTCTTCTACACCCACCTTTTCATAGTTAAGTATTCTTTCAATCTCGTCATTAATCCTTGGATTGGTTTCCATTGTTGGAAGATCATTTTTAAATGGGTCATCAACCCTTGGTGACATTCTCTTCATGAACTCCTCCGTCATGGATAGCATTTTAGTCTCAATATCATCTAGTGGAAGTCCTTCCTCTCGAAGAGTGACTAGATATTTCTTCATTTCGCTTCTAATTTCATCCCTTAAGTTGATCGTGTCCTCCTTAGCCATTTGTATGAACATTTCCAATTTCTCTTTCAAAATCTTAATCTCATCATATGCCGGCGTGAGGTATTCACGAGGTGGTCTTTCATATGGCACATGTTGGGTGAAATTTTGAATAGAAGGTGGTGTTTCATAAGGATATCTAGCATTTCATTCATCATAAAATTGTGGTGGGGGTGAATAACCAGTATGGGAATACAAATTTTGCTCATGATCGTAGTTTGATGGAGGGTTATAACAAGGCGAAGGTTTAATGTTTATAGGAGTTATGGCCTTTAGTGCCGGTTCACAATTCGGATCAATCTCCTTCATAACTTGAACAAGTCGGTTGTTAATACTCTCCGCTATAAGACTCAATGATTCATCTCCATCTTGAAATGTTGGTTTTTCAATTCCCTCAGGATTAAGTATAGAGGAGGTAGCATATGGATATGGTTCATAGATAGGATAAGATAAAGTATTTGGGTATGGTGAGTATATATGCATTGGTAGTGGTGGATACATATAAGGATTTGAATAGTAATATGGGTGTTGTTCATAGATTTTGGGTGGATTATTTCTTCGATATTGTCTTCCATGGTATGGGTAACCATGGGAATACGTATAAGCACTCATTGGTAAGCTTCAATTGATTGTTGATAGAAAATTTCCTGCGCAAAGCTTAGCCAACAACAAATCTTTCGCAACTAGAAGTAGTTGCAAGTGAGTAGTAAAATATGCAAAGCAAAGCAAACCCACTTTTCCAAACGAGTAACTAAAAATAAGAAAATAAAATAAATAAAAGAAAGCAATTCAAGAACTCTTAAGATCCTACTTCCTAGATGTCAAAACATAACTCAAAAACTGTTTTCCTTCCCCGCCAACGACGCCAATTTGGTGGTTGTGTTATTTTGCGGTGAGTAGTGTAGGTGTAATGAAGGTTATGGATATGTTAAAACGAAGAGTCAAGACTCCCCGAGTATCGTGTCTCTCAAGGAAGGCATGTTTGGAGTCGAGTTAATGTTGGCATTTAGGAGGTTGAAGGGAAAGAGTTACGTGAATGACTAAATTCAAGGGCATTTGTACAAGAGTTCTAAGGTCTTAAATGGGGGTGGTGAGAAAAAAGTAAAATGGAGATTGGGGCTCGTGGCTAGTGTACATGGTTTAGTTCCTAATGATTTTGGAAACAAATGATTCGGATTCAACTAGGGAGTTCATGGCACTTCACCAAGTGGCGTCACACTTGGACTCCCGCATCCTCATTCGGTTGAGGCATTTCATCGAACACTTTGTCTACCACTCTTCCCAGACCTTTTCATTTCGGACTAAGGGTGGGGATGTGGATGAGTTGGACCCGTGAGAGGCCGCTATCGCGTACACACTCACTTTCACATGATTCGCTACCTAATGTGGCCACACTTAGGCACAAAGCATATCAAACATCAACCACACAAGTACTTAGATCTAAAACATAAAGTTCACATTTTTAAAGCAAATCTTCAACAATTCAGCAACATAGCCACCAATCCCCTATCTAATCTAAGCAAACATTAAAATAAGGAAACAAGAAAAAGCAATAGAAGATTCAAAGAAAACAAAAAAATGAAATCAAAATAGATAGTGAAAAGAAGAGTTATCATCAATGGAGAATGGGTTCTATTACATTTTTGCCTTCTATCTTGTACCCGTCCACCATTGTTTCTTGCATCTATTCTAAGGAAATGAAGTTTTCCCCCGAGAGGAGAGAAAACAAAGAGAACTTCAGATCTAAAACTATTTTCTAGCTGCTAGGTTTTTTAACTTTCCGAAAAAAGGGATTTAAATAGGCAACAAGAAGTCAAAAATCCCGAAATGGCCCTTGTGGCCTGATCATGCCAGCACCACGCGTGGATGGGTGCGTGGATAGCTATTGGAAATGATCCATGCCACCCACACGCGTGTTGGCTGCGTGGACGGTCCCTACTCGGTGGCTTCTTTGCTTTCTGCTCTGTTATAACCTTGAATCCCTTTTCAATCTGTGGAAATAACTTCAAAACTTCTTCTAAAGTTGTGTTAGAGGTTTTTGATCACATATGAGTTTAAATCAACGAAATTGTTATAAACGGGTGGCAAAACTTCCTATTCTATCCTATTTTGACCCTTAATTTAGACTATTCTTGGTGCTTATCAGCAAGCCACAAACTTTACTACTTTGTTTATTGTTTGTAAAGTATGCATCTGAGTCATCCCAAATTTGCCTCGAGTAAAATGGTTTATGGAAGGAGCACCATACTGGCTCGTTAGTGAAATCTAAACACATTTATTGACACACAAAATAAATGAGAAACAAAAAAATAAAACAAAACAAAAACAAAAACAAATCCATAGACAAATGCAACTATATAATGAGAAAATCCTGCTCTTTGGAACACTCTCTTCTGTTAGAAAATCACAATCATAGACAACATATCGGCATTCATCAGCCGGCAGGCATGCAGTGAAGTCGTCATAGTTCTAGGAATACTACAGTGCATTTAAGCAACATTTAGAATTGATTTGTCAAAAATAAATAAATGAGAATATAGAAAATATAGAAAATATAGACAAACTCTATAATATTCCTAGAAAATCTGCTGTAGTTCAGGATGTGAATATTTGATTACAAACTTAGACTTGCAGTGTTAACTAAATCATTTATTTTATTTGTTTTGACAAGTGAAAATACCTACATTAGATATGCACAACAAAAAAATACTGCATTACTAGGAGATTTGAGAGCAGATTTTCCACCCATTTTTGACATCGCCTTTATCTGAAAAACTAACTAAAAGAACCAAAATGTTGACATAAATCTTTAATTTTTTTGGCTTTATTATTAGAAGTCAGGGGAAAAGTAGGAAGTATAAATGCAATGTAATTATAAGGAACAAGAAACAAGAAACAACAAACTGCAAAAACCCTAAAATCCTTGGGGCAATCCATGGACGTCACTGTAACTGCGTGCTCGATGATATCATAGAATCCAAATCACCGGCATTTAACAGAAGATCATATCGTTTCTGCAAAAAAATGAAATGTTAAATATTAATAAATAATGTATAAATCCAGAAACTTACCTTTTCGCGCTAGCGACCTTTGGGATGGGGTAGGAAGAAAACCAAACACCTACGAAACCAACAACCTGTTGTGCGAACCGACGAAGGAGAACCATCTACTGCGTACGAACTGATGTCGTTGACCTTTGAGATGTTATACGAAGGACGGCAAAGGAGAGCATCACAACAAGCGGAGAAGAGACCAGCGAGGAGAGGAGACCAGCAGCAAGCGGCGACACGAGTGGTGATAGCGGTGGCGTGCGGCTGGACATTGGGGATTTAGCATGGCATGCGGTGATGTGTGGAGGTTATGGAGATTGTGTGGTAATGGTGCTGTAGATTTGTGTTTGTGGGAGAAGAACTGATTTTGCCCTAATTTTCTACGTCCGAAGTTCCCACTTCGGACGCAGATGGTGTAAGGCGACTAACATTCTACTTCGGACGCAGCTGGCTTGACGTGAAATTTTAATTAAAAAATTAATTAAATATTTAACTTTTAATTACAAAAATGCCACTACCCCACTTTAGGCGTCCAGTGTTTAAACTCTGGACGCAGATTCTTCAGATGCATATGACTGATTCTGTACTACTATAACTTTAAGTCATTTGTGTTTGATTTATGAGGAAAAAACCATGAAATGTTGTTAATGTGCTACAAAGTTCCATAGCATGTGCAATATGTGTTTTGAAGGACCATTGGACAAAGGAAATGGCATAGGGCTCGCACCATGATCGTGGTAGAGTGTGGAAGAGGAATCAATAGAGCTTACACCATGATCGGGGTGGAGGCTTATGGCTAAACATTAGACTCTACCACAAAGATACCAACTGTGACACCCCAACTTTTCACAAGCCGAGATAGCTAAACTTTAACACAAAAGCTGCCTATCTCAACTATCATCATACATAGCGGAAGCGATTAATAACCTAAAGGGGTATCATGCCACATCTAGGTAAGAAAAGCACGGCCTAGATGCACAGGCTAACCAAAAGAACTAAATTGCATAGATAATAAATCCTCAAACATGTCTAAAACATCTGGAATCTAAACAAGAGTACATATAGTCTCATCATTGGCACACAGGCCCGAACATAAAGTCTAAAACAACATAACTATGTCTAAGCTGCCTCATAAGGATAAGCTACAACGCGCTCTCGCTTAGACTTATTGCATTCCTGGAAAACATACATGAAACCATTAGCAAAAGACTGGTAAGCAACCACCACTCACACCCGCAAGGAAATATAGACATATAATTAGTTTGAAAATAGGTTTACACACCCATATAGAATATAAACACCAACGAACTGTTCAATACTTGAAATTGGATACTCAACAATAACACGCTGAATAAAGGATAAACCAAGACTTCTCAACAATACCAATATTCAATTGAATTTCACAAGATAATAAGATATCAACAGAATCAAGAACACAATAGAATACTCATAAGAAACGACCAACAAGAATACATCCAAGATTAATCAACAACCAACGAGATATGATATAACTCAAGGATCAAGTAAGAGA
>CM008340.1:13652146-13669048 GCA_002525835.2 Ipomoea batatas
TATTTTTGGTGAGAGTGCTATTAATTGTTAATATGTATTACATGTTGGTAGTAGTGTATTCAGTAGCATATTATGTGATTTTATGTGATGGCTTATTTCCATACATGGCATATATCATGCATGTTTAGCTTATTTCATGCATGAGGAAATTTAAGATAATAATGATAAGGCTATAATAAGGGGTTATATGATGTGCCATTTATGTGTCTTGTGTATTATGTGCTATGTGCAAAATATTTTACGGGGTGGAGTAAGTCTTACAAGCTTTATGCAGAATTTGTTTCTTTGTGTTCTTTCTCCTTAACTCTTTTTGCAGGTGATGTTGCATAAACACTGGGCATGAGAGCGACTCACCTAGAGATTTACTAATTTATTAGTTATTTAGATTAGTTGGATTAATAGTTTCATTTAGACTCGATTATTAGTTGTTTTTGTATTAGTACCTACCTTGGGATAATATTATTTTCAATAAATGCTTTTGAACCTTATATCATGAGTTGTCTTTGGTTAGTTGTTTTAGCCTGTGCGTTTAGATATAAGTTGTATCTAAACGTGGCGGTAGCATCCCTATTTTCTATAGTTTTGGTTTTGGGCTTCCGCTATTATGGAATATTTTTAATTAATAAATCTGTTTTTAATAAAAAAAATTAGTTATGAAAATGGGGGTGTTACAAGACCTCAACCTAAGGATAAGAACTAACCCTTGCCCTCCAACCAACACTAATCCTCATACCAATCATCAAACCCAACTCGGTGCACAGAGGTAAATAATACCCGAATCATAAGGGCAAATGGTGCCCAAATAAATATAGGCAAATGGTGCCCAAATACACAAAGGAAAATCGTGCCCAAATACATAGAGGCAAATATTCCTCAACTACACAAGTGGCAAATAGTGCCGATATACACAAATGGCAAATAGTGCTCATATACACAAATGGCAAATAGTGCCCATATACACAAATGGCAATTAAAGCCTCAAGAATACACAAAGATACTCAAAGATCCACCATCCATATCCAACCTCAACCTCAGCCCAAGAACAACCACTCAGAGTGTTCATCTCAAATTATGAACACAAACCAACTCCCAGATAATATAATCAAGGATTCAACAAAACAAGAGATTCAAAAGATGGACCAAGAGATATGAATAAATACTCCAAAACATGGTAAAATACCCAAGAAAATACTCCAACAAGATTCAGAACAAAAGGGGAAACAACCAAACAACCGACCACAAAATAGCTCACTGGAACAGAACTCCCAGCAGCCTGACGGAACAACCCAGCGGAACCCCGCCCTCCGCCACTCTCCTCCGCAAGGAGGGAGCGGACCTCCTCAGCGGACCTCCCTCTTCCGCCAACCCTCACCGTGAACCACTTACGGAAGACTCCAGCGGGACACATTATACCGCTGGGTACTCCGCAAGGGCAAACCCAAACCTCAGATCACAGACTTAGACAGAATACGCAATGTTCAGATCAGAATACAAAAATAGGATCATATTGATCAGATTACAACTCCTAGAAGCCAAATAAACAAGGAATCCATACCAATAAACATCCATAAACATCAATATGCAAAGGATCAAGAACACAAGTTCATAATCCATCAAGAATGACTTCACAGACAACAAGAAATAGGCTAACAGCAAAGAAATACTTAGGATTCCAACACACCAAGTAATATCATAGATTGAGAGTGTAAAAATAGGTTTTAGTGGACATGATGGTTACCTCTTGAAGCACACTTCACCCAAGAACTCACAAACCTCCTCACAAAGCTTCACCTCCACCTTGATCATCTTTTTCCCAAAAGATCCCCAAAAGAACAACATAAGAACTTTTATAAAGATTATGAAAATAACATGATGCAAGGTATACTCCTAGAGATAGACACTTACCCAAGCCTCAACAATCCTAAAAGAGCAATCTTGACTTGAATATTGAAGATGAAATGAAGACCAATCTTTGAAGGAGAAGAGGATGAAAATGGCGTGAAGAATGAGTAAGGGAAGAGAGAGAGTGGAAATCTCTAGAAAATGCTAAGTCAATGAGTAGGGGAAGAGAGAGAGTGGAAATCTCTATAAAATGCTAAGTCTTGAATATATATACCATAATACATATATACATATATATATATTAGGGTGGAAGATTTAATAAGGAATGGGCTTAACTCTTTATATATATAACAATTCTATGTACAAGAATAATTATTGGGCCAAATGATTCATCTCTTAAATAAATGAATACATAGAATAAGGAGAAAGCCCATAATATTAGGAATTAAATGTCTTAGAGACAATATATATATATATACTAGCATAAGGAATTGGGCCATTATATAAATATTCTTATTTATAAGAATTGTAAGGATCCAAATTAGAATAAACCCCTTACAAGGATTAAATCAAGAATTGGGCTTGTGAATAAAATAATTAATTTTCGGGTTCAAGAAATCTGTATATATATGTATATCAATTGGAAAGACTAAGCCCAATTAAATCAAATAAATCATCCGGCGGAAACGATTATCGGTCTCAAGGCTTGAACGAATTTACGGGGTGTTACAACCATGATCGTGGTTGTGTTCCTTGACGAATAAGTGGCACCAGCCATGGTCGTGGCAGTGTGCGTAGCTGGAGGCGAGAAGTTTTAGGCGTGATTTCTCCCTTTACATTGGGAATTTCTAGATGTAGTTTGGGGGTTAGATCATTTTCCATAATTCTATTTCTCCCTTTAGGTATTTTAGCTCTCAAGAACACTCCTAGATAAAAAAGAAACAAGAGGATCTAGCTTGGAGGTCTTGACAACACCTCTGATCTAGAGGTAATATCTTGTGTTTATAGTTCAAGAACATGAGTAGCTAAATCTCTAGGGTTAGGATTGTGAATTTCTTGCAATTGTGCTAAGTGTGATGTTGAATTAATTGTTTGGAGCTGTGGTTGTGTATTTTCATGTTGGCGATGGATGATTTGTATTTTCATGTTGGCGATGGATGAGTAGCCTAGGATTCATCACTCTAGACAAGAAATTGTTAGTGTGAGATAGCCTTGATTCTATTTTCAATCGTCGTCTTAGATCCGAGAGGGCATAGCCCGTGAAGAAGTGTAGACTAGGTGTTTGTGAAAATGACTCCTAGAGGCATGTTGACAATTGGGTGTTACATAGCCCTATGATAAGCCATAGAGACCGAAATGACTATGGCGTTGCTAAACACTTCTCTTGAAATGCATGATCCACACTCTCAAAGCTACTATTTTAGACACTAGGTTGCACATTGCAGCGAAGGAACAATCCTACACCCGTTTTCTCTCAATTTGCTTTTTTACTTTGCTTACTTTCGTTTACTTTTGCACTCCTGCTCTCATATACTTTGCTACACAATGTTTCCCTTGAAACTTGTAAGTGATAAGCTTGAAGGTTCGTGTTAATTCACGTGCAACTTAAGCTTCCGAATTTGCTATCCTTCAAGACCGACACTCGGAGATTTCATTCATATTTTATCTTTCCATACACCATTAAGCACAAAAAAAATTCTTTTTCATCAGCAGTACACACAAAGTGTTTATTGAACAAGGTAACTGCTCTGATACCACTTGTTGGCCCTGATTGGGTGAATAGACTCTCTTAACTTTTAAAATATCTTCACGAATGTTACGTATACTAGAGAGGTAAGCTTAGCGAATCGTTTAGAGTTTTAATGCACAGTGGTAATAATTACTTAACCCTTTTAAACGTTTTTTGCACATTCGGGTTGTTTGGTAAAATGTTAGATTTGTACGTGAATAATATGCAAAATATTAAGCAATAAAAGATAGGGAGAGAGAGTTTTTATAGTGGTTTGGCTGTTAGCTTACTCCACTGTTCTTCACAACTCGTGAAGGTTTGCACTAAATCCCCTTAGTAGAAAAACCACCAGCAGATCACCCCTTGTCCACAAAGCCGATGATGAACTGTTACAACTAAGCTTTTCAACTCCTACAGAGTTTATTCTGCCTCTTTCTACTTCTCCTAATAGAGTTTACAAAGGTTGAAGAAATAGAGCTTCTTCTTCTCCAACTTGGATGTCTTGGCTTGAAAAGATTTGGATAATTGCACTTGAAGTAGCTCAAGACTCCTTGAATACTAGATGTAGACTTTGAAGCTTTGTGTCTCTTCTCTTAGATCATTGGTCGTTAAAACTTAAAATTTTAACAAGCTTTTTCGCACTTAGAATTTTGAAAAATGACTAACTCCTTCTTTAGTGAAATGAATAGGGAATTTATAGGCAGGAGAAAATAGTTCCGTTGGAGGGAAAACCATTTTCAAATAGCCTATAGACGCATGTAGAGACAAGCGGGTTATCTGGAGAGTAGGTTAGTTGTAAGACTTTATAGTCATTGAAGATGAGCTAATTTTTGTGTTCGGATAATAATGTTTATAGGAGTCTTTTAGAGATGTTAACTGAATTGAGATCTCGTACCTTAGGTCCTCTTAGATATGATGGTTGACATTAACAATTGTCCCTTAACTCCTCGAATGATCTTTCTCATCACTTGGTCTTGATAATACACAAGAGGTAAACCATTCCACTATTCGGTTTTTGCAACCTCTTAGTCTTGAAAGTCTTCAATCTTCGAATATTCTGTCTTCATAGACATTTGTCTCTGACTACACTTTGTTTCAAGCTGCTCAAAGATAACCCCTCGAGTTGGTCTCGACTCGTTGTTTTGAGAGTTAAACATTGGGGTTACTCTATGATCTGGTGTTGAGACTAACTTTTTGAGTGTTCTTCAGATGTTACATTTGAACTACTCGGGTAACCACTCGATTAAGATCCAAATGTTGAGCAGACTTACTAAGTCTAAGAAATAAAAGAATTGAGGGGTCTAAACTCCTAGGTCTAGTATCATCAAAATCTAATACAAAATGTTCACCGCTAACAAAGGTTGAATTAGATCGTGCTAAATTGACCCCGGTAGATGAGGAAGATGAGCAAGGAATACCACCACCTCCTATAAATCTTGACATTTTCCCACAGTTCACTACTGTTAACAACTGGAGTCCATGCAGGCATTCCAATACTAGTTGCATTCAGAGCGTATGGCCGAGCTTTGGGGCAATGAGAAGCCATTGATTTGATAACGCAAGGGGTAGTATTTAATTAGGAACTTAGGGGGCAGAGAGAGGCAATCAATGCTCTCCAAAATCAGTTTGCGCAACACTTTCATCCACCATCTTATGGAGGTGGCCCCGATGAATTTATAGGTTAATTTGGTTGGATTGTGTGTGTGTTGCACTGGTTCTATTTGTTGGATGTTCCCCTGTTAACAGTAGGTACCTCATGCGTCGGCTACCACCTTTATCTTTTATTTTTGTTCTTTATTTTCATGCTTTACTTTCCTGCACTTTCTTTATGCTTTAGTACTTTCTGTTTTTATGTTTTTAAACACTCTTTTCTATTGATGTCTGTTATAATTTATTATGTTTTTCATTTGCATCTAATTCAAGCTAAAGATGTAAAACATGGAGCTCTTGCGAGGCACCCCAGGGTTTTCTAGCTTTCATATTAAAAGAAAAAAATTGTATCTAGAGGAGGTACTTAGTTAGTCCTTTGCACCTTTTCTATGCCACTAACATTGATCGACTGTTTGCTTGGAGGCTTGTTAGCAAAGGGTTGGGGCAAAAGTTGTTGATGATGCTTTGAATAAGGGGGATTTGCACAACAAGGAAGTGTACTATCTCTACCCCTCAATTTCCTTAAGCCCTAGATTTTGTTCTTAAAGTGCAGAAATATGGGCTTTGTATGCATACATTGACCTTTAATTATTTCATTTTGTCATCCACAAGTGATCACCCCAAGTCCCAGGCTCACTTCTAAAGTGTGGAAATGGACATGCATTTGATAGACACATCCATCCTTTTCACGCCACACTCATGTTGAACGTCGAGGAAGATATTCGTCCTAAAGTGTGGAAAGAACGCACTTTGTGCTTAATTGAAATTTTTTTGCTTTTGAATGGTTTATGATTGAAGTTTGCATGTTGATGAAATGCATGAAATTTTTCATATTATCTTGGAAATATGTTCAAATGATGTATGACAATTTGAAGTCTTGAGATGTTTTTGGAGATTACCTCTTTACACCTTGTGAGCTTGCATAAAACCTAAGTAGGTTTACATGATACTTTGAAGTGGGAGTGTGTGCAAGTGGGGTTGTAGAAAAGATAATTCTGCAAGACCCGAAATTGAAAACAAAATTGGTGTAATATGGGGATAAAAACTGACTTTTGGTGAACTTGAGTGATTCCCTACCGCTAAGGAAAAGCATGAGGGGTAGTTAAGGAAAAGAAAAGAAAAAGTCATAAGAAAAGAGCAAAAAAAAGAGACAACGATTGCCACATTTGATGAGAGGAAAAATATGAGGAAAGCCATTTTTGCTAGGATTTGTGAACTCTACGTGAAGTCGGTTTTCCCAACGCTGCACTATGTTTACTTCTCAGGGGGCCACCCATCCCGTGACTGCTAGAAGTCAAGCACGCTTAACCAAAGAGTTCTTTGGCTATCTGGTTGCCATATCCTACTTAAAACCAATTGGTGATAGGTAGGTGGACATTAACCATTTAACCACATCACTCCATGGTAAGTCACAGCGCCACGTCTCGAATCGAGTAGGGGCTGAACTCGGCCAACCTTGCCGACGCCCAACAATCCCCCTCCTAGCACCTGCATCAACCTTTGATCACCAAGCCCAGCTATGCAGCATGCCTGACTCGGTCCGCCTGACCTACGCCCACATCCCACCTGGGACTGGACTCGGCTTTCGCCTCGCCATCGATTAGAACCCGTGTCCTCGGCTCTAATATCAATTGATGGATCTCAGCGCTGCACTATGCTTACTTCCTAGGGGGTTACCCATCCCGTGACTGCCGGAAGTCAAGCACGCGTAACCACAGAGTTCTTTGGCTATCTGGTTGTCATATCCTACTTAAAACCAATTGGTGATAGGTAGGTGGACATTAACCATTTAACCACATCTCTCCATGGTAAGCCACAACGCCACGTCTCGAATCGAGTAGGGGCTGAACTCGGCCAACCCTGTTGACGCCCAACACAATGAATGATAAAATGCTTAATCTGTCCAATTCACCATCCTCGTGAACATGACACTCGGGGACTTTTCCTCGTTTTACCGCGCATCCACCTCACCATAAACTACACTTTCACTAGGATTTGGGTACCCATTGAATCGTCTTCGAAAAAGTATGGAGCTTCACCTGAAGTTGGGTTACTCAATGACGTTATCCTATGGGGTTGAGAAGAAAAGAGAGTCACGCTAAGCCAAAATGCATGGAGAGGCACGTGTCATACCATCACTTCACCTTACTTGTTGTGTCTTTTTGGCCGATTTTGACGCGACCTTGCGCACATTGTTCCCAGCAGTTGGCTTGGCTTTGCAAGGCCTTTGAAGATTGGTTGTTGTGAATCAAAATAAAAAGTTAAAGAAAAGACCAAAAAATAAAGAAAAAAAAGAGAAGAAAACCTACATTTGCTTGCTTGGCTTAAGAACTGGTGTGTCCCTTGCTGTTTTCTTGTGACCTTGTGGGGTTTTTGTTTCCTTAAACATCACTTGACTTGAGAATGTCACGTGTGGTTTGCCATATTTGCTTAATAACATGAAGAATGCCATTCATTTGATTATTGTGCTTACTTTGCATTGATTGACCATTTGATTGTTAAGTATCTTTTGGCCCTCATGCTTGGGATTTGTTTGATGACTCTTTTGAGGGCAAACAAGGTTAATGTGTGGAAACTTTTGATAAATGCCAAAAGATACTACTTTTAAGGGTCAATTTGGGGTTATTACATCCTTATTTTGAATCACATTCATTTTATTAGTGAGAAAAAAGCCATAAAATGTTGTTAATGTGTTGCAAAGTCCAATATCATGTGCATGCATGTGTTTTGAAGGACCCTTGGACAAGGCATAGGGGCTTAATTCTAAGAAATTTTAGAAGAGTGAGAAGGAGGAATCACCAGAGCTAGAGCCACGATTGTGGTGGAGGCTCATGGCTAAACTTCAGACTTTGCCACGCAACTCATCATGATCGTGGCTGAGACCCTCGGAGGATAAGTGGCGCTGGCCATGATCGTGGCGACGTGCCTAGCCGAAGGCACAAAAATTTGGGAGTGGAATTTATCATTAAATCAAGGATATTTAGACGCAGTTAAGAGGTTTGATCCTATATTCATATTTTATTTTCTCTCTCTAGACATTTTAGCTCTCAAGGTGTTAGGATTATATTAGAGTTTGTATTACATTAGGTTTCTATTACTAGTTCTTCCTATATCTATTGTATTCACGTATGAACAGATGATCAATAATATTCAATCCTCATCTGGTATCAGTTACCGGGTTTTCTCCAACTCTTTTCCATGTCGAACGTTCCCGATGTTGGCTCTACTGGCGCGTCTTCGGAGCGCACTGTGACGGCAGCAGCAGCTGCCTCACCGCCAATCATCGCCGGAAACTCGTTAACCTCAGCCCATCATTTTGTTTCGATCAAGTTAACCAATCGGAACTATCTTTTTTGGCGCACTCAGTTGCTGCCTTTCTTGCGTGGCCAGGGGCTTTTAGGTTATGTTGATGGTTCGCTGTTGTGTCCGCCGGAACCTCCTGTCGCTACTGGAGATGCAACCTCGGACGCGGCTGCTGTTGTTGATCCCTCTGCTGGTTCACAGACAGCACAAACGGCGGCCTTGCGTCTTGCTTGGCGCCAACAGGATCAAGCGATCCTCTCAATGCTCATCTCTTCTCTCTCCGAGGAGGTGATGCATCATGCCGTCGGTTGCTCTACATCCCGCCGCCTCTGGCTTGCACTGGAACAGTCGCTCGGATCTGCGACTCGATCGCGTGCTCTTCGTCTCCTCGGCCAGCTTCAATCCCTCCGGCAAGGAGATGCCTCGGTTGCGGACTACCTGGGTCGAGCGCAACTACTGGTCGAGGATTTGGCGTTGGCGGGCAGAACCATCGGACTTGACGATCAGAATCTGTACGTATTCCGCGGGCTGCGACCGGAGTTCAGGCCTCTGGTCGCCACCCTGACGACCGGCGATCCAGTGACGCTGTCGGAGCTCTCGGACTTCCTCTCTGCCCAGGAGTTCATCTGTGCCGGTGATGGTGATCCGTTGTCGCCTGCTGCGTTGGCTGCTCGTCGAGGCCGCGGTGGTCAGTTCCAGAACGGTGGTTGCGGCGGTGGTCGTGGGCGACGAGGCAGGGGTCGCGGTGGCCGTGGTAGTCGTTTCGGTAGTGTTCGCTGTCAGATCTGCAATGCACTTGGCCATTTTGCAATGGCGTGCTTCCGGTGGTATGCCCCTGCTCCCGGTCCGCAGGCTCATTTGGCCTTCTCTGATGGTGTGCCTGAGGACGCAGCGTCCGTCGGTTCGCACCACTGGTTCCCGGACACGGGTGCAACGAACCACGCTACACCGGATCCATCTGTAATGTCTTCTGCTGCTAGTTACGCGGGGTCTGACGTCCTGCGTGTTGGTGATGGCACAGGTATGCCTATAGTTAGCGTTGGTTCATCTTCTATACCCGTTAAGTCTCGTTCGTTAAATTTATCTGATATACTTCTTGTTCCGGGATTATCTGTTTCATTATTATCTGTTCAACGTTTTGCACAAGATAATTCTGTTTATTTTGAGTTTCACCCGACTTGTTTCTTTGTGAAGGATCTTTCAACCAAGGAGGTCCTGCATAAAGGGGGCATTTCGGGTGGTCTCTATTCGTGGTCAGTTCCGAGTCCTGGTCCTGCTGCGCTGGTCGCTGCCCGTGTATCGCCCGCGGTTTGGCACAACAGATTGGGTCATCCCCATGCTCGTGTTTTACGTAGTATTTTAGGTTCATTATCTGTTAGTTCGTCTAGTATTAGTTCGAATTTGTGTTCTGCTTGTCAGGTTGGGAAAGCCTCTCGGCTACCTCTTCCTCGTGTTGAGCATTCTAGTAGTACTTTTCTTGAGCTTGTGTATACAGACATCTGGGGTCCTGCCCCTTTACTTTCTGCCAATGGCTATAAATATTCCGTTTTATTCGTTGACGATTATTCTCGGTTTGTTTGGTTTTATCCTATGCATGCGAAAACTGATTTGTATGCCATTTTTTATCGTTTTCGATTGCATGTTGAGCGTTTTTTCTCTCGTAAAATTATTTCGTTACAATCTGATCTAGGGGGAGAATATAAAAAATTGCATCATACTCTTGTTTCCCTTGGCATTAATCATCGCCAGTCTTGCGCTTATACCCATGAACAAAACGGTCAGGTAGAGCGTCGTCATCGTCATATAGTCGAAACCGGCTTAGCCCTACTGGCTCAAGCTTCCGTTCCTATGCGTTTCTGGGATTATGCATTTGAGACTGCGGTCTACTTAATCAACAGAATGCCTACTCGTGTCCTAAATAATGAAAGTCCACATTTTCGGGTTCACAAGTCACCTCCATCTTATTCTTTTCTTCGATTTTTCGGCTGTTTGTGTTTTCCTCTATTGCGTCCATACAATAAACATAAGTTGCAGTTTCGTTCTTCTCCGTGCATTTTCTTAGGTTATCCTGAGACTTATCGTGGTTATCGTTGTATGGATTTAACGACTAATAAGGTCTTTATCTGTCGCCATGTGCGCTTCGATGAGACTGTTTTTCCTTTGGCTCGTGGTGTTCCTGTGCAGGCTAATTCTCCGCTTGCAGATCCGTGGGGTGTGACTTCGGTCTCGGTTGGAGATGTGATTCGTCCACTTGTGCAGTCTCGTCAACCTCTAGTTTCTCCGTCTCCTTCTGATTTGTTGCCTTCTGATGGTTTGCCTGCGGCTGTTGCTCTTGATTCGGATAGTTCTCGCACCGTTACTGCTCCGGCTCGGGCTCGTACTCGTGTTCGGTAGTCCCGTAAAGGCCAGCCTCGGTCTCATGCGATGCGGTTGCGTAGTATGTCTCGTAGCCCGGTTGCTTCAGTTGCTCAAGTGGCTCAGTCTGACCCTACATGCTATACTCAGGCTGTGCAGTTTCCCGAGTGGCGTGAGGCCATGGATCTCGAATTTAACGCGTTGTTACAAAATCAAACTTGGCGACTGGTTCCGCGTGTGTCTGGCATGAACGTGGTTGGTTGCAAATGGGTCTTTCGCACTAAGCGAAAGGCAGACGGATCAGTTGAGCGGTATAAGGCTCGTTTGGTGGCAAAGGGCTTTAATCAAGTTGAAGGTCAGGATTTCTTCGAGACTTTCAGTCCGGTAGTCAAGCCCACGACTGTTCGGCTTCTTCTATCGCTAGCTATCTCTCGTGACTGGTCTATCAGGCAGCTTGATATTCACAACGCTTTTCTCAATGGTAATCTTGCTGAGACGGTGTATATGCGGCAACCACCAGGGTATGAAGATGAGTCCTTTCCTAATCACGTTTGTTTATTGCAGCGCTCGTTGTATGGACTTAAGCAGGCTCCGAGGGCCTGGTTTACTCGGTTACATGATTTCTTGGTGGCTGCTGGGTTCCGTCCCTCTAAAACAGATGTTTCGCTGTTTGTTTATTCTTCTGGTGCAACACAGCTCTATCTGCTCGTATACGTCGACGATATCTTGGTTATGGGGTCGGATTCCTCTCGAGTGCATGATCTGGTGGTTCGGATGGGTCGTGAATTTAAAGTTCGTGACATGGGTCGTCCTTCCTTTTTTCTAGGGATTGAGACGGTTCGTCACGGTGATAGTTTCCTTCTTTCCCAGCGTCGATATATGTGTGATATTCTGAAATGTGCCGGTATGGTGGATTGTAAGCCGTTGGCTACTCCGGTGTCTCTGGTTCAGACGGCTGATGATTCCACCACTCCTTATGCTGATCCTACACAGTACCGTAGTCTAGCTGGTGCGCTTCAGTACCTTACTGTCACTCGGCCTGATCTAGCTTATGCGGTTAATCGGTTGTGTCAGCACATGCATGCTCCTACCACTGCTCACTGGGGTCTTCTCAAGCGTGTTCTACGATATGTTAAAGGCACAATCCATTTTGGTCTTCGCATTTGCAAGTCTTCGTCCTTAGACTTGCACGCTTTTTCTGACTCAGATTGGGCTGGTGATTCGGCTGACCGCAAGTCAACGAGTGGTTTTGCTGTCTTTGTTGGGAATAATCTTGTTTCTTGGGTTTGTCGCAAACAGCGAACTGTTGCACGGTCATCGACTGAGGCTGAATACAAAGCTCTGGCCGATGTTTCTGCTGAAGTAACGTGGCTCGTGTCTTTATTGCAGGAGCTTGGTTTTCCTCCGGCTACTCCGCCCAAGCTATGGTGCGACAACTTAGGCGCAACATACCTCTGTGCGAATCCGGTTTTTCATGCTAGAACGAAGCATGTAGAGATTGACTACCACTTCGTTCGTGATAAAGTTTCTAAAAAGGAGATTCAGGTGAACTTCATTTCTACCAAGGATCAGCTCGCTGACATTTTTACTAAGCCTCTATCCGGTCTTCGATTCTCGTTTCTTCGTGACAAGCTCAATATCGTTCCAGCCGACCTTTCGCTTGAGGGGGAGTGTTAGGATTATATTAGAGTTTGTATTACATTAGGTTTCTATTACTAGTTCTTCCTATATCTATTGTATTCACGTATGAACAGATGATCAATAATATTCAATCCTCATCCAAGGAACACTCTCTAATCATAAAAGAATAATATCTAACTTGGAGGTATTGACAACACCTGTAATCTAGAGGCAATTTCTTTTCAATTGTTGATTGTAATTCACTTTGTATTGAAGATTGGTAACAACTCTCATTTCAATTTCTCATTTCCATATTATCTTTCAATGCTTATCTTCAACTTCTTGTGTTTACATTTTAAGAACATGAATGGCTAAATTACTAGGGTTAGGATTGTGAATTAGTTGCAATTTTGCTAAGTGTGATGTTGAATTGATTGTTTGGAGTTGTTATTGTGGAGATTGTGTATTTTCATGTTGGAAATGGATGATTTTTCTTTTATTCTTAGAGTGAGGCCCAACTTCGTGAATAGTATAGGATTCATCACTCTACATAAGAGATTATTAGTGTGAGATAGCATTGTTCAACCAATTCAGTCCAATCCACTCCTCTCTTAGAATCTCTTTGGAGGTTTTCACTAGTATATTATTCCTATAAAAGAGATGAGCGCTTGTGTTTTGAAGCCAGTCACAAGTCTTAGGTTTTTCACAAGCTAACTTGCTACTCCTCTTTCTACTTCCACTAGTAGATATGTTGATTGAACACAAAAGGTTGTTCTTCTCGAACTTATGACTTCGCGTTGAATTCTTCTTGATTCACCAAAGTCTTGACTTGATGTAGAATTGTTGCAATATTTCTTCCATTGGTTAGCTTGATTTACTTTGAAAAAAGTTTTGCACTGTTGTAATTCTCTCTAAAAATTGCCTAGCACCTCATTCATCTTCAAATGGAGGTATTTATAGACATGTTTGAATTCGTCCATTGGAGAAAAATAAAATTCAAACTAGTGTCCTTTACCATTGTGCAATGAATTTTTGCTCCTAAAAACATGGCTCCTACAAACAAGCATGATTAGTTGCAGAGTGTGAAGCCTTGCTCCAAAATACGAAGACACCTCTAAGGATTGAGATGCACGCAACCTCGATGTACACAATTACAATGGAACTTACATCCACCTTGCCCAACTGAACACACATCCTCTCAGCATCAAAATTTGATAACAACCACTGACCCAAACGAACTGGAGAGTCCTTAATCTTCAGCTCAATAACGACACCAAAACCCAGTACAGTAATGTCCTTCCTCTTTTGTTTCGTAAGGTCTTCCAACGCCTGAACCAAATGGGAAGGTGGCACCCTAACTCTAAGACCAGGAAACCTTTCCCGCTCCTCGGTGATTAAAATAATATCCAGGGCATCCGATGGAGGATCCTGCTGCATCTTTTCTAAGGAAGGAGGACCTCCAACAAAATCGTCATCATCAATGGGAGATCGGCACGAACACGCCATTGACGGTGCAACCCAAGTCTTTGTTGCTACCACCAACAAACAGTTCGAATAACGAAGAGAAAGCCAGTAATAAACCATAAAAAGAACAACGCATAATTCGAAAAACAAAGGCATCAAATTCAGTTCATAACCCGTTTAGCAAACTTATAATTAAAAAAATAAATATCCAAAAAATAAATTCCCAAAAATTTAAACACCAAACGGTCCTAACAGATAAAAAAAACACACAAACAAATTAGTGCCCATTAAAATAGAAATGTACATCATACACTGTGTATACAATATACTAAAAAGTAAAATGTGGCACAAAATATATCAAACATTGACATACAATACAACATCTATTGCATTCAACAATATACCTGAATTTTAACAATGTACTATCTAAATTTTAACAAATAACATTGTGATTGTTTTTTTCCCCAAATTTTATCAAATTACCATGAGCTCCACCATTTCCAATCTAAAATGTTCAAAAAAAAAAAGAGAGAAAAAAAACCACATGGTCCTAAAAAATAAAAAATAAATAAAACAAAAAAAAAAAGAGAAAAAAACACACACTAACTTAGCAAAGAAGAAGACCACCACAATTTTTGATTATTTAAAAAAAAACGAGGGGAATAAAAAAAAAACCTACATAACAAAAACCTAGAAAACCCTAGAACCCTAATACAACAATGCCTCCCTACCACTAGGATGACTGTAAAAAACACTCATGCAACACCATCCAAGGAAGCAATTCAAAAAAAAAAAAGCAAAAATAAGCCTCTAAAAATGCAACAATACGAAAAAAAAAAACAAGAGAAATGGTGAAACCGACCTCGTTCTGAGGCCGACACTGTGCCTCCAGCCCGTTTGCCCGGCCACGACCCTCCTCGCTCCGCCATTAACGACCTAAGCACGCCACCTTCTACGATGAACTCAGCGTCGTAGAGGACTACTCTTCAACCGCCAACCTTTTAGCTTCCAAACCGTCAAAAGGGGAGATGAGATACTGTGTTGCAAGGACAACAGGAAGTGAGACGGTTCAAAAATTGAAAAAGCCTATTGAAAAGCCGTGTGGGATCGTCGGTTGCGTGTTCTACCAAAAACCCATTCGAAAATCAAGCCTTCCATAATTAAAACACACACTACAATAGACAAAAATACCCCCATCACCTTAATTCATCTACAGACACGCCTTTTTTAAACAAAACATAATCTAAAATTACAATTAATCTACACTATTAATTTTTAAAATCCAATGCACAACATTTGTCATCATAATCCTCCATAATATATGTATCCTCATTTGAATACATTTATATATATATATATATATATATATATGTATATGTATATATATATATATATATATATAAAACTGAAAAAATTATATTAGGAATATTAATGAGCACACAATGCAAAAAGAAGGATGGAAATGATGTTATGTTTTCGAATCAAAAGTAAGTGCAAAGGATGGATGTGAAATGTGTGAAACGAAATTAATGAAGAGATGGAAAAGTTGGTGAAAAGTTTGTCAATGGACATATGACATTAAGGGGACATAATCTTTTTGTTGTTGAACAAATGGGAAGTGCTACATACATTAGCTTTCTTAGCTTAGAGATCAGATCCAAAGAATTACATACATTGATGAAGGACAACTAATTGACAAGAAAGTGCAACAAATCTTACCCGTGAAGGTGATCGAGAGCAACTATGTAACAAATAATGGGCTTCATTCATGCTTTAACATAATCGAGTTATTTCCCATAACATTTATTGTTGATTTTTTTTTTTTTTTTGTATGGGTGAAAAAAATATTATTTAAACACAATATCGTCAAATATTTTTAAAAATAGTGTAAAATGTAACATGATTACAATTATAATTTGCAGTACTTTTTTTTTAAAGGATAGCTAGCAGTACTGTTTACTCGCTCTAATCAATTTTTGCACAAAATTGATTAGATTTTGTTCATACTCTAAACTTTTAAGTATTGAGTGCTATTTATATTGATCTGATTTAATATAATTGACAACTAGCCTTTTAATTTCGGGCAAATTATGTTATGGACCCGGGTTGGACCCGTGTCTATGTTCACAATTTTAAAATTCTATGTTCACAATTTTAGATCTCAATATACAAAATTACATTACTCAATATTCATAATTTTGTTATATAGATTCAAAAATTGTGTTATACTGTTGAATATAGAGTTTTAAAATTGTGAATATAGAGTTCTAAAATTATGAATATGGACCCGAGTCCATCTTACAAAGTAGACCCCGATCCACGGCGTAACAACTGTTAATTTCTACCCGAACTCTCTAGATACTAAGATATGTACCCAATAATCTACGGAAAATCAACTTAGTGCATCCGCACATTAATGTATAGAGTACAATTTTCGCTATTGATGCATCTGGTGCATCATATAAAAATTAAAAATGATGAGAACGAATATTTTAAGTGCTTGAAAAGACAATAAAAAGAGGTCGTTACACACACACACATATATAGATAACGGATTGGGTTAAAAGCGTTCTTTAGGTGAAAAAAAATGGTTTAATCTCATCCATTAATCTAGTCCAGATCAAGGATCCAAAATGAAGCAATTAAAAAAAAATGGTGGCATGCATTATGCTAATTTGTGTAAGTTAATTTTTTTATTCTTGTCTTTCAATGCAATTTTTTACCTTCTTCCAGGGCACAATGTTGTACCTTCAGAGCACAATGTCGTGCCTTCCAAAGCACACTGATGTGCCTTTCAGAGCACACTGATGTGTCTTCAAGTGCACATGTTAACATTCTAGAGTACATTGTTGAGCCTTCTAGAGCATATTGTTGTGCCATCCAGAGCACATTGTTGTGCCTCCGAAGTACATATTGTTTTACCTTAAAGTACACATTGT
>CM008340.1:13669874-13685761 GCA_002525835.2 Ipomoea batatas
ACATAAATACATACATACATACATATATATATATATATATACATACATGCATATGTGTGGGTACACACACACACACATATATATATATGTGTGTGTGTGTGTGTACCCAGGTACACACACACACACATATGTATATATGTATTTTTAGAAGCCATAAGCACTGTCATGGATATTGTACCTTTCCACGCAGTGACTGAAAATCGAGCTGTGACTGAAGTCAAATGAAGATTTTACCACCGCGTTGTAGCGAATTTGTGATGCGTTGATTTTCGAAGATCAAAGGCATGTGTTCATTCTCAATTCTTTCCTGCTGTTCGCATTGGAGAGCAGCCCTATACATATATATACATACACAAAACATGCCCTTAAGAAGGGGAGTAACTAAAAACCAATCTCAAACCTTACATATGGAAATATTGAACGCACCAAATAATATTTTTAAAAAAAATGTGGTGGTATTTTCATAATTATCACGAACTTTACTATGCAAATTTAAACACCAAAATCTATTGTTTTTAGACTTTTTCAGGTTTGCAAATTTAGTATTAACATTTTGCACATTTAGTATTAACACTTTGCATATTTAGTATTAAACGATTATACTTGCAAAAATGCGAAAATGCATTGCACTTAGGGTTTCGATTTTAGAGTTTAGCACTGAGTTTTTGGTTTTATTTGGTTTAGTAGTTCACTTTTTACTACTTAGGGTCTAGCACTTACGGTTTAGATTTAAAATTTAGCTTTTTCATTAGTTTTATAAAACTTACCAGGTTTACTTTTTTTTTTTTTTTTGTTAAAAATTGCATATTAAAGTGTTAAACTTTGTATGGTGAAGTGGATGATAATTACAGAAATGTCACTACGTCTTATTTTTTTAAAATCTTATCAGATCTATTGAATTTTTACAGATGTAAAGCTGAGATTTGTTCTTAGTTTTTCTCCTAAATTTTTTTTTCTGATGTAGGTGATCCTAAGATATATATATATATACACGTTTTTCTTATGCGCGATGCGCAAAAAATAGGTGTCTAATATTAGTATTTTATATTAAAATTTTAAATTTATTTAAATTTAATATAGTAAATAATAATAATAATAATAATAATAATAATAATAATAATAATGTAAAATATTTTTATAAATTAGATATTTATATTTTAAAAAATAATTAACATATAACTCTAATATTTAATGTGTATATATTATTATTATTATTATTATTATTGAAGAAGATAAGAAAATATATGGTGGATGCATGTGCATAATAACAATAGTGGAAAAGATAACGGAAGTTATTACGGTACGGGTATATTTGTCCAAAATATTATGTAGTACAACTTTTATAGCATAATGTAAAAAAAAAAAACTTAACATAAAAAACGGACATAAATGAAGGTATAACATTCATTCAAATTTATTATGTTTTTAGATATATATATATATATTCTATCTACACACTTTTACTGTTTCACAGTTTGCTTGTTGTTATAGATTCGAGCAATTCAAATCTAACCACATCTTTTTTGACAATTAATTAGTTCTTTAATTGAGTGCTTAATCTCCTTTTAAGTTGGTAGAGATCTCAGAAGAAAAGTGTCTACTTTTATGTGGGAAATTACTGTTTCTTCAACAATAATTTATAATAAATCTGTAGTAATAAGCAGGCCGGCCACATTGCTCTTGGGAAACACTGAAGGTGAAAGATATTCACCAGGGATACATATGCAATATTATATATATCATAGGGTCCATGTTATAATTTGTTGAGCTTAATAATATTGCAACTAAACAGGGACTTTAATTAGTGATTAGAAACATAATCACATGGATGTCTTTATGTTAAATCATAACTAATATTTGATTATCTTTGTGTCTTTTCAAGCATTTGTGAGATGATGATGATGATGATAGAAACATGAGGCAATTAATGGTTGCCATTTTAGGAAACTTTCATTCTTGTTCACAATCATTAGTTGTTAAACTGCACCATTCCCAGCCTGATTATATACTCCGTATTTTATTAAGAATTAATTAAGCAGCCGGAAGATCATTAATTAATTAACAAGAATATTTTTTAATTTTTTTTTTAAAATTAAATAGCAATAGTGGAAATTGATCTGACTTCAAAAAGAAGTAATTACTTGAATTCATGTTCTATCTTGTCACACCTTCATCATGGACACGCTCGATCTGATCTTCTCGCAGAAAGAAAGAAAATGAAGTGTTTTGTGAATGAATAGAGTTAATTTAAGTTTTTGAGTTTATTACCAAAATGGTCCCTTGACTATTGCGAAATTACCAATTTGGTCCTCAATAATTTTTCGTGTCCAATTAAGTCCCTCGACTTTGAAAAATTTAACCAATTTGGTCCTCCGTTTATTTTACTGTTAAACATCCGTTAAATCATGATCGAATTGGTAATTTTGTTATAGTCAATGGACCATTTCAGTGAAAAATTAATTACCAATTTGGTCCCTTGACTATAGCAAAATTACCAATTTGGTCCCTTGACTGTAGCAAAATTACCAATTTAGTTCCGATTTAACGGATTTTTAACGGCAAAATAAACGGAGGACCAAATTGGTAAAATCTTTCAAAGTCGAGGGACTTAATTGGACACAAAAAATTGTCAAGGACCAAATTGGTAATTTAACAGTAGTCGAGGGACCATTTCGGTAATAAACTCTAACTTTTTTGTCATATGACTATTGGGGTCTTGTTAATTTCAGTTCACGACTTTTAAAATTATCAATTTAGTATCTTAACTATTCAATTTTTATCAATTTTGGTCATTCCGACCAAACTCACCGGAAATAGTAATAGGTAAAATAATAACAATATTTTAGTCTCTTTACTTCTTTTTTTCCATCTCTATTGGGTTCTTCTTCATTGCTTCTCTTTTCTTTCTTCTCTGACCAAATTGATGACTACATGTCATCGCCGACTTCCCCCCACCCAAAATCTATCTTTCTCAGCGGAAACCGCTACCCCGACCACCAACACCGCTCTGTCACCACAGGTAGGTACTTTCGATAAGGCCAGCTCAGGGCGGTGACCTCCACCCAATCTATCCGTTCCGAAGTACATACCCTTCTAAACACTTGGCCTTATTCATCGCTGCTGCTCAACCACAATCCCCAACCTGAAATTCTTGAAATTTCGACGTCTCTTCCCTGATGCAACTATTTTCCATAGAAAGGCACAGAATGTTTCAAGCTTCCTCCGCCTTGGTGTGAGTGATGAGATTGGTATGTACATGTTGTCGAGAAAGAGATCGTAGTGGGCAGGGCGCCGTGGTAAAAAAAACAATCATCGGAAACATGGTAGTTGAGATGGACTCGTTGGAGAAGAAAGAAAAAGGGAAGTAAAAAGACTAAAATATCCTCATTATTTTACCTACTAATATTTTCCAATAAGTTTTAGCCAGCAATTTGGCTGAAGTGACCAAAATTGATAAAAATTGAATAGTTAAGGTACTAAATTGACAGCTTTGAAACACGTGAATTGGAATTAACAAGACCCCAATAGTTATACGACCAAAAGTTAAATTAACTCTAATGAAATATAATAAGAGAAGGTATCTCATCAATTAAATTTTTGAAAAAATATTTCTAATGAATGTATTTGATAAGAATAACTTTGTTGTAAAAATTAATTAATATATTTTGTTTTATCCGAGAAACATAAGAATCAAATATAATTAACCTGAAAATTTATTAAGTTGTTTGATTCGATTAAACTTTCCTAAGAATTTTTTAAAAATCTTTTATATATCCTTGCTATATAAAAACATTAAAAAAACACATAATGAATAATATAATTAATAGTTTAATAAATCAATTTTAAATTTAAAAATCATATGTCAAAAAATTTCAATCTACAACAAGAATATTCAAAATACAAAATAATACGTATGTAATGTGTTGAGAGATACATTTTTCGATAAACAGTGTTGTTATACTTCATACGGCGGGAGAGACAGACTTCTTATATTTATAAGATTTTTTGACATGGCGTCAAAAAGATAAATAACTAATTGAATAAATTTGGTAGATTTTCGATCACCTAGAAAAAAAAATCATACCTCCCTAGGTGGGATTTACTTTCCTTGATATCATGGAATGAGTTTCACATTTTTGTGTCTAGTAGTGCACATTTTTATACATAACAGTGCACATTTTCGGCCTTAGAGTTCATGCTATTAACCAACTAGGAAGTTAGTTTTATGCTCTGTAGTGCACGTTATTGTGCCCATACAACGCAAAAGTTCGTGCTTTCCAGTGCACATTCTTATGGTTAATCAAATAAAATTGCACAACCCTCATTATTTTTCATAATTACTTGCAGTGCATAATTTTCACTCGTGTAGTGCATATTTTTGTGCCCAGTATTGCACATTTTTGTACCTAACAATGCACGTTTTCCAGTCTTAGAATTTAGCCAATTAACCATCTAGAATGCTAGTTTTATGCTTATAATGCACATTGTTGTGCCATACAAAGTACAATTATGCGTCTATCAGTGCATATTCTTTATAGATAATCAAATAATGGTTAATAGCATGAACTCTAAGATAGAAAAACGTGCACTGTTAAGTAGAAAAATGTGCACTACTAGGCATAAAATGTGCACTACACGAGTGAAAATTATGCACTGCAAGTAATTATGAAAAATAATGAGGTCGACGTCGTCTGAAATTTGCTCGCTGAATTTGTCGACTTGACGTCGACTATACTAAAAATACATTATTTTTATACTAAATGTACATTATTTGATAGTATGATCCACATAGCTATGTGAACCATCAATAATGATTGATGGAACACGGTCCATAGTCCACAAGTAAAATTTTCACAAAATTTACTGTGGACCGCGGCCCACAATGGATTGTGGTTCATGCACCAAAACAGCGTCATTTTGATTAATGAAAAGAAACGACTGAAACAGCTCTGTTCCGCGCCGTTAACTCTATGTGCATAACATATTCAATTTCATTTTATATACACTGCAGTTCCCTTTCGACACAACTATAGTTCCTTTTATATACACTGCAGTTTTCTTTCAACACAACTACAATATCATTTCAATATAACTACAGTTTCATCGGACAATAGACTGAAATATGTGAAACTGTTATTCAGTTTCATTTTATATACACTGCAATTTTCTTTCAATACAACTACAGTTTCATTTGATAATATAAAAACAAATGCGAGCCAGTATCTTTTGAGATGAACTGCAGTTTCATTTACCGAGCTCCATTAAGCATCTGTTTTTTTTTTTACTTAATGAAACGACAATATTTTGAGACCATGGTCCACCGTATAATGACGGTAAAATTTGCCCTTCCATTTGCATAGTTATTATTTATATTGGATTAGGCTAGCCTAGTTAAAAGTTGACCTGAGTTGGGCAAAATAGTGAAAAACTTTGATACTGACCACAATTAAAAAAAATCATAGTTTTACCTTTTTCTTTACAATTTTTTTGATTCAATGTTTTTACGTTTAAAATTTTTAAATAATTAATATTTTATAAGAACCATACTTTTTTTACCTTATATTCTAACAATTCTCCACTGTTGATCTACCTAGATGGATGGATCATATTACTCTACACCTTTTACAGGGACGCATGATCTCACATGAACCCTCCCCTATATATATATATAGGATGCGGCCAGCCTCCCCCATGCGGTTGTGTGGCCTGATTTGCACCATTAGATCCCATGATCTAAGGCTTCATATTAATCCAAAAAATACAGGCGCTTGATCATTAGCTATGCGAACGGGAAGGTTAATGTTGATAATTCACTACAATTTCAAAACCAGATCAGACGACGACGGAGACTTGAAGTCGACGAGCACTTAGCAACAAACACCAGACGAGCGTAGAAGGGACTCCATCACCAGCAACGAGCGCTCCGTTCCGAACAAAACGCATAGGTCGACTCCAGCATAGGAACGAGAATGGAGTAATTTGCAATAGTCTGTGCATTATTAACATTAATCTGGCTCATATTTGAGATAATATTGGTGTAATTCGCAATAATATGTGTATTTGGTGTGTGGTGGTTAAGTTGTGTGTTTTAATCTAAGAACTGGTGCATTTTATAACGTATAATGGTGTGTTTTAATTTTGTTGGTGCATTTGAATTGAGTGGTGTATTTGGTATGGTTGGGAATAGTGTGTTTTAATTTGTCCAGCGGTGCATTGTATAATGTAGAATGGTTTGTTTTAATACACATGGTGGTGAATTTTACGAAAGTAGTTGTATTTGGTGTGTGGTGGTTAAGTGGTGTGTTTTAATCTAAGAACTGGTGCATTTTAGTCGTTGAATGGTGTGTTTTAATAATACGTTTGTTGGTGCATTCTGTACTCTACATTACCTTCCCACTTACAATTACCATAAACCCCCACTTAAGTTACGTGAATTAAACTTCCTAAATCCTAATATATAACCTCCACCGTCAGATTACCTCAATCCAGCGGCATATGTTGGGCCACACGACCGCACATAATGCACAAGCCGCATTTGAATAATATTATATATATATATATATATGTGTGTGTGTGTGTGTGTGTGTGTGTGCACTTGTGAGAATTGTTACTGGGGAGAGAATTAGGAACCAATCAGAGTTGTACCATCTGAAAGGAATTAACATATCATAAGCAACTATAGGAAAAAAAAAGTTGTAGCATTTTTTGTAATTAACTCAAACTTTAAAGTGCAAGTAGCATCACTACAAAGTGCAACTTTCAACACAATAGAGTTCAAGTAACTAAAAGTACTTAGTGCATCTGTTGATAAATCCAAAAAGCTAAATTCAAAGTTAAACCATAAAATTTAAACTCTTAAATAATAAAAAGTGAACCCTTAAACTAAATTGAAAAAACTAAATTAAACCATGAAGTTTAAAAAGTGAATGTTAAGTGCAATTAATGATAATGTTAGGTGCACTTAGTATTGTGGCTCGGTGTACTCTATATTGTTGCTAGATGCATTCTAAAGGCAAACACTAATTACTAAATTTTAAAGTGAACTTCTAAACCAAATAAAAAAAATGGAACAATAAATTCTAAAAGTTAGAGAATTTTACTGCACCTATACGTATCATGAGATGCACTCTATGATATTGCTAAGTGCACTTCATAGTGTTATTACTTGAACTTAAAGTTCAAATTATTTACTAAAATGACACCGCATTTTTTCCTCTCTCCTCACTTTAAAGTTGTTAGATATTTATAGATGGACGACTCTAATTTGTTTCTAGTTCACTCATATGAGAATATATTCCCACATGAGAACTGTGGACAAATTGTAGCCATAGAGAATAAGTAACCAATAAATATGATTAAAAGTCACCTTAAATCCATGTGTCTAAACAACAATCCAAATCACCCATAAATATCAATTTAGGGGCAAATCTATTCAAGTAAAATTTTAACCTTATGTCAAAATTAGTAAGTCAGCGACAAATTAGGAGTTTCTAATCTATTAAACCCTTTCATTTAAATAATAAATTATTGTTATTATTATTAAATATAAGAAAAATCTAATCGTTTTGTTAATGTCCGATACTTTAATTTAGCTAAACAAACACGTGGATTAGAGGATAGCAAAAGGGGTGTTGTGTTGTGCTCTGACGACAATGTGCACTCATGCACAACATCATATGCGCCACTGAATGCCGCTGGAATCGTATGCACAATTCTATATTGCACTGTACACACTCATACATTGCACTTCGCACACTCGGCAATCAAATATTGTAATGTGCATACGTTCGCATTGAAATATACACATAAACACCAGGCATTACTATTACTAGCAAGGAAAACAGGGATAAAAAAATCCTTTGTTGATTCACATACATGACTAGTGTACAAATATGTAGTTATATGCAAACAACACTACAAATGAATGTACACGCATATGTACTATAGAGCACACACGCACGCCACACTGATACATTGTATTGTGCACACATTCACATTGAAATGCACACATA
This sequence comes from Ipomoea batatas, assembly GCA_002525835.2. Lineage (NCBI taxonomy): Eukaryota > Viridiplantae > Streptophyta > Magnoliopsida > Solanales > Convolvulaceae > Ipomoea > Ipomoea batatas. The sequence goes on from CM008340.1 coordinate 13,677,887, forward strand.
CCACCACCATCACCAAGGAAAACCATGTTAAAAAATCGTAGTTGATTCACATACCTGAATAGAGCACAAACACATCTTTGGATGCAAACTACACCACAAAAAATGCACACGCATATGTACTATAGTGCACACATGCCGCACTTATACATTGCACTGTGCAAACTCTAAAATTGTACAGTGTAAACGTTTCGTTTACATTGAAATGCAAACATACACATCATGCATCACCTCCACCAGATATGCAAACAATGATAAAAAACTTACTTGATTCACAAACTTAATACACAAACACATCATCATTAGCTGCAAACCATGTCACAAGCTAATGCACACACCTATATACTATAGTACAGACATCCCAAGTTTACAATGTTCATGCACGCATCACATGAATACAAAGTGTACACTAGGCTACAATAAGGTGCACACTGATAGGGATGAAATCCCGGTCTACAGTTACTGACCTCCCGGTCTATTCTCCACTTCAAGGGTTATATTCTGAGTCCTCCAAAACACACTATATCCCAGTCTACGAGGATCGGTCAGAGTCACATCCCGACCTGCTACCATACCCTTTAGGGGTTCGAGCCTTAGCCCGTCCAAGGTTAACACCTGGTCGTTGAGGGATTGGACCACTGCACGGGGCGGTGCATGCTAGACATGCGTACTGCATGCCGACAGGCCGGAACTCATCCTGAGGTCGCCTATAAATGGCGCATTTATTGCGGCGTAGAGGACTTTTGGCTTTTTTTATCTCTAGAATAGTCAAAGTGACCAGGAACCTCTGACCCACTGTGACGTAGACCGGTTTCGTATAGGAAATTTCTACTTGTACCCGATTTGGCATTTATACAAGAGTATTTACATCGCACTTTCGTATTTTACCGCATAATTTTTGACTCCGTCTGTGGGGACCGAAGTATAGAAACTTCGCCGCTGCCAACCTAGAGCAGGAGGCACCATCAGATCTGCGATCTCGGCTTAGCTCTCGTGACGAGCCGAACAACATGACCGGGGCACAAATCCCGACCCGGTCAATATCATCCATCAGCCTCAGGCTTTTCCTATCCCGATCGGGCCGGTCCCTTACCAGTACCCGGCATACCTGGTAGATCCAAACATGCAAAGGTGGGGTAATTCGCCACGTTTTTACTCGCAGCCCTACGCTCCGTCCTTCTCTTTCCAGCCGGTGCCGCCCGTCCATCCTCAGGTTCCTCAACCGGAGACTCCTACAATCGAAGCCGATGCAACTGCATCACCCGGGTTGCAAAGAGCTCAGTCCGAGAGACATCTGGTATCGCCTAGATTGCACGAGCCGAACCCGGCGCTCTCCCGCTTGAGCGATTTAGGCTCCAGGCCCCCTACCGATCGGGAATACCAGCTGAGGGCGAGCGCCTTTGATTGGATCGATCCCCCCATTGAACGACAGCGTATGTCTTTACACTTGCCGACCGCTAGCAACAGAGATTCAAGTGAGGCAGTTCATCCGATTCTCGTCGTCACCGTCGTCAAGATCCAACTCGTCCTTCCGGACTATCCCGTGGAATCCTGGATCAAGTCCGTGCCGAATTCAATAGATGGAAGCAAGATCAAGGTGATGACAGATCGGCTGATCGGGCAAGCAACCTCTTACGAATGCCCTTCACTCAAGAGATCATGAGTCAGCCCTACCCAATCGATCTGTGCGTCCCCAGAGATAAAGAGTACACGGGCAGGTCGGACCCTGAACAGCATGTTAACTCGTACTCCGACAACATGCTCATGATGGGGGTGTCTGAGGCCATCATGTGCCGAGCCTTTTATTCCACTCTGGCGGGGAGGGCGGCAGAATGGTTCCGAACTTTAGAACCATGGTCCATCTCCGATTTTCGAGAGCTAGCCCAACGATTCGTCCAGTGGTTTGCTATGTCTAAAACCGTGAAGAAACATTTCTCTCACCTTGAGACTGCCAAACAGTTGGAGGGCGAGCCGCTCTCCGTCTTTGTAATACCCCAATATTTTAAACTATTCTTATTTCAATAAAATATTCTTGAGAACAAAATTTATTATTTTTCAATCATAAACATTTTAATTCAAATACTTTCAAAAACAAATTATTTTACTTCCAAATTCAAATAAATTATTTTATACTTTATAATTTTATGATCCAAAATCATTTTCTCTAAACTCCTATTTTATTAAGCTTTTACAATAAAACTATATATTTAATTTAAGCTCCTACAATAAATTTTCGTAAAGCAAATGTATAATTAAATATTTTATACTCTATTTTAAATGATTTGGTACAAAATATTTATATATTTATTTATGATTTTAAAAGCCCTATTTAATAGGTAAATTTATTTATTAAAATTTTGACACAAAAGTCTATCTGAGACAAACCTGTGACCCTTATATTATTGTTTTGAGCCTAAGTTTGAACTCCAACTAAACTTTAGCCCAATGGTTTTTAATCTCTTAAGTCCAAAGATCTTGTTTAGGTCCAAAAACATTCTTAGCCCAAACTGTAGCCCAATATATTCAAGCCCAAGACAAATTTAACCCTAGGTATAAATATAAACTTATGTACATAGCTTCCTTCTGAAATGTTCATTGTGATGAAGACCTAAATCAGCAACCCATTTTCTTTCGTCTCTCTCTACCCGATTTCTCTCTCTTTCTCTCGTATCTCTGCCTCCTGGTTTCTTCTTGATGTCGACCAACAACAACACCAAAGGAGTTCCTGCGACCTTGGACCTCCGCGACTCCAGCGGCGGTGAACGGCGGTTCCGGCGGCGGCAGTTCTCTGGCAGAGTTAGATGGAGGCATTCGGCAGTGATGCTTGAGTGTGTAGGTTCCCTATCGTGGACTAGCCTAAGATCGAGCCTAGGATTGGATGCGTCTAGCTTTCGGAGCTTTAGCTTTGAGGTAAGTTTCTATGTCCGTCAAAACTACTTTACCCTATCAAATGTGCTATTTATCCTATTTGTGTCCTTAAACTATTTTAAAAATGCATTTTGGTTCAAAGTGTGGTAAATAGCAAATTATAGTACTTTGAGTTAACTTGTGATTTTTTTTTATAACTTACAAGTGTGTCTAGGAGTATGAGTATATGTATGAAATGATTACGAAAAGCTATACGAGTAAATCTATATTTATTTTGGAGGGTATGAAGACATATTTATTTTTTGGAGGTTTATCCCTTTTTGTGTGGATTGTGATGTGAATTGTGATGTGGGCTGAGGCCCTATGAGTTAGTATTTGAGAAGTAACCTGGTAGAAAAATCCTGGGTTGCTAGGACTAGTAACTACCCGTTGGGCTTGGAATCCCAATTAGGGGGTGTGCACACTTAAGGTTCTAGTTCTGTTTCCATTGATATTGAGAGTGATTGATATTATGAGAAGTGAGGTTCCGCTGGTAGGCGGTGGTGGCGGTTGTGTGGGAAGCACCGTTCACTAGGGCTTCACTGCGGTGGAGTTCCTGCCTTGCTAGGCCCATTGTTACTTCCACACTGGTGATATTTGACTCTTCGATTATGATTTGGGATGATTGGGATACCTCCACTTATGTATTGTTTTACTATATTGATATTTGAGAATTGACTTGAGAAAATCTATATCTCGAAATGATTATATGATGAGCTATGCATATGATTTTATTAGTTCCTCCATATGTATATTTTATTTTATTCTGGAAGTGTTTATGAACAAATAGAAATTGTATTCCTCCTTATTCATGATACTTTGAGAGTGAGTAGTGATGGTTTATAAAATTACTATATGGCTCAAACGTATTTGACATTAAATATGAGAAAGTTTATATATTGCTTATCCTTGGTGTGAGTTAAATCCTTTTTGGAAATGATCTCTTAAGCCTTTGGCTAAGTATTTTACAATGTACTGTCTACTTAAGTATCAAAACCTATTTACAAAGTATATCTACTTTCCAAACTATACATTTATTTACTTTACAGGGCGGAGTAGAACTTACTTAGCATTTTATGCTAATTCTGTTATTTGTGTTCTTTTTTCCCAAACCTTGTTCTTTTCAGGACTTGATAAAAGTGACTCGTTTTGAGAGCGCGACATAGAGCTAGTTACCTTGGAAGTGACTTTAGTATAATGGTTTAGTTAGAATCTAAATTGATGTATTAGAGTTCATTTGTATTACGGATAGTGAGTTGTTGTAATATGGATTGTAGTTAGAATTTTTGTAGCCTGTGCGTTTGGGCCTTGTGAGTTGGCCTAAGCGTGGCATAACACCCCATTGGTTTAGAGTTTGATTAGCTTCCGCATTTATTCTCAGTATAGTTAGCAAGAAAGGTTGTTTATTTATGTTTAATCCTGTATTAGTAATTGGGGGTGTTACAATCTTCATCAAGTAACGGAAAACCGCGATTACCGAGACCGACGCCTGAATAACCAAAGGCATAAAGATCGTGATGGAAACCGGATCTATACCCCGTTAACGAGACCAGTAGCAGAAGTCCTGCAATACGCCCAAGGATGTCATATGATCCAGCTACCCGCTCCGTCTAGAGATAGTCCGGACAAGGACAAGTACTGCGCATACCACCGAAACCGTGGGCACTACACCGAGGAGTGCTACGTGATGAAAGGCTTGATAGAGGATTTGTTGCAGAGCGGTGAGCTGGGCCAGTTCGCTGAAAAGAAGAAGAAAGGCCAGCGAGGGTGGAAAAAGTACTTCAAGAAGGACAAGGATAAAAAAGACAAAGACACCGACCAGGACAGAGAGCCTCCCCCAGCTGCTCCAAAGCAAGTTATGCACGTTATCTTTGGAGGCCCGGAGGGTGGTGACACCTCTTGAGAGCGCCGCAATTGGGCTCGGGACTTACACATCGGCTTGGTCGAAGAAGCCAATCCCGAGAAAAGGCCGAAGTTGTAGCCTTTCGTATTCACAAATCGGGATCTACCGAGCACCACTGACTACGCGACCGAGGCTTTAGTTGTAACCATTGACATCAACAGAGTAGATGTCCAAAGAGTCATGGTGGACACCGGATCGAGCGTCAACGTAATGTACTTGGAAGTCTTCCGAAAACTCCAGTCGGACAGATCCGAGCTGACACCTGTAAAGACCCCGCTTTCCGGCTTCACAGGAGCTATGATCCACCCGAAAGGAGTCGTACGCCTACCAGTAGAGGTCGGGACTGTTCCAAAGGTGCTCCGAGTAATGATGGAATTCGTCGTCGTCGACTTGGCGTGTGTCCACAACGTTATATTGGGGAGGCCGGGGATCTCTCAGCTCGGGGTAATTATTTCTATGCCGCATCTCTGTATGAAGTTCCAGACACCAGAAGGCGTGGGCACGGTCAGAGGTGACCCCTAGTCGGCCAGACGGTGCTATGTCAGGGCGGTACAAAAGCAAGACGCTAGCATGTCCTGGGTAAACACCATCACTAAGAGAAAGGAAGATGTTTGAGTCGAGCAGCCCGAGCCGTCGGAGGAAGTTGAAGTGGTTGCCCTATCGGATTCCCGGCCTGATCGAACAGTGAAGATCGGCGCGGTACTAACTGCAGATTTGAGAATGGCAATCATTAATGTTCTTCGGGAGTACTCCGATATTTTTGCATGGGGCCCAGAAGACATGCCGGGGATTGACCACCGAACCATCTATCACCGACTAGCAGTCCGGCCGGGGTCCCGGCCGATAAAGCAAAAGCAAAGGCATCTCTCTACCGACCAGCGTGAGTTCGTCCGGAACGAAGTAAAATCTTTAGTCGTTGCCGGGTACATTTGGGAAGTCCATTACCCCGAATGGTTTGCGAATGTGGTCCTGGTCCCCAAGCCTCCGGCCTGGAGGATGTGTGTAGACTACACGGATCTAAACAAGGCTTGCCCTTTAGACCAAGTCAAGATGCCCCAGCATTCATCAGATGGTGGACGAGACGGCAGGAGCCGAACTACTAAGATTCATGGATGCGGTCAAAGGATACCACCAAGTCATGATAGCCAAGGAGGATGAAGCGAAAACGGCGTTCATTACCCCGGATGGGCTATATTGTTACCGAGTGGTGCCGTTCGGCCTACGGAATGCTGGGCTACCTACCAACGAATGGTGAACGCGCTCTTTGGAAGTTTGATCGGCAAGACCATGGATGCCTACATTTGATGATACGCTGGTAAAGAGCGCAGACATGCGCGATCATGCTGCAGATCTGAGACACAGCTTTGAGATCATGAGGCGGCACCGGTTGAGACTTAACCCAGCCAAGTGCACCTTCGCCGTTCAGACCGGGAAATTTCTTGGATTTATGATGACGAGAAGAGGAATAGAGCCCAACCTCGCGAAAGTGAAGGTGATCGTGGACATGAAGCCGCCGACCACGGTCCGAGAGGTCTAGCAGCTGACCGGTAGGTTGACCACCTTAAGCTGTTTCTTATCGAAGCTCGCTGAACAGGCACACCCGTTCTTTCAAACATTAGAGAAGACATCCGCATTTGCTTGGACGGAAGAGTACCAAAGGGCCTTTGAGAGCTTAAAAGAGTACCTTGCTTCACCAATAGTGTTGTCTCGATCAGAGCCGGGAGAAGAGTTGCAGGTCTACCTTTCGGCGTAAGACTGGGTTGTCAGCACAATACTCTGCAGAACGGACGTTGATGGCGTACAGCGTCCGGTCTAATATATTAGTCATGCGGTCCAAGGGCCAGAGCTACGGTACTCCTGGTGGAGAAGGTCTTCTTTGCCTTGTATACGGCCGCGAAGAAGCTCACTCCGTATTTCCAGGGTCGGGTAATTCGGGTGCTGACGGACCAACCGATGGGTGCCATTCTCCGGACAACAGCATCTTCTAGCCGGATGATTAAGTGGGCGATGATGTTGATCCAATTTGCCATCGAGTACACGCCCCGACCTGCTGTCAAGGGGCAAGCTCTAGCCGACTTTGTAGCCGAGTGTTCGGCGAGAGATAGTACGGCGGCGAGCGACCCTGAGACTAACCCAACCGAGTGGGAGATCACGACAGATAGATCGAGCTACAAGCAGGGGACAGGTGCTGGAGTGGTGCTGACAAGCCCAGAAGGATTTAAGGTCTATTACGCCCTATCACTCCCTTTTTCGCCGACAAACAATGAGGCTGAATACGAAGCCTTCATAGCGGGTTTACGGAACGCCCGGTCCTTGGGAGCCTGGCATGTTAGAATCCGGACCGACTCGGTCTTAGTTGTCGGCCAGGTCACTGGCGCCTTCGAAGCGAAGGGAGAACGGTTGGCCCGGTACCGGGATCATGCCTTGTCAATCATGGGGTCATTTGACGCGTGCATCGCCGAACACATCCCGAGAGCGGACAATGCGAACGCTGACATGCTATCCCGGTTGTCTCACGAGGCTCCTGAGTATATTTCTAAGGTAGCCCGGGTAGAAGAACTTCAAGCTGCCTGTATTGATGCATCGCCCGTGGCCCAAGTGAATGAGGAAAACGACGACTGGATTTCTGATCTTCGATCGTATTTAGAGACCGGGACTATGCCAGAGGACGAGCAAAGGGCCAGAAAGGTGAAGTTGTGCGCTCCCCGTTTTCAGATGGTAGAGGGTCGCCTTTACCGATGATCTTACGGAGGTCCGCTGATGAAATGCCTATCCCGATTCGAAGCTGAACTTGTGATGACCGAGCTGCACTCCGGGCTTTGCTCCGCTCATCAAGGGGGGCGGGCCTTGGCTAGAAGAATTATGCTGATCGGATATTACTGGCCTTCGATCTAGTTAGATTACAAATTGCTGGCCAAATCATGCGAGTATTGCCAATTGTATGCCCGAACTCCGGGGAGACCGGCAACTTTTTATCACCCGGTGAGTTCAGCCATCGCGTTTGCTAAGTGGGGCGTGGACATCCTAGGGCCCTTTCCCCAATTGTTTGGACGCCGGCGCTTTATAAT
>CM008340.1:13686393-13712854 GCA_002525835.2 Ipomoea batatas
GGGTGACCCCCTGGGAAGTAAGCATAGTGCAGCGTTGAGATCCATCATTTTTCAAAATGGATTCACGTCCCAGAAGTGTGCCTGTTTCTTATGGAGGAACGTGGTCTCCCGGTTCGGGGTACCGATGTAGTCGGTCACGGACAACGGAAGGCGAGCGAATATTTTCAAAATTTCCTTGCGACGGTTGGCACTATAGCAGTCCGATCCTCCGTGTCGTATCCTCAGGGGAACGACCAAGTAGAGAACGCTAATCGGACTATTTTGGAAGGACTCAAGAAGAAGTTGAATTCGGCCGGGCGCAGTTGGGCCGACGAGCTTCCATACATCTTGTGGTCGTACCGGACTACACCTCGCGAAGCGACCAAAGAAACACCTTTCGCAATGGTCTACAGTGCTGAGGCCCGTTTGCCAATAGAAGCATGGTTCCCGACCTCCCGGGAAAAAGCTTACGACGAACAAGGCAACGACTCGATGCTGATATCCGAGTTGGATTCCTTAGAAAAAATAAGAGACATTGTGGCTCGGAGGGTCGAAGAATATCAGAAGAAGCTCAAAGCGCACCGAGATCTGAAGGTGCGGCCCCGTTATTTTCAAGTGGGCGAATACGTCTTGCGAGAGAGGAAGGCTAGCAAACCGCTCGAGGGCGGGAAGTTGGCTCAGAGTTGGGAGGCACCGTATGTCATCGCGGCAGTCGTGCGACCGGGCACATACAGGATCAAAACCACGACCGTTAAGGCCGTAGATCGTATTTGGAACTCTCAGCATTTAGTTCACTTCTACCATTAGGATTTTGTAAGACCGGGAGCCTGCGAGCCCCGATTTATTTTTCCCTGCGTGGCCACATCTATTTGTAAACCCTGCGCGGTCATTAATCTAAGCAATGTAAGATGCCGATCTCCGTTTGGATCGATGTTTTTCTTTTCATGTCAAGTAATTAATGGTGAGAGCAAGCTGCTCACCCCAGGAGCAAGGTCCCTGGTTATCGGTTTTCAGACCTTAATGGTGAGAGCAAGGTGTTCACCCCGGGAGCAAGGTGCCCGGTTATCGGTCTTCGGATCTTAATGGTGAGAGCAAGGTGCCTGGTTACCGGTCTTCGGACCTTAATGGTGAGAGTAAGGTGCTCACCCCGGGAGCAAGGTGCCCGGTTACCGGTCTCCTGACCTTAATGGTGAGAGCAAGGTGCTCACCTCGGGAGCAAGGTTACCGGTCTTCGGACCTTAATGGTGAGAGCAAGGTGCTCACCCCGGGAGCAAGGTGCCCGGTTACCGATGAGGTCCTTAGACCGCTCGGTGGGGGGAGTATGCGTACCGCGTGTGCGAAACGTAAAAGCACGAATAAACGCGACGATCACCGGTCAAACGAGCACCGTTTAAAATAAACCACGCCGAGGAAAGCAAATAAGTTGTGAGGATAAAAATAAAGAAAGCAAGGGAAGAGTAGAATAAGATTTAAAAGAGCGGATTTGTGACTTATAAATCGACTCAAAGGCCGTTATAAATAAAGTCGTGCCCGGCACAGCGAGGTCGGGCTCTCGATTACATAACACGGGCTACTCGTCCCCTTTAGGCGGCTCGACCCCCGGCTCCGTGACAGCCTCCGTCGTTGGTCCAGTGGAAGCCCTAGCAACCGAGTCCGAGGCCTACTTGTCAGGGATCTTGGAAAAAGGCGTCGGTCTAGGGTCGGGAATGTTTTCGTGTAGCACGGCCAAAAGCATTGGAAGGTAGTCCTCATCGACTGAAGCCTCCAAAGCCGCCCGAACGTCATACTGCATAGCCCGCCGACCGCTAGTGAAAGCCCATGTCTTTAACTCGTACATGAAGTGTTCCCCGATGGGAGTTCGCGAGATGGTTGCGAGAACGGCCTCCCCGCTTTTAGCTGAGCTCCGCCCGCTCCAAGACCCTTTTCCCGGTCTCTTTGGACGTCTTCAGTTTGGACTCCAACTCCTTGACCCTCTGATCCCGCTTCGCGAGGGCTTTTTTGAGCGGGGCGACATCCCGACGGTGGATCTCGTCACCGTCCTTCGCTCGGGCAAATAGGTCGGTGACCGAATGCGCCATCTGAGCAAAATATTCCTAAGCGTAAGGCACCGGTAAGAATTGCGTGGAGAGAACGAATATAGGATGCTTACCTGTATAAGGTCGCGGGCGATACGCTCCCCGACCAACGCGGTTGACCAACTGCTTGTCTGCTCCGGAGGCGGCACGCCTGCGCAGATCCTTGTCAACAGGGCCGCTGGGAGCTCGTCTCCTTGCTTCATGAGCCATTACGGTTGAGCATCACGACCTCCTCGACCTTGAGGACTTCTTTCTCCTTTCCCCGCTTGGCAATCCAGGGGGCCAATTTCTCGCCATTCGGGCTGGCGGGGTGAGTTGCCGTTAGAGGCAGCCTAGTGGAGACCGACGCCTCGACGCCAGAGTTCCCGGTCTTCAACGGGTCGTTTTTCTTTGACCCCAAACTGATCTTTGTGGCTGGGGCGGGCGGACGGGCGGATACCGGGAAGCTCCTCATCGCAGCTAAAACAAACAAAAAACATAGGCATAAGTGCCTGAATCCTGGCTATTCCCGATCCAAATTCGATGACCCTTAACAAACCTGACGAGCCGGTTCCGGATGGGGGAGGACCGACAGCGACCGTTACTACCGCCCTTTTAGGTGTATACTTCTCGGTTAGGTCATATCTGGGGTCTCAAGCTTTGCGTTGGAGTACTCCTCGGCCGACCGAAAGATGTTATACTCGTAGGCCTCTGCAGAGATCTTGACAGTCGTGTTGTTGAGGGCCCGAGTTTCCGCCGAGCGCTTATGTTCGGTCACATAGGTCGGCCACTCGTGGTCAACAGGAAGCGGCCACGTATATTTGACCGAAAGTATCCGGTCCTTCCATCCTTTGTTGTTGTCAGGTAGGTGAAGGATCTTATAGAAGTGCCCTCGTGACAGAATGCAGAGGACACCCCCCACCGTGCTTCGGAGATAGGGGCGAACAGAGAAAAGATATCGGAACAGCTCTAGCGTTACCGGGAGACGTGGCGGCCACATATCTGTGGGAAGCATGCCATGGTGTGGCGAGCATTGGGGGCGATCTGTCCGGGCAGCACCCCGTAGTACTTCATGAAGCCGAGGAGGAAAGGGTGGAACGGGAAGGACAGGGGGGCTTTTAGGGAGTCAAAATGCATCCGATCCCAAACCAGTCCCCGCGCGTCCAGTCAATTATATTCCCCAACGACCGTTTGGTGTCGAATCGTACAATACCGGTTAGTAGGGTCGATGCCTCCTCAATTTCGCCGCGGGTGAGGAGTCTGGTGTGTAGCCGTTGGCCATCGCTGTCTAAGCGGATTTTGTTTGCGGATGCAGGTGGGGAGGATTCGACCGGAAGACCGGCGAACCAGTCCCTACCGAAGGTCGTGAGAGGAGGTTTCCCCTGACCCGAGGTCCCCGCTTCAGTAGCAAGGGGCTCGATCATGGGACGGGAATCAGGTTCGTCAGCCGTTAAATCCGGCTAGTCGGAAGACCGGACGGGGCCCTCATTTTCCCCGAAATACGTTTCAATGGCGTTTATCACGGAATCGTAGGTCTAGACCGTGAATGACCCGACCTCGATCGAGTCGCCGTAACTGTGTATGGATGGGTTCTGGCTATCCGATCCACTCATGGTTGTACCTAGCAAGAACGGAGAGACGTCTTACTAAGGGTAGCCTAGGACCCGGAGTTATAATAATAAAGGTAAAAGACGTAAATAAAGAACAAGGCGGGAGAGTGTTATCTCTTGGTAGAACGCTAGGGTGCGCAAAAGGCTCGGTTAAAATTAGCTCGGAGGCCCTGGGTGCTCGGGAAGCTCTGGTCGAAACGTTTCGTAAAAACGAAACCGCTGGTGGACCCCGTATTTATAGATAGCGTGGGAAGAACGTGATAGTTCGGTTCCCCGTAACTCAGGCACATTTCCCTAGGGACCGTTGAGACATGACACGTGTCCGCTAGGGCTGACGTTATCGCTTACGTCATGGTCCTAAACGCTCTTTCCCTGCCAGCGGATGATAGTCAGGACCGGGGAGTAACCATACAGCCCGACCTCCGTCTCCTTTGAGGTCGTCTGAGACCGGGCTGGGGCTCTAGTTGATAGGGATGAAATCCCGGTTTACAGTTACCGACCTCCCGGTCTATTCTCCGCTTCAAGGGTTGTATTCTGAGTCCTCCAGAACACTCTTTATCTCGGTCCACGGGGACCGGTCAGAGTCGCATCCCGACCTACTACCATACCCTTTAGGGGTACGAGCCTTAGCCCGTCCAAGGTTAACACCTGGTCGCTGAGGGATTGGACTGCTGCACGGGCAGGTGCAAGCTCGACACGCGTATCGCATGCCGACAGGCCGAAACTCATCCCGAGGTCGCCTATAAAAGGCGCATTTATTGCAGCGTAGAGGACTTTTGGCTTTTTTCATCTCTAGAATAGTCAAAGAGACCGGGAACATCTGACCCACTGTCACGTAGACCGGTTTCGAATAGGGAATTTCTACTTGTACCCGATTTGGCATTTATACAAGAGTATTTACACCGCACTTCCGTATTTTACCGTATCACACACATACAACGAAAACCCAGCCGCGAGAAACTAATAGTTCACACCCACTAAGGCCACAGTGCACACCAGTGTGTTACCTGTAATTAAAAACTACACATAGATCAATCATAAATATAGATAATATTATACGTAAACGATATATAATACTAATTATTACTCTTTAAAAAACAATCTTTTTTTATGAGTTAATTCAATTTTTGGTCCTAGATTTATAGGTGGAAGTCCACTTTAAGTTCTTTTTTATTAGAACATCTACTTTTGGTCCTAGTATTATTGTGCCATAATTATTTTTGGTTCTTTATCAACAAAACAATGACATTTCGGTCTTCAATAATGGATTTAAAAAAAAATAAACATAAAAACTATATTGGTTGAATCTACTTTGTATAAAAAAAAAATTGAAATGTCTTTGTATTTAACGACATTTCAACGATTTTGTTAATTGAGGATTAAAAATGATCATGCCACAATAATAGGACCAAATAAGGATGCTCTAATAAAAAGGGACTAAAAGTAGATTATCACCTATAAATCTAGGATAAAAAATGAAATTAACTCCTTTTTTATCCGTGTTTACATGTAGTAATATGTACACATTCTAATTGTACCCGGGGTGGGACGGGCCTAACGGGGCGGGCCGACCCACTTTGACAGTACTGTCAATATAATTGTACATCCGAAATCTTTTTAGCCTCAATAATTAGTTACTTTTCTATTCTTTTACAAAATGAATAGATGATAAATCAGTTTAAGTCGCTTATAACTGACTGTCTCAAATTTAAAAAAAAAAAACAATCAATAAATTGCTCTCACTATAAATTAAATTTGTAATCTTATGATTACCAAATCAATCATCCGTGTAACTTGATTGGTAACTTGGGATTGCCCCCAATTGTTTAGTTTTCTTTAAACATTCCATATATCTCCACAATACTGCTTTTCAACGTAACACGTACTCTAAAACAATCCATTCGTTTTTCCTTTTTTATTTCAACTTTATTAACTTAATTTTACACATGTTTGTATTAATACAAAAATTTGTGTGAGATCGTCTCACCGTGAGTCGGGTCGAATCAGGTCAAGAAGCAAATTTAATATTTATATGCACAAATGCATACTTATATGCTCAAATATAATACTAATCAGGAATAAATTTTTTGTTACTTGATAAATGTAACACTTTTAAGGGAAAATACAATACTTTTACAATTCACTTAAAAGTAAGGTGCATTTGTCAACATTACTTATTTTGAAAAATGTAGGCTAATGTGTCAACTCGCACCATAAACTATATTGGATTATTCATGCCGCACTTTGAACTTACATAAGATCTATTTCGATACACAAACCATTAACTTTTTTTCATCTAGCAATTTTTACAGGTTACCTACAAGTTATAGGTAATCTATGCTGACTTAGACTTTTTGTTTTCTTCTTTTTTTTTGAATTTTTTTCTTCTTCTAAACCTTATCCAGCCCAACAACCAGTACCAAAACCGTAAAATAAAAAAAAATCTTATATTTAAGCATTTAGCTACTGGCAGTAGCTAAATATATATATATATATATATATATATATATATATATATATATTTATTTAGCTACTGCCAGTAGGCAATAGCCAAAATAATAATAATAAATATTTATAATATGTTTTTTTATAATAACAAAACATATTATATATAACTATATATACAAAAAAAAATTCATGTTGAACCGGAACCTTTATATAAGGTTCCGGTTCTGGTTTGTGTAACCTTGGAACCGTGAACTAGCGGTTCGGAACCGGAACGAACCGCGGTCACCCCTAGGCAGGTCGTCGATGGGCTCGGCGCACGCTGCCGCAAGGGAGGGGAGGAGCAGTGGGTTGTGGAGGGGCTGTGGTGCTTTGGTCTAGTGAGCACTGGTCCGGCTGAAGGCACATGAGAGGGGCAGCGTGAGGCGTTGATTTTTGGGGTTACTTAAAAATTTTGGGTTGACTTAAAAAGAAGATCCACATAAGCTAATTACCTGTGTCATGTCATCATAGTAACCTGATAACTTGTGAAAAATGCTAGATGAAAAAAAATTAATGGTTTGTGTATCGAAATGGACGTTATCAAAGTTCAAGGTGCGGCATGAATAATCCGATATAGTTCATGGTGCGGAATGACACTTTAGCCAAAAATGTATTACTTTTTCTCTTATAAGTAACAAAAACTGTATTATTGATTAGTACTCATCTGTCCCATTTTACTTGTCCTACTTACTATTCATTGGTCAAACCAACTTTTTCTTCTTTGTTTAATTTTTTTTTTTGAAGAGAAAAAATTAATTCAATAAATCACCAGCAAGACAGTCCACATATAAGTATGTTATTTGCATGTTGCTTCGACCCAACCCGACTCGTCACACAAGTGTAACTCCTATATTAATAGTTTGTATTAAATAAAAAGTTGGGCTATACCAAAAAAACATTACAAGATTGGAGTTAATTTTTTTTAGTACTATTGACTCTATTATAATGTAATATATGTTAGCTACTTAATTAAATGAACCACAAAGAGCCAATATCGCATCCATTGAAGCGAGAACTCACCTTCTCACATGTGGCGGTGCAATCGGGTGCCAATAGACCACAAGGTCTTTGGCGATTGGAGTTTATTAAAGATTAAAAAAAATCAAAAAAAAGAAAACAGAAAAAAAAAACAAAACAAAAAAACACAATCAATTACCCAGAGCTTTGTCGTTGAAATGTTGGCATAAATTGTCCCCCGGCGTTGAATAATCATCGATAACACACCTGCTTTTTCATACGTTACGTTGTAGTGGATCGGGAAATGATGAACAACTTTCATTCTCACATTTAATGCAACCTTTAATTATTGAGCGAGACTTGTGTGAGACAATCTCAGAGATACTTATATGTGAGACGGGTTGTATTAGGTCAATATGCAAGTATAATATTTTTGATGACAAACATAATATTTTTATATTTTGATGTAAAAAATATTACGGAGTATTATTTTTATCAAAATTAACGTATTATATTTTTCTTTATAAGTAATGTTTGTACTTATAAAGAAAATTGTAATACTTTTACATTAAAATGTCAAAGTATTACATTTTTTTCCACACGTATTACATTTTTCCATATAAGGAATAAACATTTTATTTTTTATTTAATATTATACTACGTATTTGTTAGTATAAGTAGGAATAAGGTCAAATAGGCCACCGAACTACACACGAAATTACAATTAGGCCATCGAACTAAAAAATAATGCAATTGAGTCCCTAAACTACACGAATTCGTGCAAATTAACCCAAAGTGACTTGTTGACTTGATCTTCCGGTTACCAACTTTAAAAATAATATTTTAAAATAATTTTAAATAAAATAATTAATTAAAATTAAATTTAAGAAAAAAAAAAAGGAACTGCCGCAGGATCTTCCTTTTTAAAAAATAATTAATTAATTATTGTATTTAAAATTATTTTAAAATATTATTTTTAAAGTTGGTAACCGAAAGATCAAGTTAAACAAGTCACTTTGGGTTAATTTGCATGAATTTGTGTAGTTGAGGGACCCAATTGCATTGTTTTTGAGTTCGATGGCCTAATTGCAATTTCGTGTGCAGTTCGGTGGCCTATTTGACCCTTATTCCGTATAAGTATTACATTTCATTTTGGTGATACCCTCTCACAGACAAGGATATGTGAGACGGTCTCACACAAATTTTTGCCTAAATTATTTGGGAGTAATCAGCTCATGCCCCTAGCTAGCTATATCTATCAACTATTTGAGATTCTAAGTGTTGGGATGGCTCCTTTCAGTAGAGTCTTGTCAATCACCCCCAATGCTTAATTTACTTGTCTCCTCTTCATTGGTTAAAACCCTACCTATTCAATTTTCCCTAAAGGGGTTTCATCACTCATGATAATAAATCATACTTAACTTAATTAAAGAGGGGACACGAGTGATTAATCGGGTGTGAGTTAATATTATGTTTAGTTCTCAATTTCAGTGATTTAATGTGACACTAGTTACATGTTAAAATGTTTACAATTTTTAACTTGATCAAAATATGTATACGGTATAGAATTAATGTATGAGATTGATGACTATTAGTTATACTTGAAATTCATAGATTTTCTCATCACACAATTTATGGTAGGGCATCGATGTATTATATAACGAAAAATTAAATTTAATATTTTAAAAAATAAAAGACAAATATAACGATTTTATTTATTGATAACAAAATTTAAAAAAAAAAAAAAACCAAAAATATCAAAGTCGGGCAAAATTTTGTATTAACTCAACCGAGTATAGTTTTTTTTTTTAAACAACCGAGTATAGTTGATTGAGTTGGTTGATAGAAATAAACTCTCTTAATTTTAAATTAAGAGTTTGATTTAGGATAATTGATTGATTTTTTATCATCAGTTAGATTGCACTTTTTGTTTTAAAAA
Source organism: Ipomoea batatas (assembly GCA_002525835.2). Taxonomy (NCBI): domain Eukaryota; kingdom Viridiplantae; phylum Streptophyta; class Magnoliopsida; order Solanales; family Convolvulaceae; genus Ipomoea; species Ipomoea batatas. Next base: position 13,695,420 of record CM008340.1, read on the forward strand.
TTTTAAAACATACATTTATAGAAATATTTTATTATTTAATTAATGAGACATTATTCCTCTTGTATTTTAGACCCCATGAATCAACTCCATGCCCATAAAAAAGTCAGTCGAGCAAATCGAACCACCAAATTGTACATTTCTGCGTAAAAAGAGTCCAATCGTACACAAACCAAACCCTAATACTCGTGATAGGAATCAAACTCCACCATACTGTTTAAAACAAAGTTTAAGTGAGATTTTTCATTGAATAGTCCAATGCCCAAGGGTATTAGGACTCTATGTATTTGAGTCAGACTCCCTATCCTAGTCTCCATGTGATTCTCTTATTATATATATATCCCTACAATTTGTATCATTCATTCATTCAATTCAATACACAATACATTTAGTTCTCATTTGGTATCAGTTAGCTAACGGATGGCTAACGGATCTGTCAACTCCTCTGAACATTTAGACTCCCTATCCTAGTCTCCCTGTAATTAGGTTCTTTTTCTCTCTTCTTCCCCATGGCTAACAGATCTGTCAACTCCTCTGAACAGATCGTCTCAGATGAAGCTGTTACTTCCTCTATTTCTATGAGCGTTAATTCACTTTCTACTACTCATTACTTTATCTGTATTAAGCTTACCCATAAAAATTTCTTGTTTTGGAGGATACAAGTCGTGTCTTTCCTCCAAGGTCATGGGTTAATGCGGTTTATTGATGGTAGTCACCCATAACCGGATGCTTTCCAACCAACAACTGATAATGCAGTTCCGCAAGCCATTCTGGCTCATGCAGTATGGTTTCGTCATGACCAGGCTTTGATGTCTATGTTTATCTCCACTCTTTCATAAGAGGTTATGCATCTTGTAGTTCGTCGCCGGACATCGCGACAAATTTGAGAATCGATAGAATAGTCATTGGCATCTTCTTCACGAACACGGTCACTTTATCTTCTTGGTCAACTTCAAACCGTTCAACAAGGTAACTATTTTGTAGCCAATTATATTATTTGTGCTCAAGTACTTATGGAGGACTTTGATTTGGCCGATTGGCCAACTAGTCTGGATGAGACGAATTTATATGTTTTTCGTGGTTTGTGACCAGAGTATCGCAACCTAACCGCATCCCTAGCGGTTCGAGGCCAACCTGTCACCCTCCAAGAGTTCGTCGACTTCCATGGCGCCTAAGAATTCATACATGGCGACATCGTCAATAGTCCATCACCGGCGGCCTTCACAGTGTACTGCAGCGGACAGTGGCGTCGTGGTGCCAGTCGCGGTAGATCGACGCGAGGAGGCAATGGCAGTACTTCTCTTTACGGTCATGGCAGTCGGCAACAAGGTAGCCCTGGTGGTGGCCACAATCGTGGCAGTTAGACTTAGTGTCAACTTTGTGGTCATTACGGTCATACATTTTTCGCATACTACAATCGTTATGATCCTCCTCCCTAGGCAAACTCAACATATCAAGGTCATGATAATGGTTTTAAGGTATGGGTCCCTGACACTAGGGCTACTAATCATGTGACTCTAGATGTTGCAGCCTTGTCTACCGAAAAAGAGTATGTTGGTAATGATACAGTGCGTGTTGGAGATGGTAATGGTAAGGGTTTATCTCTTAGTCATGTTGGTCATGCTTCCTTTACTACTCCATCTAGGTCTTTTCAGTTGTCTAATATTCTTCACGTTCCTAGTTTGTCTACTTCTTTATTATCTGTTCAAAAATTTGCATAAGATAATAAGGTGTTTTTTGAGTTTCACCCATTTTTTTGTTGTTAAAGACATCAATACCAATGAGGTTTTTCTACGGGGTAGTAGTTCTGGGGGCCTATACACATTTCCTATCACTTCTCTGTCTCCCTCTTCTTTCCTTTCTGCTCGTGCATTTGTGTCTGTGTGGCATGATCGCCTAAGACATCCACACCATCATGTTTTATATCGTATTCTTCAGTCTTGTTCGGTAAGCGGGTCTAGTAGTTCTATTCATTGTTCCTCCAATTTGTGTAGTTCATGTCAATTGGACAAATCTGCACATTTTCCATTGCCACGTGTTGAGTCATCTACTTCGAGTGTTCTTGATTTAATATATACAGATATTTGGGGTCTAGCTCCCTTGTTGTCTACTGATGGCTATCGTTACTTTGTTATTTTCGTGGACGATTACTCTCGTTATACTTGGTATTTTCCCATGAAATTAAAATCTAATCTTTATGCCATATTTGATCAGTTTCGTACTATGGTTGAATGTTCCTTCAATAAAAAATTTAAATCCATACAATCTGATTTAGGAGCTTAATACAAAAAGTTGCACTCTATCTTTCTTCAATTAGGAATCATTCATAGACAATCTTGTGCCTATACTCATGAGCAAAATGGGTGTCTTGAACGAAAACACAAGCACCTTGTTGAAACATGATTGACTCTTCTAGCTCGTTCGTCTGTTCCATATAAATTCTAGGATTATGGTTTTGAGACTACTATTTATTTACTTAATAGAATGCCATCTAAATCTACTGTGTTAAATAACTCCAGTCCTCACCTAATAATACATAAATCTCCTCCATCCTATTCTTTTTTTTTTGTCTTTGGGTGTATGCGTTATCCTTATCTAAGACCATACAATCATCTTAAGATGTCATATAGGTCTTCCCCGTGTGTCTTTCTAGGCTATTTGAGTCGTTTTAGGGGTATAGGGGCATGGACTTACATACCAATAAGATTTAAGTGTGCACGCATGTGCAAGCTCCTAAACTCTTGCAGTCTGGACCGTGGGCTGAATCCGTGTTCCAGCTCACTAGAACCATCGCTTTCGCACCGGGGCAGCCGCCAACTGCCAGGTCGAGACCGCCCATTAGCGTTCTCACTATGCTTGAGCAATCCTCTATCTAGCCGAATGCAGCTGGGCAGTCCGAGCAAGCAATCGATTTGGACGCCACACTTGAAAAACCTGTCGCACGACCTCGTGGCCAACTGCGTGGGAAATTCGTAAATCTCACCACACGCACCCACGCAATGGCCACTCGCAGTCAATCTTAGGCTCCTCTATCAGTTTTGAATGTTTAGGTTTACTCTACAGATCCCACTTGTTACACTCAAGCAGTTAAATATCTAGAGTGGAGTGAGGCGATGGATCAAGAATTTAATGCTCTTTTACAAAATCATACATTGTCTCTTGTTCCACCCAAGGCAGGTATGAATGTCATTGGGTGTAAGTAGGTCTTTTTCACCAAACGAAAGGTAGATGGTTCCATTGAGCGACAGAAATCAAGGTTAGTAGCCAAAGGTTTTAATCAAGTGTTTGGTCATGATTTCTTTGATAGATTTAGTCCAACGGTAAAACCTACTACTATCAGATTGTTTCTTTACTTAGCTATATCCGCTGGTTGGGTTATTATATATCTTGATGCCCATAATGCCTTTCTAAATGGTAATCTGTTTGAAACTATGTATATGAAACAACCTCCTAGTTATATTGATGCTTAGTACCCCAAGCATGTTTGCTTGCTTTAACGTTCGTTGTATGGTTCAAAGCAGGCCCTAGAGCATTGTATAATCGTCTACACTCCATTCTACTTTCTATTGGCTTTCAAGCATCCAAAGTTGATGTGTATCTGTTTTATTACTCACAAGACTCGGTCTATGTATACCTCTTAATCTATGTTGATGACATACTTATGATGGGGAGTGATCCACATCTTGTAACTAGTTTATTATCAAAGTTATTTGCCACTTTCAAGATTAGGGATCTTGGTAAACTGGGTTTCTTTCTTGGTATTAAGACAATTAAATGTGATGATGGAATATTGCTTTCGCAACAGAGATATATGACTGATATTTTGAAACGTGCTGGAATGGTAGAATTCAAACCATTATCTACTCCTTTCAGTGTAGACTTGTATGAGGATCCTACTCAATACAGAAATCTGGTGGGGGCACTGCAGTATCTGACTATCACGCATCTTAACCTATCATTTGCAGTCAATCAACTATGTCAACACATGCATGCATGCTTCTATGACCTCGCATTAGGAACGACTAAAGCGAGTCTTGAGGTATTTTAAAGGGACAATTAATTTTGTTTTACGACCTCGTAAGCCCACTAGTGGCTATGTTGTATTCCTTAGGTCAAATCTTATGTCTTGGGTATGCAAGAAACAAAGAACTGTTGCTAGGTCTTCTACTGAAGCAGAATATAAGGTTACGTTCTAGTAGATGTCTATGATGAGGTAATATGGATTCTTTCTTTACTACATAGGATCAACATCCCTAGTGTATCCGTTCCCAAACTCTGGTGTGACAATCTTGGTGCTACATATATGTGTGCAAATCGCATCTTTCATGTAAGAACCAAACACGTGTAGATTGATTATCATTTTGTTAGAGATGGAGTTGCTACTAGAGATATTCAAGTAAACTTTATTTCAACAAAAGATCAACTTGCTGAAATCTTTACGAAATCTTTACCTAGTCCTAGATTTTTCTTTCTTAGAGACAAGTTGCAGGTTACTAGTATACCATGTGATTGAAGAGGAGTATTAGGACTCTATGTATTTGAGTCAGGTTATGACTTCCTATCCTAGTCTCCCAGTGATTTCCCTAGCCTAGTCTCCCTGTGATTCTCTCATTATATATATCCCTGTAATTTGTATCTTTCATTCATTCAATTCAACACACAATACATTCAGTTGTCATCAACGGCAAGACACATTATTCAACATACAATCCCCTCTTTCATCTTATCAACCCCAATTAGTCAGTTAGAAGGTGGTGGAATAATATCACATATTATTATTATTATTATTATTATTATTATTATTGATAGGAAATATTCCCTAGCTTGACTATACGGTCGGACGTCACGATTAGGTCGGGAAGACTTTGGTCGACCTAAATACCTTTCCCGATCTGATGCCCATTGGCTGGCCCGTGTTGTGCGTCATGATAACCCGCTTGAGACCCCAACTGTATGGTCGGGCTGACCTTAAAGGGTTAGGCTTTCCGTTATGTCTCCCACTGCGTAGTTGAGATCTCACAGCACGTGTACGGCCGTGGCGGGGTGACGAATAGTGGCAATGCATGTCCCCCACGTGGTTGGCATGCCGAGCGGACGGAATTGCTTCCCCTTCACCTACCACTATAAATACCCACATTTATTGCGAGGCGGGGACTTTTGGCCCACACTCTCCCGATAGCATATTGCCTTCCCGACCTTCCACCGTAAGGTTAAAACGCTTGTGAACTATAACGCCTCTCCGATCATTTATATCGAAATATACTTTATTACACCTACGTCGTATTTAGGATCGTATTTATACTATCAATAATAATAATAATAATTATTATTATTATTATTATTATTATATTATTATTATTATTATTATTATTTATGAAGAATGATATTCTCAAACAAGAGAGAGTCGAGCCAAAAAAAAAAAAGGAAGATTACATGACCTTGATATTAGGGGAAGATGCAACTGATTACCTTATAAAAAGGCTAGGGATTAGGCAAAGGACCTCAGGCTCATTTCAATCCCAAATAATCTTTCATCTACGTATTTTTCTCTCCCTTTCACTCCATGGTCATGGCTGTCTATGTAAATGTACCTACAATATATATAGTACGAAGATTTCGGCTTGACTTAACCTGAAAGGCCTGTGGTTACCATTGTGGTTTTCACTTTAAATCCTTATGTCCTAATTATTCAGTCATTGCATGCAAATACGTTAAATCATTAGGGCCCTGTTTGGTAAAATAGTTAGCCAATCAGTCAACTTTGGCTTATTTACCATTATTAACTGTTTGACTTGATTAAAAAATCAATATCAGTGTTTGATTAATCAGCTTTTTGTAACTCCAAAATGTTAAAATTCAAAAAGCTTCTCAAAGCAACTTTTCCAATTAGCTTTTTAAGAAAAGAAATTATACTAAACAACTATCAGTTAACAGCTAATTTACCAAAAACCTTTCTACAATCATCTAATATTATCAACTAGTTATACCCTCTAACCTAATTACCTAACAGCTATTAGCTAACAACCATTTACCAAACAGGGCCTAAATATTTTCTATGGATAAATTAATTTCTCCATCAGAAGGATAATTAAATCCTTCATAATTTCATCTCTCCATAGCTCCCAACCATGCTCCACGACATCTAATTATTATTTTCTCTTTATATTTCTTTTATTTTTAAATAATTGAAGTTTTTATAACTACAACTAATTAAAAAGAACAGGCATGTTTTTCGACTCTAAATTTACCATTTACAATTTTCATTATTTTTATATGCCATTAAGTCTATTTGGAAAAAAAAAAAAAAAAAAAAAAAAAAAAAAAAAAAGCTATGAATACAATATGGTACATGCTGGTGGTCGAAGGACCATTATTCCTTGGATAACTGGCTGATTGACAAAGAAATTGAGTGGAAATTAAGAGTCCTGCCTTTGAAACTAACATATGTTGGTCGGTTTAGAGTGAACTCACATTTGACTAATTAACCTTAATCATATACTCCATAACATAATTTAATCATATGCTCGATCCCTATCAACATTCTGTGCCACCACCCACTAATCCTATATTGTTCTTATAAAAAATGTATTGAATCAATAAATATTACCAATTTAAATCTAATGAAATACAGTATCACTATTTAGTAACCAACAAATCATAAATAATTTTTAAAAGTTCACTAAAAAGGATAAAGTTTGCCATCAACGGACTAATTAATTAGGTTATGACTAACAATTAGGGATATCAGGCACTTTAAACTTGGTACACTTTAAATTCAGATCTTATAAATGAAGTAATAAAAATTAAAAAAACTTTCTTCAAATGGGATTTAATGATGTCTAGATCATGTAGCTTTTTGTGTTCATACATTTGGAAAGCTCGACACAACTCACATACTAGCAGGATTAACACTTAGGAATTTGGGTTGCTGGGAGGGGGCCATGTAATTTGTCAAGGTAATTAGAGCCAACGTCTAGGAAGGAGATTGTAACCACTTGACTGGGTCGGATGATAATCGCTTATTTTATCGACTACTATCAGGAGCAAGTAAAGCACGCTTAACCACAGAATTTTTTGACTATTTAGTTGTCATATCCTACCTAAAATCAATTTATGATAAGTAGGTAGACATTGATAATTTAACCATATAATAAGGGATTAAGGGTACAGAGTCACATCTCGAATCGAGAAGGGGTTGAACTTGACCAACCCGACCGACGCCCAACAATCCCCTCCCAGCACCTGTGGCAACCTTTGATTACCAAGCCCAATTGCATAGCATGGCTGACTCGGTCCTTACCCTCCACGTCGATCATCTCTCTCCCGGGACTGGACTTGACCTAACCTACGTCCGCATCCCATCCAAGACTGGACTCAACTACCGCATTTGTTTCATTTGATTAGCTTCACTAACACATAAATAATAGCCCCAATAGTAACTATTAAATGTCAAGAGTCATGGTAAAAAAAAAAACTCAACTTATCAGGGTACAAGAAAGTGAAAAATTAATTTACCATAACTACTCAAGTTCAATTCCTGGAAAGATAAATCAAGTTAGTTGGTGGCTTATCTAATGGAATCAAACATTGTGTGATAATTGCTGGTGGATGCATGTAATGTACATATAACATAATAATGATGAATATCATCCTAGAGCAAAGGATGATACCCCCATAGTCACATCGTTAGTTGCCTTAACCTCAATTAGTGCGTCAAATTTACCAACAAAGCTCTGATTAGCGTAGCAAATTAAATTAAAGGCAACGATTAATAACCATGGGGATAAAACTAAAGCTAAGGTTTTGATGATGAACAATGTGATCCATCTTCTCCCACAATAATCATTCTCGTAGTACTAGAAATGGTCTAGTTGATGTAAGTTGTTAAACAATTATATTAATAGTCATCATTGAACTTATTGACATTATTATAGCTTGTTTAAAGTGGGGGAAGTTGGGATGTCATCTATGAAGACTTTAGCTCGCATGCTTGTGATCCCAGTTCACATGACTATATATACGAGTTTCCATTACTATTACTTTAATTTATAGATTGTGTTTAATTAGGGTGTGTTTGCCAAAGGCCTTGTGGTCAAGCGGCATAAAGTGATTATCTCAAGTGGGAGGTCATGAGTTCGAGCTTCAGTGGGGGCAATGTTGACTTTGTTGGGCTTTAGTAGGTTGAGAAAAGTATATGGAAAAGTATTCAAAAAAAAAAAAATAGGGTGTGTTTGGTTTTTGGGTTTACACACTAGGAATGTAAATCAAAATTATAGTTAGTGTTTGGTTGACAACTTTTTAAAACACAATTATGGGATTTTTTTTAAAGGACAATTATGGGATTTGATTATCTCTTCAATTGAAAACCTCATTCCCTAATTATTTAAAAAAAAAAAAACATTCCATCTTATTGGTAATATGATTTTTTAAGTGTGAATTAGTGCTTTTAGATGTTTGTTTTTATTTTTTATTTTTGTTCATATTAATGCTTTGGATGTCGTTGTATTAGAATTAATTATTTTGATTTTGTTTTTTTTTAAAAATATTTTTAAAACCTTTATTCCCATTATATATGGTCATACATAACCAAAAATCAATATTTGTAATAATCATTCCAATTTTACCCTACGACCAAACATGCAAAATACTTGCACCAAAATTCATACTATTAATTACCAAGTATTTGATTTACTTTCTGATTCCCATGTGCGAACCAAACACACCCTTAATTTTAAGAAAAAAATATCTTTTTTCTGAAAAAATGAAAACACAAAACATAAAATGTGTTTTTTTTTAGCATTATTTTTAATTTTTTTTAATATGAAAATCTTTTTAATTTTACCATTTTTTCAATTTAACAAAGGATTTGGAAAACATTTTTTTCTTTTTTTTAGATTATTTCAAATATAAAAAAACATAAAATTTATTTATAATGGCTATTATTATTACCAGCAAAATTCCACTTCACTTATTTATATACTCATATTATCTATCCAACTAATAACTATACATATACCCTAACACAACGTAACCTAACTACCCTATCACTACCCATATTTATTTACTCCCATCACCACCATTACTCATACTATTTATATATCCACTACTATGACTATATATAATATTGTTTTTTTTCTTTAATTCAACCCATGTTATTAGGATTGACAATAGGTAAGTACTCGTGTACTTAGTTATTTTTAAATATGAATATGAGTGCATTTAGAACTAGCCGAATACAAATTAATATTACATGTACCTGTTCCAAATCGGATTGACACTATCCATATAGTACTTAAAATATCCCAAAACCTATTACACACACAAAGGAAAAAAAAAAACACACACACACACACACAAACAAAATCCGATACGAGAATTTCAGTAAAACCCAAACCTGACTCAAACCAAATTATCAACTATATATTCTAACCCATCGTATAGAGTTTTAAAGGTCATGGCATAATATTATTTTATTCGTTGTCACCCATGAATAATATTCTTATTACTCGAATTAAAACTCAAAAAATAGCACTTCAATTTTTGAATATTCAAAATAAATTTTAGATATAACCTACTCAACCCAATGCACACACATATGACATAACTACCCTACTTGATATTATTGATTTATTATCACCTATCACTAGCATTATTGAAAGGATTACATGAGAAAAACAATTGATAAACACGTAGGGTTCAAGCCTCAGTGGAGACAAAATTGACTTTGTACTTCAGTAGGTTGGGAAAGTAGTTATGAGCAGATATTACATTATAACAGAGCCAATAATAATACTAAAAAAAAAAGGTTTAACTATTTTTTTATTTTCTCATTTAATATGGAAAATGCATATTGATAATAACATTTTCTATTTTTTTATGGAAAACTAAAATTAAAAAAAATACCGTCGAAAAAGAAAATAATTTTTTAAAAAAAAAAATAGAAAAATGCAATGAAGTAAACAGACCTATAAGTGCATCGTCATTTCATTTATAATAAAGAACATCAAATGCTTACGTTACAGTTGTTTAATTATGACTACTTTTTACCCCCTACTTTTTATTACATCATAGTTTTAACAGTCTTAAATAGTTTACTATTGTTTGCAAAGTTAGCCTCTTATTCCCTTTAATTTGGGAACAACTGTTTCTCTTCTTCTTAAGATCTCTCTTCAACTCAAGATCTCTAATTTTATTATTATTATTATTATTATTATTATTATTATTATTATTATTATTATTATTATTATTATTACTACTACTACTTTTGGTGAGAACCGCCACCGCGCCCTATGCGGTAATTATCTGACTTTTTTAAATCTTGCTCCACTAGCATTAGCAACCAGGATTCCCAACATATATTACAGAGGAGCCTGAAGAATTGTCATTCCCCCTTTCACAAATTGACAGAGATTGGCAAGGAAATTAGCACACACCTATTTCTTTCCCTCATAATGTGCGTGAAGATCACTTCATCAAACCCCGAGACAAGGAATTTGCAATCAGTGATGAACGTAATGGCAAAGTCACTATGGTCATGATTGTCACTCATCACCTTGACCACTGCTTCCGTGTCCAATTATTTATTTATAGTTTAGAGTAATTAAGAAGAAGTAAACTAATCATAACAAAACCCTAATACTGCCTCCCTTTTCTCTCTAAAACCAAACGCCTTTCTCTGCTGCTCAACTTTGGCTTCCACCGCCGGCCTTCGGCCGGAGCTCTAATGGAGCTTTGAGCCGGCGGTTTTGGTCACCTTCTACGTTTTCTCTTGCTCTTCTTTCGTCCCGACCACCGTCGCAGCTCCGTCCGCCTCCGACCACCGCCACAGATCTTCTTCTTCCGTTTTCTTTCCCTTTGAATAAAATAATAGTAGGTAGGTATTGGGGTTTGTGTTGGTAGTCTTGACTTTATCCACTTTTTATTTTCTCTATTATTGTGTTTTCCTCTCGTTATTTTCACGAGTATTTTTCCTCTCATTACTTTCACGAGCTTTTCATTTTCATTAGCATAAATCGTTTAGTTTGGTTTCGGCAAGTGGTGATCTTATCCCGGGCGAGCAAAAAAGAATGATGACGAAGACCCAAATCTTTGATGAAGCTTTAAGCTCCCTGAAGGAGCATAGCTTCCTAGTTATGAAACAGTTTGCGATTCAAGTTTTCTATAGCATAGTCAGAAAAGTTGTTTATATGTCTGACTGTAAAGAATGGTTTACCATTTCATTGATCGTTGATGTAAACGTTTTATGTTCAAAAAAAAAAAAGTAAACTAAGGTTGTATTCAATCAAGACTTTCTATAGTCTTTGAAAGTAATAGATTTTAAATGACTTCCCTAGAATACTTTCATAAAATCTTTTAAAACTTCATAAAACTTGTATGAATCTATTAAAATTTGTATGACAAACATTTATAAAATTTTACAAATATTTTCATATTAAAAAGTCTACAAAAATTAGTAAAACTAGAAATTGATTATCGCTTTACAAACATTTTATAACTTCTGCAAGCCAACGCTACTGTAAAACTTAGAGAAAATATTGAGAAATAACACAAGGACAATCGGAGAAAATAATTATACTTGCATTCAAGTTCCAACCCTTAACAAGGTGACCCTAGGGGGTATTTATACCAGAATAATATGCTAAGGAAATATAATAAGATCTAAACAAATATAGCCTTAGGAAAGTTATTCAAGCTGCTAAACCGCGATAACACTTGCCAAATCTTGAATTAGGAAAGAATCCCCAAGAATCTACCATAAATGCCAGATTTTGCACAATCATCGCCTTTCGAGAAGCACCCAGTCAGGCACCGCCTCCCGACTTGCTACATCAACTGGGTCACTTGGATCATATGACCCGGGCCACGAGCTAGAAAGGACTAGTCAGTTGGCGGGCTTCGAATACCGAGTCCCTTCGGGTAATAAGGTACCCTAGTCGGGGGTATCCATCACTAGTTCTTCACTTTCTTGAGCTCTTGCAAGGCAACGACTCGGCTCATCATACAAAAATCAAGAATTCATACTACAATATCCATGGTCAACAACAAGGTCAATTTCATCTTCTTCCCCAATTCAATAATAGGGTTGAAACATGTGGGTGTTAATTAACAAGATAGTGTGGCAATATGTGCAATTTTTCATCAAGAATAACCATAGAAACATGCTTCAAAGCAATTTCAATCATCAATTTCAACCAATCAATGCTTATCATCAAACCTATGTGCAAAATCCCCAATTTGAAAATCTATGGTCCTTCAAAGCCTAGCAATACTCAAGAAGTATAGCAATTAATCACAAGTATTCAACAAAACAATGTTCTACCATGCAAGGCTAGCCACATTTCACAAGTTTCAACCATCAACTTTCATTTAACAATGTACAATCAATTTCAAAGTTCAACAGAGAGAAAGCTTCATGAATATAGCAATGAGGGAATAGAGATTCAAGATTTTACCTTTTAGAGATGATTCTTGGCAAGGTTAAGAGTTGAAAACTCTCAGAGTTTGGAAGAAAAATAGCAAAGAGGCTTGTTACCTTCATGGAGAGAGCAATTTTCATGGTTTGGGATGGATGAAGTGGCAAAATGGGGTTTTAAAATGATGAAATCACGACTCGTGTTCTGTTATATGTCCATGCCAGGTCCAAGTTCGTGGACTGGCTCATGGATGTTTATGTTCTGAGGCCACGGCCTATCCATGTTCGTGGCCGTGGTCGTGCGATTTTCTATTCCCGAACCACTTTTTGTCCAGTTCGTGGGGAGCTTCGTGGGATATTCTGTTCCGAGTCCACGAGGTTTCCACGATGGTGGGCTACTCGTGGACTGGGAACAAAATGTTCCCCTACATTTGCCCTGCTTTCTTTGTGCTATATTCTCCACTTTTGACCCTTTTTTGCTCAATTCATTTTCATGGTTTTCCAAACAAGATCACCTGCAAAATTAGTTCCAATGGTCCCATACCAAAAACAAAGAAGAAAACAAATGAAACACCTACAATATTCACAAGAAAAACCTCGGGTCGCCTTCCAAGAAGCGCCACGTTTAACATCCTTGGCTAGATGCAACTTCTCTTCCTTCAATCACAATCATTCATCATTGGTTGAAGGCATTTTGGTGCCCATGTATTCTTCCAAGCCAATTTTTCCAACTCCCATTTTGGTTTGGTATTGGTTTTCACCTTGACCATTTTCTTTGAAGCACAAACACCGTTTTTCACATGTAGGCATCAAATTGATATAGGCTCTGAGATCGGCTAACGCATTATCAAATTCCAAGTCTTTAATAGCAGAAGGAACCACAAACGCGTTGGGGTCTCCCCTTTTGGTAGGGTACCCCGTACTAAGCAAGGCCGATATCTCTTTACCAACAAAAGCAAACTCATCACTTCCTTCATCATCATTTTCCAAGACTTTTCTCAATTGATTATCACAATGGAATTTTTGAAAAAAAGCATTAAATTTACCTCTCATTTCCCTTGTGTTCATATGCATCATCTTTGTTGTGGGAGGTGTTTGTGGGCAGTACTTTAGGAGTACCGTTTCCTTATTTTGGGCAGTGAGATCACAAGAGGTGACTTCACTCTCCTTCTTTCTTGCTTGACTAAAGGAGGTGGTCTCCACGGCTTAACTTTTTAAACTACAAGAGGTGGTCTCAACAACTTCCTTTGCTTATAGACCACAAGAGGTGGTCTTTTCACAAATCCACTCCATGGCATCATTTTTGACATAGCAATCACTCAAGACCAAGATTACATTGACCCTTTCTTTTGGATTATTCTTTGTAGTACTTGGCAATGCACCCCATTATCGTTCTGACATCATCCAGAACATTTGGGCCACTTCAGTCTCAATATTTTTCATTGTTGATTTTAACTTTTGGCGCATCACGACCATATCTTGGCTTATATCTTGAGTGATTTCTTGTTTAAGCAACACACGATTATTCTGTAGTTCTAGGATGGCTTTTGAGAGTCTCTCATCTAACTCTCTAACATCATTTCTTGGAGCGGCGTGATCACCATGGGGGGCAAATGGTGGCCGGTAGTGAGCAATTTGTCATCCTCCTAGATTTGGTGGGACATATGCAATTCGGCTTCTCTCACCACCCGGACCATAGGTAGCCTTGCCACATAGATTTCCTTAGGGCCTCCCTTGGTACCCCTCAAAATTTCGTTTGACACTCCTTGTCGAAAACGAGTGCAAGAGTTTAAGCAAAGCCCTCTAGAAAGTCTTGGTGAGGCATTGATTAGATTCAATTCCTTAAAGCGTCAATGCCCACCCGATCTCCTCCACCCATGGGACATCATTAGCTCATTCTATAGAGGCCTCATGGATGAAGGAAAACTGCTTCTTGACTCATCATCCCGTGGTGCCTATGTATCCTCATCTCCGGCGGATGCCGAGTAGCTCATTGAAAGGATTTCCTCCAATATATCCTTTTAGTACAATAAGCATGATGCAAGAGCCGGGATGTATTAAGTTAAAAAAAATGTGGTTAATGATGCTAAGGTTGATGCAATGAACCACGAGATCAAAAGGCTTCAATCCATTGTGGAAAAGCTTAAAGGAAAATCTAAGTTGTGTATAGCTCTAGCTCTATATTGTAATGTGTGTGGTGGCCCTCATGACACTATGACATGCACATCTCCTTCCACTTTTCATCTTCTAAGGTCAGTTTCTTTCTTTCCCTCTCTTCTTTCTGTCCCTTTTAATCTCCTTACAATGTCTTCCTCCACCACCTTTTCTCCATCCTCGCCAGCCCGCCGCCAAAGGCGTCACCATTTTTCTGGCGGTTTCTTATTCTTCTCGCCCAGCGACCGCTACACTCATCGATTACTCAGCCCGGCGGTCGAGACTCAGGAAACTGGTCAGCGACTGATCACGGACCCACCAACCGGTGGTTTCGTTGGTATTCATTACCAATAATTCCGATGCGGTTTCCGAGTTCCGCCTTTCTCCTTTCTTTCTACCTTTCTCAACTACTACAAGTTGGTGCCTGGTCAGCCGGTGCCCAACTCGTATCGCCTGATTGTCAATTTACTCACCGTTCTTCACCACCTTAAGAGGGAAGCCTCTCTAGTGCCCAACTCATACCGCCTTGATTGTCAATTTACTCACTGTTACTCACAAGGTTTTCCAACTGACTTCGGTTGGGTCAGTTGCTCCCAGGTCTGTACAAATTCTTGCTCGGGACGACTGTAAGTTCTTGGACAAGTTGGAGTCCTCTCATAAGGGCTAGAAGGAGGAGTATTTCTTTGTACTACCAGTTGTTCCGCACCCGACCTTTGATTTTCCTCTCGCCTAGGTAGCGTCATGCTATCGCCTCGACAAGAAACCACCATGCACGGTCAACCTTGAACAGCTGGTCAGAGTTTTGATTGAGGGGAAACCCCTCTCTACTTGTCACTGGTCCCGTCTGAGCGCCACATAGAGGTCTAAGTTATTGCCTGAGGGCGCAGCTAACACAAGTTTGCCTCTCAGTCCTTCTTGACTACCTACGAAACGTCTGCACTTCTCATATTACCTCCTTTTTTCAAGGAATAACGATACCGAGGAATCGTCTAGCGGTTTGGAATAAGACGATTGGCAGAGCTAGACGAGCTGGTCGCCCATCGTTCTCCCTGTCACGCTACATTGGCCACCGTCGACGACACTATCGAACTCTCCCCCGAGGACGATCAACCACACGTTTCTGCCGCTATGGCTGACCGCAAGGTTATCCTCCGAGCACAACAATTAGCCCGCCTGACTGCCACTAAGAAAGGCAAGGTTGTGGCAACTGTCGGCTACGCACCACTGATAAGCGCCAAAAACAGTCAAGTTTCGGGTCATTTCTAGACAACATTATATAGTTTCATCACCCGTTTATGATCATCTTTCGTGATTAAAGTCTCTAATTAACACCTAACTAACAAATTCAACTCAAAGGTTGTGTTTTGAGTCATTTCCGCAGGGTATAGCAAAGTCCTAGGCCAAAAAGAAGTAACAAACAAAGAAACAACCGAGCAGGAGGACACCACGAGGCCAACACGCGTGGTGATGGGCGTGGACTGTTTCCAGTGCGCAACCACGCCTCTCCAAACGCGTGGTGATGGCGTGTACAGCCCAGTTAGGGCAACTGCGGGATTTCGACTTTTGGACAGCTATTTAAACCTCCTTTTTCTCATTTTAGAAGGGGGGGACTTCCACACTTTTTAGATCTAATTTCTTGTTATATTCTTTCCCCTTTGGGGAGGAAAAACAAACACTTTCCCACTAGAATAAATTAGTTTTCTTAGATTAGAAGATGAAGAAGGATGAAAGGATTGAAGATGTAGAACACATGTTTCCTTAGGTATAATACTCTTTACTTAAAAAGATTGTTTCTTTAATTAAATTATTGCTTTGTTTAATTTTGCTTTGTTGTTCTTGAATGCTCCATATGTTTGAGAGTTTGAGTAGAGTAGTTTGGGGTGTGTGTGCCCACGCTAGATCTTTGATTGATGCTTGAATTTTGCCTATGTTTATGGAAATGTTGGAATAGGCACTACAAGAAAAATGCACATAGACAACACTAAAATGACAACAGTTTTTGACAAAAGTGTTGTCTTTTGTGTAAAAGACAACACTTTTGGACAAAACCGTTGTCTTTGACGCAACACTTTTATCAAAGACAACGGTTTTTACCGAACCGTTGTCTTTAGTGTGTTGTCTTTGTGCATTTTGTCAAAAGACAACACCGCAAAGACAATGATTTTTAAAAACCTTTGTCTATGTGCATTTAAAAAAAAAAAGACAACAGTTTTGTGTAACCGTTGTCGTTGGTGTGTTGTCTTTAAGTGCACTTGAATACACAACACTACAAAGACAACGGTTCTTTTAAAACCGTTGTCTTTGCGCGATTTTTCTTTTTAAGACAACGATTTTTTTTAAACGTTGCCGTTTGTGTGTTGTCTTTAAGCACATTTGAATAGACAACACTTCAAAGACAACGGTTTTAATAAACCGTTGTCTTTGTGCATCCGTTTTTTTTTTATTAAGACAACGGTTTTATTTAACCGTTGTAGTTGGTGTGTTGTCTTTAAATGCACTTGAATACACAACACTACAAATGTTAGGAACTTATGTAATAGGTTTTGATGATACCAAATGTAAATCAGAATCCCCTAAGTCTCGAAAGATAGGAATCTATGTAAGTTCGACAAGTAAACTAAGAGCGAAAATATAACCGGGTAACTTTGAGCTCAACTCGGAAATATTTAAGCTTAAGGTAAACTTATTGAACATATTAGAAGTTTTCGTGTTGTAAGTTCATAGTCAGATCAGAAGAAAGCACGAAACAAGACTGGAGGAATAAGGGTCTGCGAGACATCAACTAAGTCTCGAGACATAGGCAAAGTTCGAGAGATAGGATCTCTCGAAACATCAATCCAGTTCGAGACGTGGATTCTAAGCATCGAACATG
>CM008340.1:13721090-13744110 GCA_002525835.2 Ipomoea batatas
TCCGTGATCTGCTTAGCTTCCTTCGCAGTTGCGGCCTTGATCTCGGATCGAAGTTCTCCAACTCGGTTCTTCATATCCGAGACTCTTCGCTGCGATTTTTCGGAAGCAAAGTCAGGAATCGGAGGTATGGACTGCTTCTTATTCCTCGTTCGCCGCTGCGGCGACGATATAGCTAGGACGAGCTCTGCGCTCGAGCTTTCCGCGGATCTGCTCCGCGAACTTCTACTAAAAATTGCAAACACTACAGCATCAACGAGCACTCTGCTCGAAAATTTCACGGATCTACTCCGTTTATAAATTGCAAAAAAATAACGGATGATGAGCACTTTGCTCAAACTCTTCGCGGATCTGCTCCACGAGCTACCACTCACGATGGAGGAGGAGAATCTACGCCATCGCTGCTGATTGATCGATTGAACTGCTGTAATCGATCGATTGAAGTAATAGAATACCTTCAGCTTTGTTACTCCTCTGCGGAGTAATAAGGATCCTCTTTGGATCTGTTGACGGAGACAATCGCGCAGCTTTGCGATCTTCAGGAGTCGCCTCGCCGGTGTCGGAAGCTGCGGCGGCATGGCTCCCTCACCGGCGAGCTCTGATACCATGTCGGAATACACACAGTAGTATAGTAAAGAAGGTAAAACGTATGTTGTATTGATATTGGAAATGAAAGCTTACAGACTCGATACAAACTTTGGATTGATATATATATACAGATGGTGGATGATGAAGGTGGTTATAGCTAATAGTAGAAAGACGCATGTGCCCTCCTTAGCTGTCAGCTCATCTTTATGCTCCAACAGTAGAAGGGGGAGCTCAGGGCAAGCAGCTGCCGAAATAGAACACACAGTAGTACGAGGGTATAATAAAGGAAAGAATATTGTAAGTACTGTGGTTGGTGAAGAGGCTGAGCAACCGGAATGTTCGCATGTCGTGCCCGATAACACTCTGCTGGGGGAACCGCCCGACGTAGCTAGGATTTTGCCAATAAAGAACCTCCTGATGAAGCAATGGAGGCTATGGAGAATGCACCTGGTCATTTTGACCCTGAGGCCGCTGGCCACTTGCGCCCTTGAGTGCGTTGCAGTTTGGTTTTTTATTTGTTAATATGATATGTCTAACATGGAACTGTCAGGGTGCGGCATCAAATTCCTTTCGTCGTACTATGAAATATTATATCCATATGTTTAACCCTTCTATTGTTTGTCTTTTAGAACCTAAAGTATCAGGTGTTCAAGCTAACAGAATTCGTTCCAACTTCGGTTTTGAAGATTGGGTTCGGGTATAGGCTGTCGGTTTCTCGGGGGCATTTGGATCCTTTGGAACCTTAGTGTTAATGTTAATGTGCTGAAGACACACCCTCAATTTTTCAGTTTGCAGGTGGATGACAGGAGATCTCAACCCTGGTTACTAACAATTGTTTATGGCAGTCCTAATCTCATGCTTCATAGAAAATTATTTGCAAACTTGTCTTTGCAGAACCTTAGCTCCCAGCAGCAATGGCTTACAATTGGTGATTTTAATTCAGTTACAGGTCCCAATGAAGTTAGCAACTCAGAATGTTTCAATCAAGCTAGATGCATAGGGTTTAACGATTGGATTTTTCGAGAGGGTCTGATGGACCTAAACTATCTAGGATCAAGGTTCACTTGGGCAAGAGGAGTAAACACTCAGTCTTACAGAGCTGCAAGGTTAGATCGTGCACTTGGAAACACGGAATGGATGCTTAGATTCCCGGATGCTATGATAGAACACCTTCCAATGATTGCCTCGGATCACACCCCATTGCTTCTTAACACCAATCCAAGTGACAACCTTGGGGGTAGGAGGAATTTTAGATTTAATGCGGCATGGACCTCTCACAAAAACTTCCTAGAGCAGGTTCACATTATATGGGACTTGGAAGGAGAATTGGGATTAAATAACAAACGTATGGCTGAAGCTCTTACTGTTTGGAACAAGAGGACGTTTGGGAACATATTTCATAGAAAGAAAAAGCTGCTGGCTAGGATCGGAGGGGTTCAACGCTGCTTAGCACAAGATGCAAGATCGGACCTCATGAAGCTTGACAAAAAATTACGGCTCGAACTAGAAATCACAATCCAACAAGAGGAGCTATTGTGGTATCAAAGATCAAGAGAAGAATGGATCGTATCCGGGGATCGCAACACTAGTTTTTATCACTTAGCTACATTGGTCAAAAAGGGCGCTGGAAAGAGGGAAAGATTGAGGAAAGAAGACGGAAGCTGGATCACAGAGGAGCAACTGATTGTCGAGCACATTCGACATCACTATATTAGACTATTTACTGAAGAACAAAGTCCGCAATATCAACAACGAATGGTTGGGCGCTTTCCGACTCTCGGTAATGAAGAATGGCAAGAGATGAACAGACCCTTCGCACCGGAGGAGATTAGACATGCGCTATTTGAAATGGAGGCGTGCAAAGCACCAGGACCGGATGGGTTCAGTGCAGTATTTTATCAGAAAGCATAGGGCGTAGTGGGAAGATCGCTAATAAAGTTTGCCATGAAGTTTTTTAATGAAGGAACATTGCCGGCTGAATGCAATGACACATTGATTTGTCTAATCCCTAAGGTTCCAAATCCAGAAACGGTGAATCAACTAAGGCCCATAGGACTATGCAATGTCTCATATAAGCTCCTTACCAAGGTGATGGCATCACGAATTAAAGAAGGACTCAAGAAGTTGATTGGCCCATATCAATCGAGTTTCATTCCGGAACGACAAATTTCGGACAATATTCTTGTGTTTCAGGAGGTTTTAAATTCAATGAACACAAAGCAAGGGGCATCAGGCTGGATGGTAATGAAAATAGACCCGGAAAAAGCATACGATAGGCTCTCTTGGGACTTCATTAATGACACACTCAAGGATGCGGGGTTCAATGACATTTGGAGAAGAAATATTATGAACTGCATATCGTCCTCCAGACTAGCAGTCACCTGGAATGGCCTTCAATCCGAATGGTTTAAACCAAGTAGGGGCATAAGACAAGGAGACCCCATCTCACCCTTATTATTTGTGTTCTGCATTGAAAAACTTAGCCATATTATATGTGATTCTAGCTCAAAGGGTGTATGGAAAGGGATTAAAATTACTAGGCAAGGTCCCACTCTAACTCATTTACTTTTTGCAGATGATATGGTGCTGTTTGGCGAAGCTTCACATATGCAAGGTGCAAAAATGAAGAGATGTCTGGATGAGTTATGCATGATGTCTGGACAAAGGGTTAACTTCAATAAATCAAGCATCTATTTTTCAAAGAATACTCCATCTGAGGTGCAGCAACAGTTAGTAGACTTGATTGGGATTCCAAAGGTCACAAACCTTGGAAAATATCTAGGAATCCCATCGATTCATGGCAGATTAAAAAATGACTCTTTCTCAGGAATCCTTGAAAGAATGCAGAGCAAATTAGCGGGGTGGAAATCCAAAACGTTATCCTTGGCTGGTAGACAAGTGATGGCGCAGTCAGTCCTTTCTTCAATTCCCTATTACACGATGCAGACCACGCTCATTCCTACAGGAGTTATCAACAATATGGAGAAACTAATCAGAAGTTTCTTATAGGGTAATCTGGATGGGGAAGGAAAATGCAATCTGGTTAAATGGGACATGGTCACCAGAAGCAAGGAGGATGGTGGATTAGGAATTCGGAAACTAGCCGAGATGAATACAACTTTTCTTGCGAAATTGGGTTGGCGTATAATGATGAATGAAGATAACCTATGGATTCGGTTGTTTAAGGCAAAATCATACGCGATTCAGTCGTCAGATTGCACGCAGTGGTGCCCGAAACCAAATATGTCAAATGCATGGCATGGTATACTTAAAGCAGTTCCTAGTCTACACCAGGGCATCAGAAAATTGGTGAGAAATGGTAGAGATACGCTGTTTTGGAGAGATGTCTGGCTAGGCGATACACTTCTTGAAGACATGGCCATTTCCCCAATCCCTCTAGAAGACATCAACAAGTAAGTGGTCGATTACTGGGACACAGGTTGGAAGTGGAATAGACTCGGGAATCTACCGCCAGGTGATTGCTTGGATAGAATAGCAGCAATATTAATTTCTGAGGAGGGAGGCGAAGCAGACACCACTGGTTGGAAAGGGAGCTTGAGTGAGACTTTCTTGGTAAGCTCAGCATATAACATCGCGGCAATTAGAGAAACATCGGTAGAAGCAGCCAAATGGAATAACATTTGGAAGCTCAAAACCCCGAACCGGATCAAGGCATTTATATGGCTAGTCAGACATGACAAAATTCTGACCAATGCCAGCAGAAGAAGAAGAGGATTAACGGAAGACGATAGGTGCCTGAACTGCCCCCATGCGACGGAAGATTCAGATCACGTACTACGCAAATGCCCCTTAGCAGCGGAGATATGGTTTGTAGTGCTGCCGAGTCATCATGCTAGCCACCTATCTCGTCCACTGCTGGAATGGTTAGATAATGGTATATCTCTCAAAAACTCTGGAAACACTCCTGGGGATGATAAAGCTCTATTCGCAATCACACTATGGTGGATTTGGAAGTGGCGCACCGATGCCATCTTTAACAACAAGACAAGCCCCGTGCAGGCTAGAGTAAATTGGATTATGGCTCAATGGCTTGAGGTGAACAGCTCATTTATTAAAGCTGAAAACCAACTGAAGGTAGATCAACAAAGAAACTGGAAGAAGCTGTGCTGGGTAAAACCTCATGAAGACTATATGAAAGTGGATGTGGATGGCTCGGTCAATCTGACCACTAACAGAGCCAACTATGGAGGGGTATTAAGAGGCAGCAACGGGGAGTGGAGAGGAGGTTTTGTGTGTACCATTGGGACATGTTCACCTCTCCAAGCCGAGGCATGGGCTCTTCTACGAGGCATTCAAATGGCAATCCAGCTGGGATGCAAGAAGGTTATTTTCGAATGTGATTCGAAAGAAGTGGTTGAGTTCATGAATAAGAACACCATATCCAACACGATTGTTCATAACATTCTGACAGCCTGCAAGAAGGAACTGAGGCGAATTGAAACATGGAAGGTGGCATGGGTTGCACGGGAGCAAAACATAACGACGGACAAACTAGTAGCTCTGGCCAGTGAATTTTGTAATGGTCTCCATATGCTCCAGGAACCACCAGATGACATTAGAGGTACTCTAGAAAACGAAGCTGTAGGTATCCCATGTTGGCGAAATGTTTTTGAAAATAGTTAGAAGAATGTAATAAACCATTCTGAGTAACCCCCTTCCAATTGAAATAAAATAAAATAAAAATAAAAATAAAAAGCTCAAAGCTTTCCTCGCCCTCATCATGCGCGACCCTTGTACAAGGATCACGGTTTAGCAGTTTTGTACTAGTGATAACTGATAATATACTTCAATAATTGGACACATTATCAAGTAGGGAAGACTCAACAACTTAGAGAGTGTATTTCTACCCAAAAATAAAACAAAACAAAACTTTGATGTTCCTTTCAAAAAATCAATGACACTCAAAATATTTTCTATAATTTTTTTACAGGTATTACTGTTGGAATATAAAGTGGCTTGGAGTACCAGGCTGCTTGCCTAGAAGATCAATAGAGTATTTTTATCAATTCCATTTCTAGAATAAGAAAGGTTTGTTATCATTTGTTGGTCAAAACAATCCTTTAGGGATTGTCATAGAATAAGTAGATCATTTCTTATCAAATATTATATTCATGAGGTCTTTATTTAAGGGGTGATGAAGAAAAATCAATGTTTTTTTTATTATTATTTTTAAAAGGAAAAAAAATCAATGCTTTTAATTTGCTTATTGGGCCAAACTCTATTTAGAATTCAAGGTTATAGTTTTGATTAATATATTGTAAACCTTAACATTTAGGCTCGTCAAATAATTGTTGCCCTTAAGAGCAAATTCAAAAAATGTTTTTTTTTTAAATTTTATTTTATAAGCCTAATCAATATATTGATTTGCTAGAGTCAAAGCGAAAATCCACGCTCAAACTCAGTTCACTTAATAAAACTGAATGATTATGCACACATCAATTATTGATGTACAATAGGAAGACATAAATATGTTAAGGGCACAAATCATGCATAAACCCAAACACAACTTCATCAAAGTCAAGGGCACCAAAGAACATATAAAAGTGATTCAAACATATTGCACTGTATATTATTTGTAAAGGCGAACTATTGGTTCAATTTTTAATTACTGGGATGTTATACTAGACGCAAACTGCACCTAAAGGTTCCACACTACAATGTTTGGATGCAGGAGTTCAGCTTCTAATCATTACGAATTGAAGCAAGTTTTCACAATATATTATATTCAATAAAAGGTTTTTCTCTACAAATTAGTTAGTTTATTTCAATTACTAATTCAATATAGACAATTCAACACGTAAGTTCACCACTAAATCTAGTAATAGGATCTACAAGTCCAGATCACCAAAAATAAAGGAATCATGAATAGAGATAAATATTGGTGATCGACAATTAATTGTTAACTGATAGCTGTTAGCGAATTGGATTAGTCAGTTTGACAAGCTGGCGAATTGGATTAATCAGTTTGACAAGCTGATAGCTAGTAGTAGAAAGATTTCAATAATTAGCTGTTAGTTAATAGCTTATTATATGCAAAATACGAAGGCATTTAAGAGTATAATTTATTTTCTCAAAAAGCTAATCAAAAAAGCTACCTTGATTAGCTTTTTGAATTTTAGTGTTTTAGAACAATAAGTTGTTAAAAAAAATTGATTAGCCAAGCGTTCATATTGATTGTTTAATCAAGTCAAATAGCTAATAACGATCAAACAAGCCAAAATTAATAGATAAGCTAATTATGTTACCAAACAAGGCCATAGAGATATGGTTTTCTTAATCATGCACCCATAAACATAATCTCCAGGATGTTGTACAAAATTAATAATTCAAAACAAATTATAAATGATAATACAAATTATAAGAGGAAGAGTATTAATTTTGATTAAAAAAAAAAATTGTAATACTTTTACATTTTTGATTTTTTTAAAAAAAATTTTACATTTGATTTTTAGTATTACATTTTTCATCAAAAGCATTACACTTTCTTACACTTTACACTTTATCCCTAATTGATATTCCTAAGTATTACATTTCCATATTGACCCGATATGGCCCGACCCATCTCACGACAGTCTCACACAAGTATTAACCCAATAACAGGCAATTTGCATTCGAAGACAGTCAAAGAGTTTTGCTAACTCAAACAGGCATATTAACACCTAAAACAACAGTAAGAGGCATACAAGCAACACTAAAGTAGATCCATTGATACAAGCAAGATAAAGAAACCACCAATTCAGGATATTAGTGATTCCTCACAAACTCTGATACAAGAGCATTCTTTAACTGCCAATTAAGCAATTCCTGTTTTACCCCAGAATGTTAACAGTTTCTAATACTCCTGTTTGAGTATACCTTTTCATTCAGAGCTTCATCTAAGATTGAGTTATTTGTGTCTATTTACATACAACTGCACCAAACATATTACTCTAGAGTAGCAGATGCAGCCTGTAGAACACAACCTTTACATGATAATGATTACAATCAAAGACATGAATCAGAATCCAATCCTCCAAACACAATCTTGAAGTTAAACAACTTCACAGCTATGACTCACAAAGCTAACAGTGCACAACAAATGAAGCACAAATGCATGAATCACACTAGCAAGTAAAACATAATTCAATAAAATAACATGAATACTATCACATATATTAAAGACTACTAAGAATCATGCATGGCTAGAAAACTTTCCATGACTTCCTCCGTGAATTTGGGTGTGCGGAATGCACTTTACAATTTAGAGTAGATACCAAACAATTAAGAATAGTATCAGTCCCCTCTCAATTTAATTCATAACCAAAAATTTATGGGGTTCATATACAAAAATAGTCGTTCCTCCTTCCCATATCATCTTCTAACAATATGATCATTTCCTGCAGGCATACTTGATATAATTTTAAAATTTTTTGCTTTTAACCATTTCTAATGCCTATTGTAATTTTTCAATCAATCATCAATTAAATAATTCTCATACTTTCAATCCCTATGTAGGGACAAATAGCCAAAGAACATAAAATTAGCCAAAAAAAATCAAATTTCCAAAACAAATAAACAACAATTTATTAATTTAAACACAGACCAATAACTACTTCAATAATGCAAAACAGTCAAACCTCTAGGCTCCCCAATCAGCATTACCATTGTCAATTAGAACCACAGAGTGCATATCAATTGTATAGATAGAACAGAACAAATCATTGTCAACTACTCAACAATAATGGATTTTTGCCAAGAAATTAGAGCCATTAACTCAAATATCAAATGTCTCACAATGTGGATCAAGTACACAAAGGTTAAGTAAAATATTATTCAGTAATGATGATAATTTAAACAACAATTCCATTACCAAAATGGTTAAAATTGAAAACAGTTTGAAACACTAAAGGTACTCATTTGTCATGCAGAACACCCAAAATATCTTCATCCCTAAACAAATGGTACCTGCAAAAATCCCGGGAAAAAAAGATTCAAAAGGACACAAAAAGCAAAAAACAAAAAAAAATTGAGAGACACGTGTGTGTGTGT
This sequence comes from Ipomoea batatas, assembly GCA_002525835.2. NCBI lineage: Eukaryota > Viridiplantae > Streptophyta > Magnoliopsida > Solanales > Convolvulaceae > Ipomoea > Ipomoea batatas. The sequence goes on from CM008340.1 coordinate 13,729,725, forward strand.
GTGCGTATGATTATCATTTTTTGAGAAAAATAAATATCACTCACTCTTTATCATCCAATTTGACTTGTGTACCACCATAATCAGGCAAGAGAACATTATCACCTTCCTTGAGGGCTACCGGCACAACATTCCCAGACTTATCGCGGAGACCAGGCCCGACCGCGACAACTTTCCCGGAGTTAAGCTGCATTCAATCCAAACCAATTCGCATATATAAGCAACCAGTCAAAATCAGACTACACGAAATGAGATAAAAAAAAAAAAATTTACACTCCAAAATCCAATAAAAAATAGAATTGAACGCCGACCTGGGAGGATTTCTCCGGCAGAAGGATCCCGCTGGTGGTCTTGGCCGGAGCGTTGATTTTCTCAACCAAGACTCTGTTGAGAGTCGGCACAAGGCGTTTCCACGACATTTGCAAAGAGAGATTTTCGATCTGTGGTTGCAATCCGAGGAACGAACAGATATATCAGATATGCTAGAGGTAGCAGAAGATTCTAGGGTTTAGGGTTTATGTTTCTCCTGTTTAAGAGATGGAAACTAATTGGGTTTGGTCAGTATGGTCCAATTAGAATTGTAATTGGGCTGGACGTAAATGTATAGCTGAATGAAATATTATTGTGTTGACTTATAAATTTTAAAAAATTAGAGATGTTCAATTCAAAATTTTGAGAAGTGTTTAAAAGTTACTCCTACTTATTACTGCATTATTTATTCATTGGTCAAACTAAGTCATTTTATTCGTCCTATTTATTATTCATTGGTCAAACTAACTCTTTCTTCTCTGTTTATTTTTTTAGTATTTTTTTACTATTTTTAAATTTAATTTTTTGTGTTCAATAATACTTTTGGTGTAGTTTCTAAATATATTAGTAATTGACTCGTGCGATGCACGGAATCCACATCTACTTCATGTATTTAAAATAAAAATATTAAAAATTTATTTTAAATCAGTTATTAATAACGTATGTAATATATAAGTAACTTGTTGAACATCAATTTTCCTAAGTTAGTGGAAACAACAATTATTATATTGTTACGAAACAATAATAAATGAAATAACCTTTGTTTGCACAAAAAAAAATTCATAGATTATTAAAGACTTCTTGGTAAACAACATTAGTAGTTGAATTACAATGAATTTTTGACTCATTACAAATTAAGATCTTGAGACCTTTGTGATTGCTAACTCAAGATGCTGCAACATATAGTTAACCATGAACAAAATTTGATTTCTTCAATAGCTCGAGGTAACGTTGTATCTCTGACCACTTTGGGTTACATGTAAATGTAATAAATAGATTTGGATACCCAATCTAACGACAAATGGTCATTCTATCTTGGTAGTTCTTAATCATATACCTAGCTCCACCCATAAAGCTTGAGGGTAGGACTATGCGCTTTCCTTACGTTCTGGGTTCAATTTCACCACGTGTCAATGCATCTGACAATCCTTTGTATGCTTCGCACCTCAAAGTTTTTTTATTGTTCCTTATGAATAAGAGCCTTCCTAATTCAACCATGGTGTAAGCATCTATTAAGAACTATTGGAAAAGCCTCTTTGCGTAAAGTATGGTAAAAACTTCTCCAAATCGTTTATATATACGAAAAGAGAAATACTCTCTTGCTGAAACCCGTTGTCGCCCTATACATTGGCTTGCATGGTGTCCATCGAAAAGGATATCTTCCCTGAACCCGTCCTCGCCGTACGAGAAAAGTAGTAGATACTACAAAGGTAAGTATGTTGGGTTCAACTTAGTTATTCTTTTTAAGGCATCAGATTTATACTCAATCAATATGTCACGCTCGCCTAGCATTGGATCAAGGTCACCAACAATAAGCGCAGCAATCTCTGAGGTTGTGGGTAAGTTATATGTTCTAGCACCGCTAGACCTTTTACGAATTAGTCTCATTTTAATTTCAACCCAAGGGTTAGATTTGATCTTGAATTTAGCATTGCGGAAAAATTTGACCAAGACATTCTGCTAATCTAGAACATCCTTAATGTCAACAATAACATCAACGTCCCTACTATCATTGTCTTGATCTTTCCTAAATTGAATCCCATTGAAAAAACAAAATTAGAGTACTTTTCCATAAATGAAATGGTAGGAAACATACATAGATGTACAAAAATGTAAGTATTTATAAACTACCTGACAGAATTTATACGATTGTTAATCTCGTGATCTGTGTCGTGAATATACAATTGTGCGAATCTCGGCTAGAATAGCAAGCTTGCTAAACACATAGGATAATAAAAAAAAACAAAAAAAAAACAAAAAAAGAAGAAGAAATCCATGTGGCATGCTAATTCATCTTGTGAATGAGTATAATTTCTGGGTTAAGGACAACCTTAGTCTGATTTTTTTGCTTAGTTTTTTTTTTTTTTTGTCAAATGCTTAGTAGGATAATAAAAAAAAATAGAAAGTAAAAAATAAACATGGCATCCTAATCAGCACAAACTTGTTGTTAACCTACTAAAAATGTTAATTGCTCTTTTTTTTTCAGGTTCAAAGATGAATTTGGAGCTTATTTGAGTTCAGTGGCATAATTGTTATCCTTCAAATAGTTCAATGACATATTTGTACTTTTTCCCTATTTTTTGAAAGTATTAATTAATTGTGTTTCTCATCCTGCTAGTGTACTAATATTTCCTGTTTGGAAAATGATGATATAGGATTCCGATGCCATTTTAAAGTTGAATATTAATAAGAAATTAAATTACCTCGTTCCTATAATAGACATAAGAAATGATACTAATAACCATTGTTCCACATGTTAAATTTTCACCCGTGCTACTATAACTCAAGCTTGAAAAGGAAGTGATACTCCTTTTTAGGGTGTGTTTGGAAAGCAGAAAAATGATTTCTGCAAATGTTTTCTGCAGTCATTTTCTAGAAAACAGTTTCATTTATTGTGATTGGTTGCATTCTGGAAAATTATCTTTGTGTGTTGGTTTATTTTCTAGAAAATGAGTAGAATTATAATTATATATTTTATTATTTTATTTAAAATATAAAAATATATATATAATAATATTATTTATTATTAAAAAAATAAAGACAAATAAAAAAGAAAAAAAAGAAAGAAAAAAGGGAATTGGAATGACAGAAACACGACTTGTTATTCATTGCAGCCACCCCCAACCCTTTCACTCAAGCCATACGTGACGCCACTCTTCACCCCTCTTTCGGAAATAACTTTCGGACTTTTTGTTTGGAAGTTGTTTTCCAAAAAAAAAGGTCATTTTCCATGGTCAACGAAAATCATTTTCCGCTGACCGCATTTTTCAGACGTTGCCAAACACCAAAAGCCCAAAAAATGATTTTTGAAAATCATTTTCCGAGTTAGAGGAATCTGCTAAGTAGATATAATAGAAAAACTATTATATTAAAAGTTAAATTAAAACAAATAATTTGTTTTAATCTGCAAGTAAAACTATCACCTTTCACGAAAATGGTCAAGCTCAGGTAAATCATGATTGAAGTTGAAGACCCTACAAATTAGGTTGATGGAGGGCTTCCGAGATGCGGTTGAACAAAGCGGTTTATAATACTTTCCCTTCGATGGACACCAGTTCACCTGGGAGAAGTCTCGAGGGAAACCAGAATGAATTCAAGCCAAGCTTAATAGGGTACTGGCCACAGACGATTGGCGTGAGAAATTTCGTGGAGCTAGGGCACAGTCGATTATTTCCTCAAAGAGCGATCACATGCCGATTCTACTGCAAGTAATTAGGGAACATCCACGCCAGTACCAACACCATTTCAAATTTGAGAATCTTTGGTTGAGGGAAGCTAGGTGTCGGGAAATTATTATCAACAGTTGGATAACAACGAGGGATTTGGAGCTTTTTGATCGAATTGATAGGTGCACGGCTGTAATCTGGAGGTGGGGGGAAAACGTTCACGAAAAATTTCAGACATCGCATTGAGTACTTGGAAAAACAAATGGTGATTATGAAAAGGAGGACTTATCCCCAAGGTTGTGCTTTATTTACTAAAGCTCAATTTCAGCACCAACGAGTCATTGAGCATCAAAATGATTACTGGAAGCAGAGGGCAAAAGAATTTTGGCTAAAAGAAGGCGGTCAGAACTCTACATTCTTCCACAATTATGTTCGTAAGAGGCGCACTATAAATCAATTGTCAAGGCTCAAGAATGAGGATGGTGAGTGGGCGGAGAAGGGAACTGAGCTGAACAATCTCATGGTCAGGTACTTTCAAAACTTGTTCACAGGCCAAACTGGGAATTCCCATATTGTTACTGATTGTATCCAAAACAAAGTTAACCAGGCCCAGAATACGTGACTTCTTAAGAAGTTCTCTAATGAGGAACTCCGAACTGCTCTCTTTGACATGAAGCCGGACAAATCCCCGGGTCCTGACGGATTTTTTCAACACTATTGGGATCTTCTGTGAAAATTTTAGAGTCTCCAGGTCCTTACTAGTGGGTAGAAATTCAACCCAAATTGTGCTAATTCCAAAAATTTCTAAACCTACCACCATGGGTGATCTTAGGTCCATAGCCCTATGTAATGTGTTGTACAAAATCTTAGCCAAAGCCCTCGCCAATAGAATCAAACCCCTCTTGAATGACTTGATCTATGAAAATCAATGTGCTTTTGTTCCGGGTAGGATGATCACTGATAACCTCTTGATAGCCTATGAATCTCAACATTTTTTGAAAAGGAAGTGTCAGGGGAAGGTGGGGAGTATTGGTATGAAATTAGACATGAGTAAGGCCTATGATAGGGTTAACTGGAAGTTGGTGGAGGATGTGCTCTTGAAATTGGGGTTCGATATGGTTTTTGTGGCTATGATATCAACTTGTATCCGGTCTGTATATTTCTTCATTGTCTAGGAAGGTCATACTTTAGGCCCTATCACCCCTCAGCGGGGCTTGAGGCCGGGAGACCCACTGTCTCCTTACCTGTTCATCTTGATTATGGAGGGATTGAGTGCGATGATCAATAAGGAGGCCAGGGCTGGGGAGCTACATGGGATTGTTGTTGCTAAAGGAGCCCCGGAAATAACTCATGTTTTTTGCAGGTGATTGTTTTCTTTTTTTTTTTTTTTGCAGAGCAAATTCGCTGGAAGTAAGGCTCCTGAAAGAAACTCTGGCTGAATTTTCAGCTGCCTCAGGACAGGTTATAAATTTTAGCAAATCTTCCATCTTCTTCAGCAGAAACGTTGACAATATTACACGAGAGGTGGTCTCGGAGATCATGGGCATTGAAGAAGGACCTACAGGTGGAAAGTACCTTGGACTCCCCTCTCTAATAGGCAGGAAAAAGAATGAAGTCCTGGGTTTTATCAAGAACAAGGTGGTGGGCAGAATAAATAGCTGGAACAATAAATTCCTTTCAAGGGCAGGAAGGGAGGTGCTAATAAAGAATGTGTTACAAGTTATTGCTTCATATGCGATGAGCATATTCTTACTCCCCCTGGATCTGTGCAAAACTATTGAATCTGTGTTAAATGGTTTTTTGAAGATCGGTGCAATGGGTACCCGAATCCTAACGGGGTGGCTCACCTCCTCTCTTGTTTACTCATATTCTAGGATAACGTCATTGGGAAAACCGACTTTACATAGAGCTCTATGCTTTTTCAAAGGCGGTGCAATGGTTGCCCCAAATCCTAGCAAGACTGCTCACCTTGGATCTTACCTCTAGGAGTGGCCATTTTTAGCCTTTTTTCTTTCTTTCTTCATTTCAACCCTCGTGCCTTTTTCTAGGGATAAGGAATTTACTCTCAATTCTCACCATAGGCTCACCTTTTGCCCCATGCCCTACCAAGATTAGTTCAATTCCGGGCTTCCCTTGCAATTATCTTTCTAAAATTAAGGGGTGCACACTAGGGGTGGGCATTTCGGTCTTCGGTTTAGTTTTATTTCGGTTTCGATTTTTCAGTTTTAAAAAAATTAAACCATTCAGTTTAACATTAGAGTTCGGTTCAGTTTGAAATGGTTCAGATTTAATTCAGTTCGGTGCTCGGTTAGGTTTACGACCGCCGAATTTCAACATTTCCTAAGCGATAAGGCGGTCGGGGGCATCGTAATAACTATGCATGAAACACCACATAACCCAAATCCAAAGCCTAATATCTAAATGTTAAATACCAACATAAAAAATTAACAATTCAAATAAATTAAAATAAAAAATAAAACTGGAATTACAAAACACAACCTCATCTCTATCGGATCACAACCAGTCTAGATTTGCCTTTCCTGACTAGTCGCACTTTTCCTTACTGGTTCTACAACCGTCGCCATTAATATGGCGTAATCATTGCGCCTCCTTGACTCTCGCCGGTTACCTTTTCGAGATAACAACCGTCTTGCCTGGCAACCGTTACGAAAAGCTCCATGTCCGTCCGATTTGGGACATGTGTCACAATCCCCTCGTCCGGCTATCCTCATAAATATCCTTCTATTTCCCTCCTTTGTAATTTTCAATCCTTCTTCTTCCTTCGATGCTTTCCTCTCACTCTTGGCTACTCCGATCGCCTTTTCTTCCTCCGATCATCCCTCTTTCGTCATCTTCTTCTCCCCAAAATATTAGTTTCTTCCTTTTCTCCCTTCTCTATCGCAATGTCATCTTCTTCTGTAGCGTCCTCCTCATCTCGTTGCCAAGGCAACACTATCTTTCCGACCACCACTTCTTCCCTTCAACCGATAGCTGCTACCCAAGCCACCTCTAGGGCCCGAGTCATGGAGAGAGACTCGGGTTACTTTGAGGACTTGGAGCGCCCCATTCTTCTTCGTTTCACCATTTCTGCCATCGATTGTGCTCATGCTCATCGTCTGCTGGGCTCGGCGGCGGAGACGCGGGAAGTTGTTGAGCGGTCGAACACCAATCCACCGGAGGGTGGTTTTGTTGGTATACACTACCAGTCAATTCGCTGCGGCTTCTGAGTACCCATTCTCCCATTTCTCAACACTCTTCTCAATTACTACGGGTTGGTGCTTGGACAGCTAGTGCCTAACTCGCATCGCCTTCTGGTCAGTTTCCTTGCCGTCCTCTATCGCCTCAAGAGGGAGGCTTCTCTAGATCTCTTCTACTAGCTTTTCTGACTGACTGCGGTCAGTATTGTGGCTCCCGGGCATGTACAAATTCGTGCTCGGGATGGTCACAAATTTTTGGACAAGTTAGAATCGTCCCATAAGGGATAGAAGAAGGAGTTCATCTTTGTCAGGCCGGTTGCCCCACACCCACCTTTCAATTTTCCTCTTACTTGGGTAGCCTCCTACTACCGTTTGGATAGGAGGTCACTATGTCTTCCTGATCTCCTGCTGATAAATAATATTTTCATGGATAATTCAGTTTACTTTTTCTAATTAATAAATAATTCTTATTAGTTAATGTATTTTTATTATTATTATTAATTATGTTTTTTTTTGCCTGCTATATTATTAAGTAATGGGCTGTTTTATTTCTTCTCTGATGTTGTTTTTCTCTCAATTACCAATTAAGTTGATAGCCCATTGTATTGATTACTTGAGTCTAATTTTGGCCCATTGAATAAAAACCCTCATCCTTCCCTTCCTATCGTCGGTCAACAACAATAGAGACGCCAACGATGAAGAAGTCGCAGAGCTAATTCGTTTCTTTTCTCAACGAGCAAGAGCACCAAGAATCCCATGATTCAATAGACCCAGTCTTTCTAAATTTGCGGTCAGCCATTGGAGATCTCTGAACTGAAGAAACGGTCTCACTAGTTGCCTTGAATTGCGAACGAAGTTGGAGCAGATCACGGACCAGCTTGGGGAAGCAGTTGAGGCTGAAGTGTTATAAATAGAGCTCGTTCGAAGGGGTTCTGGATAACTAATCTGTCAGCTCTACTCTGGACCACTTCCAGAGACGATAAACGAAGGAGGCACTCGGGTACAATTTTTCGTTCAGCGGACGTCGGCGGCGGTCGCTCCTGGTGTTCGGCGGTGGTGTTGATTTCTGGGCGAGCAATCTTACCTGCGAAATTAATTCTAGCAGCAAATCTCTTTGGTAGCAGCTCCTCACGTTCTCTGGTTCTCTTTCTTTTAAACATTGTTTTCTCCCTTTTGTTTCAGTTGATGTTATTTGAGCAATATTCACTGTCATTCTATTAGAAATATTGATTTGTTGATGTTGTGTTAAGAATGTGGTATGAAAACAAAGCTACGAATTAAATTTAGTTTGGTGTTGCTTGGTAATTTCTTTTGCCTAATGTTGAGAGTTAAACTGGATGTATTTAGAGTCATGAGTTCTTAGAATTTGATCCTCCTGTTTAAGTTCCTGCAATTTTCTTTCTCCTTGGTTCTAAGCTGTTTTTCCTAGAGTAATTGCGATTAAAGCTCTATTTTGAACTCTTTAAAGTTGTTTTATTTAATCTTTTCATAAGTTCAGTTTTTTTTATTTATTGCATTGTATTAATTCCCTGTGGGATCGACCCTTGCTTTTGCACACTATCACTACACTGACTCGTGCACTATCACTAAGGATCATTCTTGTGGCATAAGTGAGGTGAAAAATATCAACAAAAAAATATTCAAAAAAAATAATGAGAGTGTTTATTTATTTATTTTATTTGCTATAAATTCAGAGATTCTACTTCGCTGAATCAGCCACCTACACATGTACCATAAATAAATAAATAAGTGTTGTGGTCTGGTTTATGAGTACAAACAAAATTGAAAACCCAAACATGCCTGGCGTAAAATGACGAGGTTTTTTGGGGAAGTTCTCTTTGGAAAAAGCCATAAACAAAAAAATAATGAGTGAACTTTGGAAGAGACGAGCTTTTGCATTTTAATTTTCAATAAATGCCTTTGATCCTTGTACCTTCATGTTTTTGCACCTGCACTATGATAGAATGATTTTGAATTTGACTTAGGTTACATGTTGTGAAATTTTCATATTCATTTTATTGAGTTTTTGTACAACTTATATACGGGGTACCAACACACTTGCACAAGTTTTATTTTGTGAATAACGAATTAAGTTATTTAATTTCTAGTCGAGTGTTTTATGCATCCTTTGAGCTGGCACTAACCTTGCGTTGATGAGGCAATAAATTTGTAAGGCTATTTGAGTAAAGCTCAATCTAATACTTGGTTTTATCTCTTTTATTCGTTTTCACCTGCAGCTAGTCAAGGCCTTAGTTGAGGAAGAATTTCTCTCAGCTTGTTGCTAGTCTCGCTTGAGTGCCATGCAAATGGCTGGTATGCTACCTACAGGCGTGGCCAAAATAGGTTTGTCTTTCTCTTTCATTCTCTTCTTGACAACGTCTGCGTTGTTTGTTTCTGCTCTTACTCTTATTCTTTTCATGCAACAACGACACTGAGCAGTCGGCCAGCTGCTAGCGCCCGGGCCGCCGTATCTAATTGCCCACCATCCTCTCGCTCGTATCACCGTGGCCACTGCCGAAGAAGCCATCACTATTTCTTCCGAGGACGATCAATCGTCTCCTTCTGCCACCATGACGGATCGCAAGGCACTCCTTCGCACGCAGGGTCTAGCCCACCTGACTGCCACCGAGAAGGGTAAAGGCATGGCTAGTTCTGGCTCCAAATCATCCCCAAGTGCATGCAGCCTGGGCCAACTGGTCATTGGTGGGTCTCCAGCTGCTAGCGCCCGGGCCGCCGTATCTACTAGGTGGAGAGAGTCAGCCTCCTCAACTACGCTACCCGCTCGTCAATCAGGGAGGAAATGCCCTAGTGAGACTATGATTGAGCATCCGGCTGCCAAAAGGATACTGGTCGGCCTAGAGGCCAATGAGAATGAAGCCATTCATAAGGGAAAATACCATGTGGGCGACTAGCTAGACAAGGTTGTCTTCCTTCACGACCTGGACTTCATTGAGGGGTTAAACGTCGAGGACCTTCTGCTCGGGGCCTCTCATCGCACCTACCAGGTACTTGCTACTCCCAGACAGTCTTCTTATTTTTCCATACTTAACCATTTTTTATTATGATATTTCTTTCATTGCTCGCAGTCTTTGATGTCTCAACTAGCACTCCGCGAACGCCATAAGGCTATCATATCTGAGATGGAGGTTTTCCAAGCTGCTCGGGCGAATCACGACAAGCAGATAGAGGAGTTGAACCTCCAGCTGGCCACTACTAACTCTGCACTAGAGGCCGAGCAGTGACGCAACGAGCTATCGGCGCTGGACCTTCAAACTAGCCGCTTGGTTGCGCTTACTACCTACAAGGAGTCGGAGGAGTTCTGAAAGGATGCCGAGTAGTATGCCTGAGAGCGCGCTGAGTGCATTGCTTAGGACTGGCTGGCTACTCCGGAGGGGTTGAAGTTCTCAGCCGAGATGGGTGGCGAAGATTACCAACTGGGCTTAGCAAATATGCAGAAGACAATATATGCTGCCCTGGCCAGTCGCTACGAAGGCTTCAAACCAGAGAACTACGGGCTCCCAACTGTTCTAGAGCAGGTACAACAGCACTCAGCTATCCCCGTACTTGATCAAGGGATGCAGTCCTGGACCATCAGGTTGTGGGACATGATAGCGGTCTACATATTCCTTTGGACTCCGACTACTTGGACTCGGCCGCTAATCAGCAAACTCTAGCTTGGGGCTCTAGGACGGGCCTACTTGATCTACAAGAAGATGAAGATGCATCTGATAGCCTTGTAAGGCGTAGCTCAAATGTTGTTGCTACTGTCGCGGCTGCCCTCGCCTCTAGACCAACGGAGGAGACTGCTAGCCAATCAGCCAGCTAGGATAGTTTTTAGCAGTTTTTTCCCTTTTCTGCCTTCTTTTAGTAAACACTTGCCTCCGCCAAGACCTTTTTGCTTTTTAATACTATCTCCTTTACTTTCCATAGTCGCTTTTATTTTGCTTGCGTATCTTCTCTATTTTAGCTAAGTGTTTTTCTCACCTAACCCGACTGGCTGCCATAACTAACCAGTTTCCATTTTAGCGTTTTTCCCAAGTCATTATGTTTGCTTATTCTATAGCTGTCAGTCTGATCCATCACAAAGCTTTTCCCTTTTATCTTTTCTGAGGGACTAACAGACTGCGAGTTGTCTTTTTGTGGTTATTCAATCGTAGTGAACATGACTTTAGGCTTAGGCTTCTTTTTATCCCTCCCAAGTCCATTTTCTTGCTAATAAATATGACCGTCTTCCTTGAAAACTTTATAAGTTTTTGCTTTCTTGATCATGGGGCCAAAGAAGGACACAAAGGATCGTACCGAGAGCTTCTTGTACGTAGCTAGATACATTATGTGTACACTACTGCCCGTATCGACTAGTACCATTCGAACCACTATCCCCTGCCATCCATCGTAATGACCAAGGCATCATGGTGCGGGGTTGGATCTTACGATAAGTCTTCATTAGTGAACGTGACGAGCTCTCGGCACGACCTCTTCTGATCAAATTCCTGGGTGGCGACTGCCCTAATGTATAATTACCTGACTCACGCATTTCGAGCGCCTACCGTATCTCCCCCCACAAGGTCTCCAATGATCATGTTAATAACGAGTTTGCCTTTCCAGCTTTTACTACTTTCTCCTTCTATTAAGGGTTTCTTACCCTTATCCACCACCTTTTTAGCCGGTTGGGGAACATTATCCCGCCGCCAAGGCGGTACGGAACGATGCCATTAGTTGGTCAGTCGCCCACGTTGGAATAACTTTTCGAGCTCGGCTTTTAATACCCCGCAGCCTTCCATAGAGTGTGAACTGTCCCAATGATATCGGCAGTATGTAGCACGCTCATCTAGCACCTACAGATTATCCCCAAGACGAACGGGTAGTGGAGGTGGCAACTGTTCTTGTACTTCTTGGACGGGTTGCACAGGCGGCTGATAACTGCTCTATCCTAATTTGTCATGCACTCTCCTGGAATTTATTCACCCCGAAGTGACTCCTTTTGCACGAGTATTCTTAGAGTCCTCTGGTCGGGGTCGCTTGGATGCACCGCCAACCTACTTTCTCTTTTGCTTGACTACTTCCTCAATATCTACTAACTGATTGGCTCTCTAAATGGCCTGAGCATATGTCCACGGGTTTTCGTCTCGCATTTTTCCATACTGTCCGTCTGGGTGTAAGAATTTAATGAAGAAAGCCAACGATGTCTAGTCATCCCATCCTCCTTCGACCGCCTGGACTTCTTTCTGCCATCTAATCAAGAAGCTTCGCAGGGGGGGGGGGGGGGGGGGGGGGGGGGGGGGGGGGGGGGGGGGGGGGGGGGGGGGGGGGGGGGGAGGNNGTTGTACCCAAGCTAGGTCAGAGAACTTATTTTTAGGCCTCATACTGCCTGCATAATGTGTCACGAAAGCTTCTGTAACTGTTCGAAACAACTGATCAATCGAGCGGGCAATCCAGCAAACCATCTCTACGCCTGACCAATTAGTGTAGGTACAAATGCCTGGTAGACCAACTGGCCGGCAGCACCGGCTGCCTGCATCTTAGCCTGGTAACTGATTACGTGATCACGCGGGTCCCTGGAACTGTCGTATGTAGGATGCTCAGGTAACTTGAAGTTGGTGGGTGCGCTGTAATTCCTTACTTCATCTGTAAACGGATAAAAAGTCATCAATGGTCTAATAATCGACAACTTCTTCTCCTCCATTTTTCGTTTCAGGCCCCTAACCTCCCTAGCCAGGTTCGCAACGCCAAGCTCATCAGACCAGGCGCGTGCTTTCCTGGAAGGTGTTTCACCACTGCTTTCTTCATTTTGCGGCAAATTTTCCCGCTCATGCCAATTAATTAGACGTCTACGCAAGTCGTCTTGCCTGAGTCTCGCTCCAGAGTGCTTTACATTCCCCCTTTAGTCGGTAGGCGGGCGACTTCCGGCTCGACTGTTCAACCGATCTCTAATTGATCGAGCGGAAGCTGTAGGACCCACATGCGGTTGCGCAGACGACCGATTATGAGTTTGGCTGTTAGCATGATCATCTGATCGCTCGGAGTAAACAATGTGCTGTGAGGCTGCTTGCCTTTTGTTCCATAAGATGGGGTACCTACTGCTCAAGCGGTAGGGCCAACACACCTACTCTTCCACAAGCCACAATCACCAGTGTAATTACCTCAGCAATACCTGGTGCCGGAGCTGCCAGGGGATTGGGTGTTGCCACTATCACCGCTATCTGAGGTGCAGTTAGTCGGGCATTATTAGCTACCGATTGTTCTGCTGAGTTGTGACGACTGAGCTGTTGACGTGAGTGATGAGTCTCCTCCTAGGGCGCGGTCAGCTTCCTTAGGGGCGATGACGATTATGTTTCCATTTACATTTCTGTTTGCCACAGCATTAGTGTTCAGGTTAGTCGGGCCTGAGCGCCGACTACGTCGTGTTGTATCATAGTACTAGTATAGGAACGGGACTTTTTGTATCAGTTCCCCACAGACAGCCTCAATGTTAGTTTTACGGCTATGAGACAACCGTTTCGACTGGCCAACACTACTGTAAAGCTTAAGTAAAATGATTAAACTTAAAAGAGAATAACTGTATTTGTATTCCGACTCAAGAGAAAATGAATAATGAGCTCCCCCTCTCCCCCACCCCCTTTACAATATGACCCTAGGGGGTTATTTATACAAGAATAATAAGCATGTTCAAGGAAATAAGTAAAATACTTAACAAATATGACTTAGGAAAGCAGTTTTAGGGCTGCACAACTGCTATGGGAGTTAACAAATTCTGATGAAGGCAACAACCCCAAATCTCGACTCAAATCCCAAATTCTACGTAAGGTAACCGCCTTTTGGTATGCACCCGGTCGGGCACCACCTCCCGGCTACCTGCTCGGACTGAGCCACACAAATTTACACAACCCGAGCTACACATCCGTTCATTACTCGGTCAGCCAGTGAGCTCCAGATACCGGTGTTCTCGGGGCAGGTACCCTAATCGGGGTATCCATCAATTTTGATTCTTGTCATTTATAATTTTCTTACAAAACATGTTATAATATATCATAAAATTCTTCTTATTATCTAGTTCAACACCCATACCAACATTCTCAACATTATTATTTTTATCTATAGTATGATGAGACTTATATGCTTATTACTTATATAGTATTAATAAGAATCAACAAAAAAATATATTTCAAAAAAAATTCATAACAAATTACTTATATAGTATTAAAAAATTCATAACAATATTGAACACTAAAATTTATAGTAATAGATTTTTTAAATAAAATATTTAAAAATATAATTACTAGTTGCATAAAATTAAAAAAAAGTTAAAAATATAATATTAATAATATATATATAAAAAATTATACTTTATATACTGCTAGGCATCAAGCAAAGAACTATTATTTGCAATAGCAATTTGGGACTGCGAATAGCAACAAGGTGCTACTGTTTGCAAGCCCAAATTACTGTTGCAAACAGCAATTTGCTATTCGTAATAGCTTGTTGTTAATATATATATAT
>CM008340.1:13798425-13808696 GCA_002525835.2 Ipomoea batatas
GTTGTGCCTCTTTGTAACACCCCGAAAATTCCTACTACTCTTCTGAATATTATAAGGGGGTTATTTTTCTTATTAAATAACTATTTTTAATAATTATAAGTATAATTACTTCCTACGGGCCTGAGATTACATACTCTTATATATATAATATATTGTTAAGATTAATAATAAATAGTCTATGGCCCAATATTTCCATTTGATATATATATATATATATATATATGTATTCCATACTATATTAATTATTATTGAGCCCACATGAATTATATTTCTTAAGAGTTATAATAAGCCCATGATTATATATATATATATATATATATACTTGTTTTCTATGGACTATAGTTGAACCATTCTTATAAACTACTATTTTTGGGATCTAAATATTTTAAGCCCATAACTATGAGTGTGTATATAAATATTTCTTGGACTATGATTAGTCTTGTATACATATTATATATGAGCCCAAAGGAGTGCTTGACCCAACTATCCTAAAATGATCCAAAATCCCAAAAGGGAAACCTAGGTTGCTAAAAATAGGGTAACACACATGGTATGCATGAATCGTCTCTGCCTCTCCCTTCCTATTCTCCCGATCGCATGGGTGGAGCTACTCCTCTCATTCTCCTCAAGTAGACGACGCCGACAGCTTGGACGGCGGGGGCGACAGTTCTCCGGCTATGGACCTCTATCGTTCCTCTCCTCGCACGGCACTAGAAGGTGAAGCCACCGGCAGCAATGGCAAGAGAAGACCGAGGCAGCATGAACGTCAGCCTCCATTCCATCCTCTCCTTTCGTCTCTAATGATCGGCGATGATCTCCGACGTGCAACCCCTCCGGCGGTGAACAGCGGCTACGTCTCCTCTCCAGCGGCAAAACGGTAGCTTTTGTCTCCGGCAGCGAAGCAGGACGGTGTGGCGGCAACTTCTTCTCCCCTGTTTTCTCCCTCGACGTGAGTCACGCAACGACTGTCGAAGGAGCCGTGCGGATGAGTGCAGCGGTGGAGTCAACGGATCTTCCCTCTCCGTTAAAGCGTAAGGCGGAGCAACTTGACGGCCTGGTTATCTCCGCTATCCCCCTCCGTTCGGCGAAGTCTCCAGCAGATAGCTCCGGCTTCCAAACTCCTCCGCGACGCAGCAGCAAATGAACGGAGGACTCCGGCAAGTATGGCATCGGCAGAACGGAACTCGCGTCCTCTTCCTCCAAGCAGCGAGCATCACCGACGTCGAAGGAGCAGCGGCGGCACGTCTTCGTCTTCCTTCCGGCAGTGCATGGCTGTGACAATGGGATTCGATCGTGGAAGATGGCTTTATGTCTGCTGTTAGCGGAGTTCGACAGAAAGAATGGAGTGGCGTGGTGGCAGAGCTCCCATGGTTTAAGCCGAAGGGCTTGGGTTCGAGTCTTAGCTACGTAACTGTTTAAGGTAATCCCTCCCTTTTAGTTTATTGACTAGTTAATCCATAGCTTAGGGTGGTGATGTTTGTTAATCTTTAGGTTTTATTAGTATTATATAGTAATCGTACCTCTAAGATTAATTATAAGCCCCGATGATCATGGTTGATAAGGGTAAGTCCAATTAGTGTTTGGTTTTGGACTATAGGCGATTGTTATTGTTATTAGTAATAGTTAAGTGACCATATTAGACTATATTAAATTCTTCAGGTTCACGATTATGGACCTAGCTTATGAGCTTAGGATTGACGTTGCCTTGGATTAAAATGCTTTTGGGATTAATTACGCTTCAAAGGTAACCATCCATGTCCATCAAAATCTATTTTATTCACCTATTCTATATATAATGATCTTGGTGTTGGAAATCCGGAAATTTCTTGTTATTTGGCCTATTTCTTGGATGTATTTTGTTGGATTTCATCTTGATCTTTTGCTTTGTGTTGTATGATCAATGATGTTGTGGATTTCCTTATTTTTGGACTCTAAATTGGATGAGATGTGAGTGGATTTGGTCTGATTTTGTATTCTGGAAATGGTGTTGTTCATGTCTGCTTTTGGTCTCTGGAATCTGGGATTTGGGGTTGGCCTTGCGGAAGACCTGAACGGCACAATGTAACCCGCGAGGGCGATCCGCAAGGTGGCGACGGTGGTGTTGGGCGGAGGGGAGAGGCCCGTTGAGGGGGGGTCCGTCTCCTCTTTGCGGAGGAGATCGGCGGAGAGGTGTGCTCCGTTGAGTGGTTCCGTTAGGCCACTGGGAGTTCGATTCTAGTGAGCGTTTTCTCTGTTGTTGTCTGTTGTTCTCCTTTGTTTCTGATTATTGTTGGATTGTTTGTTGGGTATTTTATACCATAGCTTGGAGTATCGATTCATGTCTTTGGTTTCCATTTTTGGTATCCTTGATCTATTGATCCTTTGATTCATAATCTGAGAGTTGGTTTGTGTTCATATGTGAGATGAACACTTTGTGTTGGTTGTTTTAGTTGATGTTGGAGTATGAGGTTGTGATGGTGGTTTGGTTGATGTTGTTGGTGGTTGTGCTACTATTGACTGTGCTACTATTGGTTGAGCTACTATTGACTGTGCTACTATTGACTTCTGACTTTGGACTTCGGTCCCTGTGATTGGGTTGATTACCCCTGTGATTGGACTTCGGTCCCTGTGATTGGACTGTCGGTCCCTGTGATTGGACTACGGTCCCTGTGATTGGACTTCGGTCCCTGTGATTGGGCTCATCACCCCTGTTTGACTCGTGACTATCTGACTTCTGACTATGTGGTTTGACTTGGTTGATTGGTTGGTTTGAGGGTTGGAGGGTTGAGTTGGGATTCCTTCTCGGTTGATCGTTGTAGGTCCTTTGTGTTATTCGGTTGATATCTTGTTACTCTCGTTGAGTTTGGTTGATTCCTTTTGGATTGTTGTTCAGTTGGCATCTCGGTTGTTGGTTCGTTATTGCATTATGCTTCGTTGTCGGATATTGGCTTGTTTGACTGAGTCTTGGTTATTGATTCATTCAGCTTATTGTTGTTGAGTATCGGTTTGAACTATTGAACAGTTTGTTGGTGTTTATATTCTATATGGGTGTGTAAACCTATTTACAACTTATATGTATATCTATATCTCCTTGCGGGTGTGAATGGTGGTTGCTTAGTAGTCTTTTGCTAATGGTTCTTTGTGTGTTTTCCAGGTTTGCCTTAGAGTCTATGCGTGAGCGCGATAGAGATACACCCGTATGAGGAGGCTTAGTTCGTAGTTATGTTTTAGTTTTATGCTTTGGCCTGTGAGCCGTTTGAGACTTTATTATACTCTTGACCAATGTTTCGAATAGTGTTGATTATGGATTGAGGATTTATCTTATTTTATGAATGACAGCTTAGTTTATCCTTATGTTTAGCCTGTGCATCTAGGCTGTGTTTATACCTAGATGTGGCATGACGCCCTTAGGTTTTAAATTCGCTTCCGCTATGTTCTGTTTGGCTGAGATAGACAGCTGTTTTGTTGAGTTTTTAGCTATCTCAGCTCGTGTGAGGTTGGGGTGTCACACTCTTCCTTGTGGGTTTCTTGTTGCGCTTGATGAAGCCATTTGTGATCCTTGGGTATTTTTCCTTCTAGTTGCTCTATTAATTTCAGGAATGTAGGGTAGTAAACCTTGATTTCCTTTTGCTCTCGTGTGCATTCACCTAGTAAAATTATCAACGAAACGAAAATTTCCACAATTGAATAGAAGTAGTCAATTGGGTTAGTAGCAAAAACAAGTAAAAACAAAAAAAAATTAAGTGGAATGGATTAACATTTCTCAAATCTAGCATTCATGCGATCAAAGTAAACAAAAACAAATGACAACCTATTGCCATCCCCGGCAACGGCGCCATTTTGACATTGCGGTTTTGCGTAGGGTTGGAGTGTCAAAAGATATTTATGTTAAAACGGAAGGTCAATGNAAAAATTCATACTAAAGAAGATTAATTAAAGAAGAAACATTAAAAAGTACTAAAATACTCAAGTATTAAGTCTATTCAATTTTTATTTTACAAATGAAAAATTCATACTAAAGAAGATTAATTAAAGAAGAAACAATAAAAAGTACTAAAATACTCATGTATTAAGTAATTATTTATTAGAGTTTAATGGTTATGTTGATTCATGGGTTAAAACTATAACTTTTTAAAGAGTTAGAGGTCTATATTACAACGGTAAATGGTTATGGACTAAAACAACTACCGAGAAAAAATTGAGAAACTAACAATGCATTTTTTCTTTTTAAATTTGTTCTTATCGTATTTAAAATATTTTAATTATTTTTAGTTTGTTGATGCTTTATCAAACTTCGCCTTTCTATACGTAAGAGTATTTCAAATATTTGGTAGAAGAGACACCATTTGGTATTATCTGGGAGAAGAGACGAAGGTTCGAACTTCGGCAGCGGTAGTGTGGGGTTAGGGTTTAGGGTTTAGGGTTTAGGGTTCGAACTTGTGCGCATCGGCATTTGACCCTGTCTACTGAGTCATTGAATTACCGTGATTTACATTCTCACAAATACTCTGTTAGGCCGGGGTGAAGGGGGGGTCCTTGGAGTTGGAATTCAACATTTTGGAAGAAGAGTATTTGAAATACTTCAAATAAATATAGAATAATTTATTGCCTTTACGGTTTATTTTAATGATACATTTTCATACAAATATTTTGATGAGTGGCTATAATTACGGAGTTACGTTGAAATTATTGGTAGTAAGAAAATGTAAACGTTAATTAATTAAGAGCAACGAAACACAAAGGGGAGTGAGGGCCAGAAGGAACCAGCTAAGGAAGAAAATTGAAATTCTTATACGACTTTATAAGAAGAATATAAATAATAAGTGGTACACAGCTAAAAAGCTCTATATATTAAAACCGACTAAAGGAAAAGAATACATTCCATCTTTGTATTTTTTCGATCTGTCCAATTATTTCATTCACGACATGGGAAACTTCACAAAAGTTCCTTGCTTAGTGTCGGCAGGAATCAGTTACACACTTACACACCACCCAAACAACCTCAATTGTTATACCATGTACTGGAGTGCATCTTATATTGTGAATTCTAATAAAAAAAATTATGTATCTGCTATTAACATAGTATGTGCTTTAAGTTAATAAATTATGTGTATATAAATAAATTGAAAGCACATAATGTGTTAATTACAGACATAAGTATATTATGTACTTACAATTAATATATTATGTGTATGTACTAAAAAAAATATATTATGTGTCTGGAGTTAACATATTATGTGTCTACAGTTAACATATTGACAGGATAATTGAGCAAGGTACTAGATCCGACCCGCTACGTCTAACCCATTAAAGCAAACAACGGTCAATAACAGATGGAGCGGCTATGTTACGGGGTGTTTTCTTGGTCAAGCTTAAGGCTATGTTACGAAAACGCTATCCCCTAAGGGATGGTACGGGGCCTGACCTCGCTCACTACCCTACGAAAGAGCCAACCTTTGACCGAGCCTACGGCCGGCCGATGTAAGCTATGAGTGCGCTAAGGGATGGTACGGGGCCTGACCTCGCTCACTACCCTACGGAAGTAGGGGGCTGGTCACAGGATAATTTGGCAAGGTACTGGATCCGGCCTAGTGAGTCTAACCCATTAAAGCAAACAACGGTCAATAGCAGATGGAGCGGCTACAAGCTAAGAGGCGAACACACTTATGAAGGCGGACGCTTGGAAGTCAAATGGTCACCAACACATTGAAGAGGGTAATTACTCCAGCGGATCCCCACCATTACTCCAATGGCTCCCACCATTATTAACCGACACATTATGAGTCTGTTACACTCACCAGAATAGCTGATGGGCATAGTATAAGTAGTAGACCATGTTTTAGAGAGGGGGGAGATGCAAACATTCTTATACTAAAACTATTGTACTTTACTTAGCTGAATATTACTCCGGTAACATTATTATCGACAAGCTAAGAGGCGGACAGACTTATGGAGGCGAACGCATGGAAGTGAAAAGGTCACCAACACATTGAAGAGGGGAATTACGTACTCCAACGGATCCCCACCATTACTCTAACGGCTCCCACCATTATTACCCGACATATTATGAGTCCGTTACACTCACCAGAAGAGCAGTTGGACATTGTATAAGTAGTAGACCCTGTTGTTAGAGAGGGGGTACACGCAAACATTCTAATATTGAAACTATTGTACTTTACTTAGCTGAATATTACTCCGGTAACATTATTACTGTCACATATTATGTGACATCAATTTATTTACATGCACATAATCTATTAACTATAGACATATAAGATGTTAACTGCTTACCATGCATGGCTTAGATTTAGCCTCAAGCTTTTCCACCATCGATTGAAATCTTTTAATTTCATGATTCATAGCCTCTACCTTTGCCTCACTAGCCACACTATCCTTAAGCTCATACATCCCGGCCCGGTTCTCCCTCTTGTTATACCCAAAAGATGTGTTGTTCGAGATTGTCTCAATCAAGTCTTCCGCATCGGAGGGTGCTAAAGATACAAAGGCACCATGTGACAAAGAGTCTAGAAGCATCTTCTCCTCGTCCATGAGTTCGCCATAGAAAGAACTAATTACATCCCACGGATGCAAGAGATCGGGTGGGCATTGTTTCTTCAATATATTAAACCGTCTCCACGCTTCACCCAAACTTTCAAGAGCACCTTGTTTGAACTCTTGAACTTGCTTTCTTATCTTCAAGGTCTTTGTTAGCGGGAAGAACTCATTCATGAATTCTTTGTGAAGTTGAGGCCAAGAACAAAAATGATGGTCATCTTGGCTATCAAGCCACCTGGATGTCTCTCCAATGACGGAGAAAGGAAATAACTTCAATCTAATGATTTCATCACTTACGCCTTCTTGCCTAAACATGCCACACACTCAGATGAATCTCGTAATGTGTACATGAGGGTCCTCCGATGGTAAGCCGCTAAACGGGCTATTTTACACTAGAGTGAGCACGGAGGGATGAATATGAAAGTTCAAATTCTCCAATGGTGGCACATATATGGAATTGTGCATACTAAACTTGGGCGTCATGTAGTCAGTTATAGATCTTCTTGGGTCATTTGGAATATCATATCATAAAATTCCTTCCACCCGGATAGGCTCCGAATGTGCTATGTTCTCCATTACGTTTGGTTCTTCCTCGATGGTAGGTTCACATGGGATTTGAACTCCCTCGTTTCTTTCTCCCGGTGGATGGTTTTGGATATGTGGTGGTGTTTGGGGTGGAATTCACCTTCCTTGAGATCCACCTCGATTGGCACTTGTTGAAGCCATTTCTTCCACTTGTGTGTGTTTCCTCCTTGTAACTCGGTTGATTTTCTGTATGAAAGGGAGTAGGCCTTGTTTGCCTTTTGCCCTTGTGTGCATTCACCTACAAGATAGCTCAAAAGAAGCAAGATATCCTCCCCGACTAGAAGTAGTCTCAAGGGAGGCTAAGTAACAAATAAAAAAAAAAAACAAAAACAAAAGTGATATGGGCAAAAAATTACACAAGTGTTCCAAAAAATAAAAGCTGAGCAATAGCAACCAATTGCCTCCCCGGCAACGACGCCATTTTGATGATGATTGCTTTGGGGTGGACTTCTCAAAAGATTGTGTGTCTAGGGTTACCCCGGGTGTTATCATCTCACAATGAGGTCAAAGTGGAGGTATTGCTAAGCTCTTAGTTTATGGAACGCAATATGAATGGTTTATTTACAAAGTCACGAACACACATTGTTTACAAAGTCGTTATTGAAGTTTGACAATCAAATTAAACAATCAAATGAATGAAATCAAATAATAGAAACTAGGGAATGAATTGTGTGCAATCATGATGCTTCCTCGTGTAATTTAGGCCGGGCGAGTTGGCTTGTGAGGTTGGTTATTCCCGGGTGATTAGCTAGTATCGTTCCCCATTTGGTCTACTAAGGACTCTCTAGCTTAGGAAGGCTTTTAGGCAACCTAGAGGTGTAGAGGCATTTTCACAAACACATGGTGTAACACCCCGTATTTTCCAAACATTATTATTTTAAATATAAATATTCTCAAAAATAAATTATTTTCTTATTATTAAATATTTTAGTAAAATGTTACTAAATCTAATTATTTTACCCAATGAGCTTATAAATAAAATATTTTAATAATAAGAAAATAAGTTATTTTTGAGAATATTTATATTTAAAATAATAATGTTTGGAAAATACGGGGTGTTACACATGGCCTAGATCACCTACCTATTCATACTAAACAATAGGAAATCATAATTGATTGGAGCTTACAACAAGGCTAGAAATATAATGCCTAGCTTATTGCCTTTAGATCATTCAAGAGTTGGTCAATCCTCATAGAATACATACAATTCATCAATTATGAACAAGAACAAGCAATCCAACCCTCACAATCCAATTTCCACAATAGGAAATATAGATCTACACTTAGCATCATGATGTTTCCACAATTCAATCCCTATAAGAGATTTACCTACTCATCTTAGCAATTGAAAACAACAAAACCTAAAATCATAAATTGGAATTGAAATATAGATCTAAAACTGCAACAATAGTAAAAGTAGAAATGTAGATTACCTAATCAAAATCAAAGTAGAATCCAAATCGATGCTTGAAAGTAGATTGTCTTCTCAAAGATTACAAAAACATGTAAAGTGTTTCTCTACAAGATAGGATTTAGCTCTCTCTTCTCTCTACTATTCTAAGTGATAAAATGCAATTTAAAATCAGAAACTCCCTAAAACTTCCTAAATTAGTCATTGGTTTTTTAATCCCGGATTGACCCGTCCACGCATGGACGAGCGGCGTGGAACTCTCTGAAGTTTCTCCATGCCGTGTCCACGCGTGGAGTAGATAGTACATGTTTGTTGTCTCTTCTCCTTTGCTTTGTTTGTCTTTCCTAGTTTACATGCTTCTTGTTTACATCTCCGAAACCTACAAAAACATTCCAAGTGTGCCTAAAATAGGATTTGCACTTGATTTACACATTAGAGCTTAGAAATGCCATAATAGTTCGCAAAAGGATACAAATTCATTCTTAATTTACCCCAACTTAGACCCTTAGCCTAGTTATCTTTGGCGCTTACCATTCTACCTCTCATAGCAATTTACCATTTGGTTCTTCAACCTCTCGAGTGGTTGGAGAATTGCACAAAACGTTAGCCAGTGGGGCAGCTTCACTGCTCGGCCTTTTAACCTCTCGAGCAAGTGCAGATTGACTATTCGGTACAACTACAGTTTCAACCACTCAGGCTAACATATCTGTGGCCATTTGGTGAACACATGTTTCACCATTCGTTGCGTCCTCGACTTGATCATTCGTAGGTACATTCGACACTTTATCCTCAGTAACGAGTCCTTGGTCAGCAACAGCTTGGCTTGCTACTTCATTAGCCTCTCAAATTGGACTTCTCAGTGGGCTAAGAACGGCATGGCTCGGTCTAGCCTGAGGGTAAGGGTCAAGGAACTCAGCTTCAAACCGAGAGAAAGATTGGGTTTTCCTCATCTCTTTTGTGAATGCCTTCTCGGTTTGAGGTACCTCATCTTCCACCATTTTGGCTTTGCCTTTATCCACTTATCTTTCCGCCAAGTTTTGCACATAAACCCTATTGGCTACATGCGTTGCAAACCTTCTTCGATCACATCATGGTTTGACATGTGCCATTTTTGCCATGAGGTGACTCTAATCAGCTCCACAAACAGGTCCTCATCTGTAGACATAGCACTGTCCTCACCAGCATATAAGGCCTCTAGAATTTCAAAATCGGCCATTTGTTGAGCCAATTCAGCATCAACATCAATTGTTGGGGTGGCTAGTTCATTGAACGTGCCTTCACAGCAACATCGTCGGTCTCACAAGCAATCCCAACAATGACATCAATTAGGTTCTCACTCACCACATCTTCTACTTGCATAGGTTCTTGTGGGATGGGTTGAGGTTGAACAGTAACTAGAACGTTGGTCTCGCGAGTAGACTCATTTTCTCGAATAGTTTTCTCCTCCTCAATTGTTTGAGGAATCTCTTCTACTCCTTGAATAGTCGGTTTGATTTCTGGTAACATTTCAAACTTCAGCCATTCGATTTCTGTAACGCCCCGTAAATTCCTTTCAAGCCTCTCGTTCGTTAATTAATTCCTTGGGCAATCTAATTAATTCTTCGGGCAATTCAATTAATTCCAATTGGGCTAATTCTCCCTATTAAATATATATATGTATATATATATATATTACACTCCTTGAGCTTAATTTGATTATTCTAATTAAGAGCCCAATTAATTGTATTTATTCTTGTAAGGG
>CM008340.1:13809203-13820142 GCA_002525835.2 Ipomoea batatas
ATCTCATGATACTCTGTTTAGTACTTTGAGTATTTCTTTTGGATTTTATGGATTATGATTGAGGATTCGTTTTGAGATTTTATGATATGACAGTTAGTTCGTTTCTTGTTTAGCCTGTGCATCTAGGCTATGTTTATACCTAGGTGTGGCATGACGCCCTTAAGTTTAAATTGCTTCCGCTATGTTTGGTTTGTTGGTTGAGATTGGCAGCTTTTATGTTAAGTTTTAGCTATCTCAGCCTGTGTGAGGTTGGGGTGTCACAATTTCGTCCCCCCCCCCTAGCTGGTGTCGTCTCAATAACAGTCTCTATCAGCCTTTCGACCACCACCTACTTTGACATCTCAGTTGGTTGACGTCTCAGTTTCTTTTGCAAAGGTGCCTTAGAGACGTACTTTGGGGGATTTCTTCTAAGCAGGTTCCTCCACAGCCAGTTTCCTCTTTGACTTGGCTTTCTTTACAACATTAGCCAGGGGAACATTGGACGAGTTTTCCTCCTCAGTAGAATTCTTCTTCTTAAGAAGAGTTGCACCTTTACCCTTTTGTACTAGAGGCTTCATCCTCATGTAATAAGCATTATGGTGAGCTGGGACACCGGCTCGTAGCTTAACTCCTTTGGGCTGGGTCAACTCGGTTATAAGGAAACTGAAACAAACTGTTAGGAACACCAAGTATTAAGATTGTGATGATACAAATAACAGGAGTTTAGATCCCCCAAATTTTAGGTTATTTCGTTCTATTTTTTAAGTGGCTGAGATCATGGCCGAATCATTGTAATGTCTTAGAACTCATGTCAGTGAAGATTATGCTACTCAAGTCGCAAAGGGCGAGTCATGAAGTGATCATAATATTGTAAGCTTTGAAGGACGAGGACATGAAGATACGAAATCAAGACCAAGAGGTTCGAAGAAGCCGAAACTTAGAAGGGCTCACCTCTTGTGATTATCCAAGGCCGAATGATTATGAGAAATCATTCGAGGAGTTACTAGGACGAATAATTAAGCCAATTATTCAATATTGAGCATTTAAGGCACGAATCATTCATTATTTGTGTGGACAAGCCAAAGAACATTTTCTGAGCGTTACTCTGTCCGAAACCTTAAAATCATGGGTAATCAACCTTGGACAAATTGAAGTCCTAGGAACTAATCCCAAGGTGCATTAAGAGTTTTGAAAGAAAAAAAAAGCCAAAAAGTCTACTCACTTTTAAAGGACAAATGGCTACATAGTACTGACACCCACATGGTCTCAATATCCAGAGGATATTACACACTGGACAAAGAAAAAGGGGTTTTTGTATTTTGTGTTCTCTCCAACGGACACAAAAATTCACCCCTATAAATAACCCCACTTCATTCATATTGAAGTTGCTGGTCCATTTCAAGTTATTGCAAGAAAATCGCTAAAACATCTAGCAAAATTTTCAATGTGTAAAAGAGAGAAAAAACTTCAAAGTATTATCTAGCTTTTGAGAAAGAGTCAATTCCTTTTTTGGTCCTAGACTTATGGTGGCAAAGACAATTTTAGTCCTCCTTAAAAAAATCAGACAATTTGTGGACAGAGTTATTTAAACGGGGACAATTTTGGTCCTCCGTCTATTATCTCGTTAGTTGACTGTTTAAATGAGGGGCATTTCCGTCAAATTTGCGAAATTCAAGCAGCTCTGGACCGAGGCTTAGCAGCCGGCGACAGGCGGCGACAACGGTCTGTTTTTCCGAGGTGGTCTTCTCCTCCTCCAAAGCAGCCGGTGACCTCCTCACCCTCTCTTCTCTCTGTACCTCTCTCTCTAGTGTGGGTTTTTTCTCCTTCTAGCAGCCGGCGACCTCCTCACCTGCAACAATAGGCGACGGCGATGGTCTGTTTTTCCGACGTGGTCTTCTCCTCCGACTGAGTCTTAGCAGTAGGCGACCTCCTCACCTACAATAATAGGCGACGGCGGTGGTCTGTTTTTCTAAGTCCATGTCGATGGTCTGTTTTTCCGACGTTGTTTCTCCTTCGACGAAGCTCAGCGACGAACAGAGCTACGACAGCAAGTCCAACAATGGCGTCTCCTGATCTCCCTTTTCCTGGCGAGGCAGAGCACTCTAGAGGCAGCGCGAACGGTCCATTTCAGCGGGTGAGGCAGGACCGTGAGAGCTTCCCTATTCTGGTTTCGGTGACGCAAGGCAACAACGACGGGGCTGGAATCTCCGGGTTCAGCAGATCGACGGCAACAACATGGACTCCTCGACGGCGAACGGTGGCGGTGTCTCCCTCCTCTATTTCTGGTTGTTCTTCTTCTCGGCGAAGGCTTCGGCGCACAGAGGATGAAAGCAGATTCACGATGGATTCAAATATGTATTAGAATGATTAATAAGGTAATTATCTATTTAATTATGGTGAAGATTGAATATATTATAGGTTAATGAAGATTAATTAAGGAAAAATGGATTAATGTATTTCTATGGATTAATGATATCGTGAAATGACACAATTGCCCCTTCTTAAACGGCCATCTAACCGGAAATACGAACGGAGGACCAAAATTGTCCCCGTTTAAATAACTCTGTCCACAAATTGTCTGATTTTTTTAAGGAGGACTAAAATTGTCTTTGCCACCATAAGTCTAGGACCAAAAAAGGAATTGACTCTTTTGAGAAATCTTGTGCAGCTCAAACATTCATTCAAGAATATCAAAGCCAAGATTTCTAGTTGGAGGAATCAAGTTTAAATCATCTTTCAACAATCTCTACATGGTGAAGAAGTAGAAAGGGGCAGAGTAAACTTCAAGTGAAGAAAAACCTGTAGAAGTGTGTGTAGTGTTTGCCCGGCTTTGTGATCAAGGGAGTTCACTGTGTGGATTTTTTACTAACAAAGGAGATATTAGTACAAACCTTCACTAGTTGTGAAGAAGAGTGGAGTAGGCTTCGTTAACAGCCGAACCACTATATATATATATATATATATATATATATATATATATATATATATGTGTGTGTGTGTGTGTGTGTGTGTGTGTGTGTGTTACTTACGCATTTACATTATCGCACTACATATTTGAGATCAAGCCTAATCATTTTCTTATTATATCAAACGCGTGCAAAGTTATAATTAATATTTCAAGAATCTAACATTTTCCGCTGTAAAACTATTTGATCAAGTATTATCTCCAAAGGATCTTTAAGTGAAGCCTATCTCTTGATGCAAGTTGGTAAAGGATCACAAACCAATCTAGGTTGCTTATAGCTAATTGACTTAAACTAAGGTCAATAGGCAATTCCCGAATACAACTTTGGACGTTATAGTACGACATTCTTTGAATATTTAAGATAAATCTCTTTCTTTTCAAAAAAAAACAAAAGAAAAAATTAAAAAAAAAAAAAAAAGATAAATCTCTTAAGATTGCCCGAATATTACTCTCTATGCATTTAATACTCAAATATAAAAATGTGTCGTACTTTTAAAATTACATTACGTTTATTAGGAATTTTAAAAGGCTATAGATTACAGTGCTATAATTAGGTGTGTTTTGTGCTTTATGAAGTACACTCTATATTTTGTAAAATTGTACTCTCCATATGTATTTCAAACAAAGTATAATGTAAAGCCTTGCAAAGTTGTAATATTGTAATCTATGATATTGTAAAATTTTCCTACATTATTATAGGTAGAAGATTAAAATAATATAATTTGTTAATATGTTATCATAAATATTTTGTGTTGGATCAAAATAAAAAATATTTTTTGAATGGAAAGGGTTGAGATTGAAAATTTGATAAAGATAATACTAAAATATTTGAATATATTTTGAATAATAGTGATATTATCTAATTAATTTATTTAATTAGATAATATCAAAAGAGTTTGAACTTATCAAAACTCTTATTATCCATCCTAATTATAAATAGGAACTCTTAATCATCTCCTAGAAATAATCATGTAAACACTCTGAAAATATTATTCAGAGATGATCTGAAAGTAAAAACCCATCTAGAAAGATCATGCCAATCATGTTGATCCAAACCTCTATTGAAGATCAAGTCATTTGAATTTGGAGGTCCTTAAATAAAGAACAAACAAATTCGGAGGTCCTTCAATGAAGAACAAACATATAAGCTCTTCTTTGGAGATCAAGCCACTTTATTTCCGGATGTCCTTCAATGGAGTGTTCAAGGCATCCAAGTGAAGAATCTGAGGACTACACAGGGATCTTGGCATGCTCAGTGGGACAACTCTACCTCTCATCTCTTCATAGACACATTCATTTCAACCGATACAAATTTGTGAACAAAGAAAATTGAATTACATATTCAAATTCAAAATTTTGGTTACAAGTAGTATCAATGAAGTGTGGGTACAAGATCTCTATGTAATCTTCTGATTCTTCACTTGGATGCCTTGAATACTCCATTGAAGGGCTTCCGGAATTCAAATAACTTGATCTTCAAAGAAGAGTTTATATGCTTGTTCTTTATTGAAGGGCATACAGGTTCAAATGGTTTGATATTCAATAGAGGTTTGGATCAACATGATTGACATGATCTTCATGAAGGAGGTTTGAATCAACATGATTGTAATCTCTAAATAATATTTTAAGGATGTTTACATGATTTTCTCAAGACATTTACATGGAACTGAGAGCTCCTATTTATAGCTGTAGAATAAAAAAAGTTAAAATATTCATCCATAACAAAATTTCAGTGTCAACCGACACTACAAAAAAACGCAGAAATAGCGACGGAAATTTCCGTCGCTATCGAGGGGAAAATGCGTCGCTAGAGTGATTAGCGACGGCATTGATCTGTCGCTAAAAGGCGCGTCGCTAGATCTTAGCGACTCAATTTAACTCCGTCGTTAACTTTAGCGACGGAAATTTCTATCGCTAAATAAAAATAATCCATCACTATTTTCCTCTCCGCGACGATTTGATGACGAAATTTGCAACGACATAACGACGGAAAATTCCGTCGCTAAACCCACCACACGACGATCTGATGATGAAATTCGCAAGGGAATAGTGACGAAAATTTCTGTCGCTAAATTTTAAAAATTAAAAAAATAATAAAAAAATCTACCCAATTAATATAACATACCTACATAAAACCTATAATATAGTAGTTCAATAATATATTTTATTAAAGCATTCAACTCAATAACATTAACAAAAGTATAACACCGTGTAATGTTACATCGTTAGAACAAGTGTAAGTGTACTAATGATACACAAAGTACCCTATGTTTTATTGGCATATTATTTGTCAAAAATATTGTTTTTAATTATTGTTAGCTTAGGGTATGTTAGTAGTTTTTATTCTCCCAGGTTGAGACAGACAAGCTGAAGCTGACACGGGCTCACTGAAATATTCTGAACCACTCAAAGCTTTAAGGTAAAATAAGTGGTCAATAATTGTTGGAGGTTTAAATCTAGTCAGATGGATCACTTGAATTAAAGAGTCTTTGATGCTATTTTTTCGAAAATAGAAGTTGCATTATCAGTATAAAAAGGTGTGGATTCTAATAGGAATGTGAACTTAAGTGATACAAAATTATGTTGGAAAATTCATGTTGATATCCATACTGGCGATTTGAGAGATGCAAAATTAAAGGAGCCATTTCCTTTGAATGTTTAATATTGCAATATCTTTGTGAACTCAACATTATAGTAATGGATTGAAGATTGTGTACTGCATCCACATCATCGTTCGAAGAATTCCAGTATGCTATGTATTGTGTAGATTGAAGGCATGCAATGTTGAAGATCCAACCGTAGGTGACGAAGATTGGTGTTGGTTAATGAACCGTGGTGTGTCCTAGTTGTATAATTCCAACTTGTGTAATCTGGGTGGTCATCTAGTGGATTGGGTAAACATTGAGTTGCCCCGCAGACGTAGGAGGATTGCTCCGAACTGCGTAACAAATTCTTTGTGTTCGTTACATATTTTATTTATTCGTTATTAAATCAATTAATTGTTCAGATGGTTAATTGATGTTAAAATTGAGTAAGAACCCATAGGTTTATCTTGCATTCAAGACCCACGATCCTATTTCATTTGGTATCAGAGCACGGGGACTTAATTTATTAGTCTATCCAATCTGGCTAGATCGTGTTTCTTGAACTCAAGAATTCACCCTGCGTGCTTTCTTTTGTTTATTCTTTTTATCGTTCAATCTCACTTGTGTGTTAAGTGTTTCAGAATGGACCTTCGTAAACCACCGCCAGAGTTGACAAGTGACAATTATGCATATTGGAAAGCCTTGACTAGAACACACATTAAAGCACATGGAGGACACATCTGGAGATGTGTGCTCACTGGATGGACACACCCCACTAAAGCTGGAGAAACTGTCGAAGCTCCACGTGTTCTCAAACCAGAAATTGAGTGGGACGAAGATGAAATGAGAATTGCTAGCTATAATAATAAGGCTTTAGATATTATTTTTTCGTTAATGCATGAAAGTCAATTTACATTAGTTACAGGTTGTAATTCTGCGAAATCTGCATGGGATATTCTCGAAACTACATATGAAGGAACAAATTCTGTCAAGCAGTCAAAAATGCAACTTGTCCAATCAGATTTTGAAGAACTGCGCATGCATGAAGATGAAAAAATTGTGAACTTCAACGAGCGAGTTCAAGAACTTGCTAATCGTGCAGCTGTGTTAGACGAACCATTTCCCCAGCAAAAATTGGTCAAAAAGATTCTACGATCCCTACCACCTCGGTTTAGGATGAAAGTTACTGCTATTCAGGAAAATACAAGCTGGGAAAATTAGTCCGTTGCTCAATTAATGGGAAATCTTACTACTTATGAAATGGAGATGTTGACTGATCACAACAAAAAGCAAAAAGGTGTTGCGTTTGCAGCTGAAAGGCTAGATTCAATACTCGATCCAGACGAAACAAGTGATGATAGTGAAATTGTTCTATTAACTAAATAGTTTTCTCAATTTTTGAAATAGAAAAAACGCGCTCAAAGTGGAAAGTTTAAAAACCAAAGAGGGTCAAGTTCAAACACCTCAAAAAGTGTGTCAAACACAGGTGGCCAAAATTACAAATCTTCCGGTTCTCGACCTTCTCAATCAAAAGAAAAGACAAGTAACAAAGGTATTCGATGCTTCGAATGTGAAGGATTTGGCTATGTACAAGCCGAATGTGCCACGTACTTAAGGCGAAAGAAGCCAATGTCAGCATTAACCTGGAGTGACAATGAACCTGTGTCAGAAACAGTTAGATCTGATTCAGAAGAGATGACTAGAAACTTTGTTGCTTTTACTGCCATAACAGGTGTTGATCTAGACTCTCAAGAGATTGCCGATTCTGAAGGCGGCGAATACAACTCAGCTGAAGACCTTGATTTGCCTATATCTCCTTCTGAATTAGAATACAAAAAATTGTACTCCAAATGGGAGATATTGATTAAAACAAACTACTCATTGTCTAGTCAAGTAGCTATATTAGAAAATGCTAGTAATGTGTACCAGAAATAGGTTGCTGATCGAGATCTTCTTCTGAAAGCCAGCCTTGACAGAGAAGAAAAACTGAAACAAGAATTGGAAGACTTGAAGAAACGGATCAAAATTATGGATAATACATCCACTCTTGATAAAATTCTAGATGCTGGAAGACAATCCACTACAAAATATGGTCTCGGATTCACTGGTGAACAAAACAAAGGCAAAACTACATTTGTCAGGGGTTCTGGACCAAACACAGACCTCCCTGAATCTAGCTCAGCCCACCGTGGTTATGGTAAAGTATTCAACCCTACGTATATCTATAAACACTATAACCCCGTTTGTCACTATTGCAGGATTCGAGGTCACACTAGGCTTGAATGTTTTTACTTTTACAAAGATCAAAGGATTGATAAGTTCACTCAAAAACACATAACCCCGTTCATTAAACAAATTTGGGTCAGAAAATCAGACTATGTGTGTCACGTCTCTTTACATGCCAAAAGTTCAAGTAAAGCTGAAAGGTGGTACTTTGATAGTGGTTGCTCCCGTCATATGACCGGCAACTCAAAATTATTAAGCAACGTCAAAGAAAGCAAAGGTGAAGTCACATTCGGTGATGGTGTTAAAGGCAAAATAACCGGTATTGGAACACTGAATGTTGCAGGTTTACCTAAGTTACAACGAGTATTGCTTATAAATGGACTTCACGCCAACCTCATCAGCATTAGTTAACTTTGTGACCAGAACTGGAATGTTTGCTTTACCAAAGACACCTGCAACGTCTTGGACAACCAAAATCAATGTGTTATGGAAGGTAAGCGCTCATCCAACAATTGTTACATTTTGGCTAATGACATTCTTTGTTGCAGGTCTAGCATAAATGAATCCGTGCTATGGCATCAAAAGTTAGGGCACTTACACTACAGGTCTCTCGACAAGCTTATAAAGACCGAAGGTGTTCTAGGGCTTCCAAAATTGAAAGTCGAAACAATGGGGGTTTGCAGTGCATGTCAAGCTGGAAAGCAAACCAGATCTCCTCATCCAGCTCAAAATGCTATCAACACCAAACATTGTTTAGAGCTACTTCAACAGCTACTCAAACTGAAAGTATCGGAGGTAAGAAGTATATTTTAGTCTGTGTTGATGATTATTCACGGTTTTCGTGGGTGATGTTTCTCAGGGAAAAATCTGAAACCCTGGATGTCTTCAAAGCTCTAAGTTTAAAACTTCAGAAAACTAATAATGAATCTATCATTCGAATTCGAAGCGACTATGGACGAGAATTTGACAATAGTCTGTTTGACGAATTCTGCAACCATTACGACATCACTCATGAATACTCAGCTCCGAAAACACCTCAACAAAATGGTGTCGTTGAATGGAAGAATCGCACAATCCAAGAGATGGGTCGAGTTCTTCTAAACGCTAAAGGTCTACCTAAAAAATTTTGGGCTGAAGCAGTTCACACTGCCTGTCACATCATTAATCGTGTATACCTACGACCTGGCACAACTCATACTCCGTATGAAATATGGAAAGGTAAGAAACCTAGTCTGAAATACTTTCACATATTTGGCTCAAGGTAATTTATATTGAAGGATAGACACCCTACTGTTAAATTTGAGCCAAAAAGCGATGAAGGAATTTTTCCTTGGATATTCGTCAAATAGTCGTGCATATCGAGTTTACAATAAGGTTACAAAATCTATCATGGAGTCAACTAACGTGGTGGTGGATGATCAACCAGATGATCTAGTTGAACCCCTATATTGAGGGCCAAATCCTGACTGTTCAGCAAGTGCTCCAGAACCTCTTATAGCTAATCTAACACCACCTACACCTATGCCGGTCACAACACCAGCTAGTTCAGACTTTGAATCAGAATCAGATCAAGAATCTTGTGGCATAGACATACCAACTCGCGTTCAAAAGAATCATCCTATCCAGAACATAATTGGAGATCCAACCTCTGGATTCAAACCAGGAAAAAGCCTAAATGTGACTATATTTAGCTAGCAGGATATGCGTGCTATACATCGCAAATTGAACCTAAAACTGTTAAAGAGGCCTTGACTGATGAACACTGGATCAAGGCTACGCAGGAAGAGCTTGGAGAGTTTGAACGAAATAAGGTATGGACTCTCGTCCCTAAACCTAACAATGTTAATGTTGTAGGTACTAAATGGATTTTTCGGAACAAAACCGACTCGACTGGAAATATTGCTCGCAACAAGGCTAGACTTGTAGCCCAAGGCTACTCGCAAATTGAGGGAATTGACTACGACGAAACATTTGCTCCTGTGGCGCGTTTAGAATCAATTCGTCTACTTTTATCTCTTGCATGTGCCCTAAAGATCAAACTATATCAAATGGACGTCAAAACGGCGTTCCTAAATGGATATCTGTCTGAGGATATCTACGTAGCTCAATCGAAATGGTTTGAAGACCCACATCACCCTAACTATGTCTACAAACTCCAAAACGCACTGTACGGCCTTAAACAGGCTCCAAGAGCCTGGTATGAAAGAATAACTGAGTACCTGCTCCAGCACGGCTATAATCGAGGGGGAGTCGACAAAACGCTCTTTATTAAAAGGTCAGGTAAACACATAACTATTGCTCAAGTCTACGTTGACGATATTGTGTTTGGATCTACCAAGACAGGTGCTACTGATGAACTTGTGAAAGTTATGCAACAAGAATTCGAGATGAGCATGATCTGAGAATTAATCTACTTCTTAGGTTTATAGGTAAACCAAACAGGTGAGGGTATATTTATTTTACAAGAAAAATATGCTAAAAATCTGCTAACCAAATTTGGTTTAGAATCTTCTAAAGATGCCAGGACTCCTATCTCGACCACTGCAAAACTATTCAAAGATGAGCAAGGCACTTCAGTTGACCCTACCTTGTACAGAAGCATGATTGGCAGCTTGCTGTATCTAACAGCCAGCAGACCTGACATTATGCTCAGCGTTGGAATGTGTGCCCGGTATCAAGCAAATTCTAAGGAATCTCATCTAAAAGCTGTAAAACGTATTATCAAATACATTAAAGGTACGCTAAATTATGGCATTTGGTTTTCTGCTGATACTAGTCTAAGTCTTGTAGGTTTTAGCGATGTCGACTGGGCTGGAAACCCAAATGATAGAAAAAGTACATCCGGTGGCTGCTTCTTTATTGGAAAAAACTTAGTATCTTGGCTAAGTAAAAAATAGAATTCTATATCTCTCAGTACTGCTGAAGCTGAGTATATAGCTGCGGGTAGCTGCTGTACCCAACTACTGTGGATGCGCCAAATGATGACTGATTATGGCCTCGACCAAGACATTATGACTCTACACTATGATAATACTAGCGCCATAAATATTTCAAAAAATCCAGTCCAACATTCGCGTACGAAGCATATTATCATTCGTCACCATTTTATCCGGGAATTGATTGAAGAGAAGGAAATTGAATTAGAATATATTTCTACGGATAAAAATATTGCTGATTTGTTTAC
>CM008340.1:13828963-13850417 GCA_002525835.2 Ipomoea batatas
CCTAAATAGTGTATGTATTCTTGGTATATAATTTGAAGATCAAATACCCTAAAGACTTTCACTCCTTTCTTCCTCCTACACTTCTTCTTGCGCCACTTTCATCCATAATTTCCCTAAAATTCATCTTCATTTTCCCTACAAGATTTCAAGTAAAGGTTGCTCTTTTAAGCTTTGTTGGGAGTGGGTAAGTGCATCTATCCTAGAATCCATCTTGCATTTTGTGTTTTTAGTAGCCTTTATGCTTATTCTTATAAAGTTCTTTTGGGGTTCTTTGGGAAAAGATGATCAAGGTGAAGGTGGGGCTTAGAGGACTATCTTGAGGCTTGATTGGTTGGAGAAAAGCTCTTTGAGGTAACCATCCATGTCCATCAAATCTATTTTATTCACCTATTCTATATATAATGATCTTGGTGTTGGAAATCCTGAAATTTCTTGTTATTTGGCCTATTTCTTGGATGTGTTTTGTTGGATTTCATCTTGATCTTTTGCCTTGAGTTGTATGATCAATGATGTTGTGGATTTCCTTATTGTTGGACTCTAAATTGGATGAAATGTGAGTGTGTTTGGGTTTGATTTTGTATTCTGGAAGTGGGACTTTGGTCTGAGCAGAAACTGTCTGGGAATGGTTCGGGTTTGGTCTTGCGGAGAGCTGTGGCGGCACAATGTAACCCGTCACTGGGATCCGCAAGGCGGCAGCGGTGGTGTTGGGCGGAGGGGAGAGGCCCGTTGAGGGGGACCGTCTCCTCTTTGCGGAGGAGGTCGGCGGAGGTGCGAGTTCCGTTGAGCGGTTCCGCAAGGCTTCTGGGATTTTGCTCCCCAGTAAGCTGTTCTGTGACACTGTTGGTTGTTGTTGGTCCCTTGTTTCTGGTTATTGTTGTATTGCTTTGTTGAGTATTTTGCCATGTTTTTGGAGTATTTATCCATGCTTTTGTTGGGTAATTACTATCTTGTTTTGGAGATTGATTCATGTCTTTGGTTTCCCATTTTTGTACTCTTGGTCTATTAATTCTTGGAATTCATTAACTGGGAGTTGGTTTGTGTTCATAGTTGAGATGAACACTTTGATTGGTTGTTTGGTATGGTGATTGGAGTATGAGTATGTGGTGTTGGTTGTGGGTACCGTTGAGATTTGTTGGATGAACTAACTGTGCTACTATTGACTATATTGACTATATTTGGGTTCATTACCCCTGTGATTGGACTCCGGTCCCTGTGATTGGGTTGATTACCCCTGTGATTGGACTTCGGTCCCTGTGATTGGACTCCGGTCCCTGTGATTGGGTTTTTACCCCTGCGTACCGGTTTCCCGGATTTGACTCTTGACTTCTGACTTGTGGTTGACTTGGTTGACGGTTGGTTCGGTTTTGGTTGGGAGGTTGGTTGGGATTCCTTCTTGGTTGGTTTTATGAGTCCTCTGGATTATTCGATTGATATCTTGTCTTTCTCTTCGAGTTGGATGTTCCCTTTTGGATTGTGTTCAGTTGGTATCTCATTTATGGTTCGTTATTGCCTTGTGCTTTCGTTATTGGATATTGGCTTTGATTGACTGAGTCTTGGTTATTGATTCGTTCAGCTTATTGTTGTTGAGTATCGGTTTGAACTATTGAACAGTTTGTTGGTGTTTATATTCTATATGGGTGTGTAAACCTATTTACAAGCTTATGTATATCTATATCTCCTTGCGGGTGTGAATGGTGGTTGCTTAGCATTCTTTTGCTAATGGTTCTTTATGTGTTTTCCAGGTATGGAGTAGTTATTCGCGAGCGCGCTAGAGCTTTCTCTATATGAGGATGATAGTCCTAGTTTGTGATTGTTTAGACTTGGTTTCTATTGGGCCTGTGTGCCGTTGAGACATTATGATACTTTTGTTAGAGATTTGAGTACTTATGACCATGGATTGTTTTGAGGATTATTATTTCGGTTTCTATGATATGACAGCTTAGTTTATTCTTGTGTTTAGCCTGTGCATCTAGGCCGTGATTGTACCTAGATGTGGCATGACGCCCTTAAGTTTTAATTCGCTTCCGCTATGCTTGGTTTGTTGGTTGAGATTGACAGCTTTTATGTTAAGTTTTAGTTATCTCAGCCTGTGTGAGGTTGGGGTGTCACACAAGGTTTACTACCCTACATTCCTGAAATTAATAGAGCAACTAGAAGGAAAAATACCCAAGGATCACAAATGGCTTCATCAAGCGCAACTAGAAACCCACAAGGAAGAGGCACAACAGTACCAAATCCACCCCCAGTTCCAATTAATCCGCAAGTACCAATTAATCATGAAGAACTAATCGTGGAAGAACCGCAAGCCAACAGAGCAATTAATCAAGAGAACATTCGTGAAGAGGAATATTATGGAAACCCTCAAGAACCACAAAGATCAATTGCAGATTACATGACTCCGGATTTTAACATGCACAACTCGATCTATGTACCTCCAATGGAGAATGTCAACTTTCACGTGCATCCAACTATTCTCACACTAGTTCAGAACAGTCAATACTCGGGATTACCATCTGAAGATCCCAACGCACACATCACAAGATTTATAAGAACATGTGGGATGTACAAGCAAGAAGGCATTAGCGAGGAAATAGTTCGATTGAAGTTATTCCCATTTTCGGTCATAGGAGAGGCAGCACGATGGTTGGAAAGCCAAGATGACAATCATTTCAAAACGTGGCAGCAGTTGCATCGAGAATTCATGAACGAGTTCTTTCCCATTACAAAGACTATGAGGATTAGAAGGCTTATACAGGAATTCAAGCAAGGAAAATTCGAAAGTTTGGGAGAGGCTTGGCGGAGATTTAAAGTTCTTAAAAGGCAATGCCCACATGATCTGATGCACCCATGGGACATGATTAGCTCATTCTATGGAGGGTTGACAGATGAAGGAAAGATGTCACTTGACTCATCCTCCAGCGGTGCCTTTGTCTCTTTAACTTTGCAAGAGGCTGAGGAATTAATTGAGAGAATATCTAAAAACACATCCAGTTGGTATGAACGACAAGGAGATCATGGAGGAATTTATGAAGTTGATAATCGAGTGGCAAATGAGGCCAAAATCGAAGCAATGAATCACGAAATCAAGAAGCTGCAGGCTATGGTAGAAAAGATGGAAGGGAAACCAAAGCCTTGTATGGCATTGGCACTTTATTGTAATATCTGTGGAGGACCTCATGACACTAATATTTGTACTTCTACGTGCGCATCTGAACAAGTCGAGGCTGTAGACTATCAAAGGAACTCCAACTTCAATGCTTATGGACAAAACCAAAGATCAAACAACAATTGGAAACAGGGAGAGGGTTGGAACAATAACCATAACGATGGATATCAAGCTCAAA
The DNA here is from genome assembly GCA_002525835.2 of Ipomoea batatas. Classification (NCBI taxonomy): domain Eukaryota; kingdom Viridiplantae; phylum Streptophyta; class Magnoliopsida; order Solanales; family Convolvulaceae; genus Ipomoea; species Ipomoea batatas. The sequence continues at coordinate 13,832,308 of CM008340.1, forward strand.
GACAATACAATTATGGACAGAAGCCTGCATATGGACAGACTGATAAAAACAGACTAATGTACAATCAAAACCAAGGAAATGGAAATCAAATGACTCAGTTCAGGCCGCAATATGACTCTCAGCTTGATTTTACTCTACAAAGAAGGGATGACATCCGTGAGGTAGATGAAAGGCTTATAAGGACGATCATGGAACTCAAAAATGATCGGGCAAATCTGAAACAAGAAATTACTCAAGAGATTAGGCAAGAAATTTCTAGTCTTCGTCAAGAATCGAAGGCTACACTTAAGACAATCGAGAATCAAATCTCTCAGATGTTTAAAATGATGTCAGATCGACACTACGGACAACTCCCGAGCAACACTGAAAATAACCCAAAGGAGAGAGTCAACGCTATTGATGCCAAAGAAAAAACACATGAGAAATGTGATCCAATGGATGCTATCTGCGGAACTTGCCAATGTAAGGTAGATGACCGAAGGAACAAGACTACCTCTTGTAGTCTTAACCTTGAGTTGAAAAATGCGAGCAGTGCATGCACCATATCCATGAAGGAACGCAAAAAGGAAACCACTTCAGAAGAATGCCCGAAAGAAAAGGAACTACCAAGAGACAACATCAACAGCTCAGAAGGAAAAGAAACAGCTCGAGAAGGTAAATTTAAGGCTTTTATTCGGAAATTATTTAATAGTGAAGAATGCCGTGAATTGTTTGAGAATGACATTAGTGATAATTTTACATGTTTAAGCCAAGAATCTTCGGCTTGTTTGACTGAGGGAAACCCCAGAAAGAAGGGTGACCCTGGAGCTTTATTGATTCCATGCTCTATACAGAACATGGAACCTAGAAACGCTCTTGTTGATCTTGGTGCTTCTATCAATGTCATGTCTTTAAATCTTTTTGAAAAATTGAACCTACCATGCTTGAAACCGACAAGGCTGACTCTACGTTTAGCTGAGGGAACCACCCGGTATCCTGAAGGCTTGGCGGAAGATGTTATAGTAAGAATAGGGAAATTTCTTGTGCCTGTCGATTTTATTGTCTGTAAGATGGGAGATGATGATCCCCATGAATCCTTAATTCTTGGAAGACCATTTCTGGCTACTTGTCGTGCACGAATAGATGTTAGTTCAGGAGAAATCACCCTGAGATTCGAAGGACAAACCAAGAAGGATGACAAAGAAAAAGCAAAAGAAGGAGCTGATGACAAGGAAAGGGCAAAGATCAAACCAAAAACGAAACCAAAACCGAAGAAGAGGAATGATAAGCTTACCTGGAAGAACACGTGGGTACCAAAATGCTTTCTACCCACTACCAAAGAATATGGTTGAATCGAAACCAAGGTATGATGCGTCTAGCCAAGGACGTAAACTGTGGCGCTGCTTGGGAGGCATCCCAAGATTTTAATAAAATGCTTTCTATTATTGCAGTACTTTCGTTTTAATGTTATTGTTCTAATAAATTGCCACAATCATTTGGAACCATGTTTTGAGGACTACTTTGTAGGATTCGAGACTAGAAATTGCTTTGGAAGAGCTTAAATTGGACATAGGTATGGAAGGGAAAGCCGAAATTCAGAAGAAAACAATGCGGTAGACCTCCACGAGGCTCACACGAGTGCAATCGTGCGTGGGAACAAAACAGAGAGCCCCCACGCACGAGCACACGCATGTTGCCCGGCGTGGGAGCGAGGCAGAGAGCCTCCACGAGCGGTCACACGCGTGTGACCGGCGTGGAAGGGCTCTACGGGTTTAAAACCTTTGCTCGGCCTTTCCACCCTATTTCACTCCCAAAACTTGTTTTCTCTTCTCTTCTCCACGCAAGGAAGAATCCAACTCAAAGGTTTGAACACACTTTTCACTTTTTACCATTAAAGAGGATTAAACATCAACATCAAGGTAATTTTTCATCTTCTTTAACTTTTATCCTTGAATATTCATGAGTTTGGAAGAGCTTGAATGTGAAATTTAGTTTACCTTGCCTAGCATGATTTTGAATGATTTTGAATGTTTAAGTTGGTCACAATGCTTTATAGAACTATCCTTTGATGTTTTCTTTCATTATTGATGGTTACATTGATGGATTGTTATATCTTTTTGAACTTCAAGTATGAACACCATTGATGATCAAATGGGTTTATTAGATTTCTTGTTGAAATTATGAAATTGATGCTTGGTTTGATGACTAAACTTGTTATAGAACTATTCTATGTCATCAATTTGATTTTTCACATGCTACATTGCCCAAATTGAAATTTCAATTTCAAACCCTAATTTTGGAAATTTGGGGAAGAAGATGAAGTTGACTTTTTGAAATTCTTGACTTTTGTAGTTGACTTCTTATTTGATTATCAAATTGACATATCTTATGATGAATTTATGCATGTGTGTGATAATGGAATGATATTGTTGATATTCTTATGATAGAATTGTCCAAAATATAGGGGAAACTATGGCAAAATTTTAAAAAATTCCTTAACCGTATATGTTTTAATTCCATTATTTTGACAAGAAATTTTTATACAAATACAATGGTGACTCATTCAAATACCATGAATCATAATATCTATATTTTGTAGGAAGGGACGTCATAAAGAGATAGCTAAGAAATCTAAACATGACAAAGGAGAATCGAGTAGATCACGGACACGACAGCAAGCTACAGCTCAGCAAGCTATGCAGGAACCGGGATCGAGGTCACTAAGACACTTGATGCCCGTTCAACTTGCAACAGTGGACCACTACAAGGGAAAATAGCTTTGTGTCGGTCGTTTCTTTGAGGATAATATTTTGAGGGAATTCGGTTGTTTGAATGAGGTAAATGAACTCTTGAGACACCAGCAGCTCCGCCATCTTTTTCAGTGGAGAGGACCCACTTATGCACCGGTGACCTATGAATTCCTAGCAACCCTGAACATCATAAAAGAAGTCAACGATGCTAGGGAGTCCATATCATTTACTCTCTTTGGCAACCAGTACAGCATGTCCGTTAACACTCTAGGTGTTACCCTCGGTTTCCATGATGAGACAAGCATCTCTATGCCTTACTTCAGAGATTACAAGGAAGACTTTGATTCTGATGAAGCTGCTAGAAGATACTGGAGAAGCATCACTAATAATGCCCCGTACAACTCTTCGAATCTGAAGGCGAAGCTCATAACCCGAAATGCTTTGAAGGCTATCAGATTAGCCTTTGCAATAAATCTCTCCGGCCGAACAACAAACAGAAACAAGGTATACAGGCAAGATTTATTCTACATGTGGTGCATGGAGAATAATATCGGTATCAACATGGGCGTGCAAGCTAGAAAATGGCTCCAAACCCAGCAAAAGACAAAGGTTTAGACTGTATTCATTGGACCTTTCGTGACTAAATTGTGTTATGGGTTGGGCCTACTGCCTCAGTTGATAGGCGAGAGATCGGATGGTTGCGCGATTCCTTTCACAATGGGTGAGTTCTTTGCTGTGGAGTTGAGGCTTGGAGGTGATGATGCACCTGATTTGAATGATTCTAATGATGAAGAGGACGAAGAAGAGAATGAGGAGGAAGAAGCTGCGCAGGAGCAGGGCCCTACTCCCATGGACTGGGATACAGCACAGACCTTTCACAGGCAGCTCCATGATGAGCAAATGACTTTTTGACGAGAGCAGCGCACATGGCAAGAAGGCCAATTCACTTCTGTATTCGCACGACAGGATAGGCAGGATGAGTAGTTCTTAGCATTCCAAACTAATTAGAATAAGGAGCTTCTTCGTATGAGAAGAGCAACTGAGGAGAATGCTAGGATGATTCGAGACCTTCAGGCTCAATTTCAAAGCCAATTCCACCCTCCGTCCTTCGGCGATCAGTGATGCCACCTTAGTCCCTTCTCGATCCTGACTTTTGACTGATAATTGATTCTGAGTCCCATAACTCTGGTTACTTTGATTGGTGGTCCGATGAGAACAATAGGTGCCCTATTCGCGGGGTGCCGACTTTTATTCCTTTATCTCTTTACTTTACTTTACTTTATCGCTTTCTTTTATCGCATTATTACATTTATAACTGCTTTACTTTTTCGCATTTCTATTTGAATATTTTTTTTATGCTTTATTATCTAAGTTTCTATTATTGTTATTATTGCTTTTATATTTCTTTCAGTTTATAATAATTGAATAGTACTCCAAAAACCCTTTTTGTATGTTATGTCTCCATTTCTTATAGAGCATTTATAACGGGAGCAGACCTATGCTGGAAGCTAAAGTGTGGAAAAAGGGATGCATACTTGGTTTATCCTCTTATCCCTTTTCTAATTTCAAGCCCCGTTTTTTATCTTTAAAGTGTGGAAATATTTTCTTTATAGCTTTGTGTATGAGTATATTAGAGTTTGCCATAACTAATAGGATTGTTTGATGCATACCCTTTATCCCAGAGCAATTTCCAAAGTGTGGAAAGGGATTTTTATTTGTCTCTCTTTAGAGTCCCAGTTTTGTTCCTTTATCTTGTGCATATGGAAACATCGAGGACGATGTTTGCTTTAAAGTGTGGAAAGGACGCATGATGGAATAGTCTTTTAGGTGAGTGGATGTGTAAGAGGGTATCCTTACACCGGATATCGTTCTCACAAGGATTGGCGATAGGAGTAGAGCTTTAGTGTTCCAAGCATAAGATACTAATGTTCCTTATGGAAATCTAGCTAAAACGAAAGGTTGATTTGGATACAAACACAATATCGAACAACAAACTATAATGAAAACAAATGATAATAAAGTGGAGGTAGATAGGAACTAAAGGTAGGTCAAGATATTGAAACCAAATTGGGGACCAAAAGATGATAGATGCCATATAACAATAGGGAAGCCTTTCTCAAGGTCATCCCACACTCCTAGAACATTCAAGGACACTCTCATGACTCAAGAATGTCTAAGAGGCATTTCATCAAACACTTGGTGTTCATAACATCACACACTCCCCTTCTCTCAAAGGTGAAGCATGGTTGATCAACTCCTTCAACTTAGATTAGGTTGTCACTCCCTAATCGGGACTCAAATAATCATGTCAATCAACAACATCAAAGTCATGTCTCAAATTTCATTAACCAATTCAAAATCATCCATCAAAAACCTAGCCTACATCCCTACCTCCCTCCAAGGAGAACTAATCACACATAAGCATAATGAAAAATAACACAAGATTCATAACCAACAAGGAGTTCCATAACAAACACAAGATAAAGATCAAAGCAATAAAACAAGAAAGTAAATTGCAAGAAATGAAATAAAGAGAAGAAGAACTTATCTAGTGAAAATAGATATGAAATCCTTAAAATCCAAGTTTAAATGCTTCAATCCAAGCTTCCAAAATGTTTAGGAACCTAAATATAAGCCTAATCTAACCTAAAAATATCAAAGAAAATGAAAGAGAGAAGCTAGGGTTCTAAAATGGGTCGGAACCAAGTTAAAAAGGCTGAAATCGGGGTTAAATACAAGCAAGGAAGGCTGGCCACGGGCATGGCCACGGGTGTGGCCGAGCCCGTGGCCAGAAACGCGGGCATACTGCCCAGTGGCCACGGGTGTGGCCACGGGCGTGGCCAGACCCGTGGCCACAATTGTGGCCTACTGCCGGAGGCATTTCTGTGCACATTGTCTGTCTTCTAGGCCATTTTTGACCCCCGAAACATTTGAATTAGCATTTGTTGTCTTCATCAAAGTTGTAGCCCTTCAAGTTAGCTTTCCAATGATATAAAAATCACTTGATTTGGACATTCCTACGCAGAGATATGATCCAAAAACCGAGCAGTGGACGAATTGTGCGGGAATCTCAACTTCTTGCTCTTTTGCTCCAATTTTGCCTTTGTTTGTCCAAATGACCAAGACCATTAAAAACATCATAATTTTGCTCTCTTAGAGGTGTTTCTCTCATCTTCATAGCTTCTCATTGGCTCCCATTGACTCTACATGCATCCGAAATGCTCCAAAAATCATTCAATTCATCTAAATCACCAAGAATTGGGCCTAAACACACAAATGAATCAAATGAGAAAATTTTGGGCAAAATTATAGCAAATGACAAGGAATATAAACTTAAATGCAAGGTGAAAACATGAACATTTTGGCACTTATCAACTCACTTCATGCTTTACATGTTTAACATGCTTAGTTTAGAAGTAAAGCTCTTGGGAATGATAAGCGGGTGCATTTGCAGTTTTGAAAAGAGAGTTATTATTTGTGTTATCTAGGGAGAATTTTGACTAGATGCCTAAAAATTTTTACTCTCAAAATATCTTTGAGGAAGTTACTTTTCGCACCCATGAGAGAGTTTAGAGCCAAATAAGTTTATATTCTTGCCTGCTTGCATGATGTTCACCTCTTATTTACGTAGGACCTTAGTCAAGGATCTCTCGAAGTGAGAGTGTGCACTTTTTAATTTGAGAAAGATAAAACTAGCAAGGCCCGGAATTGAACTAACCTTGGTAGGGCATGGGGCAAAAGGAGAGCCTTATGGTGAGCTTAATGAGAAACAAAACCCTTGAATATTAAATAGAAAAAGGCATGAGGGGTTGACACGAGGAGGAGTCGAAAAGGCGAAAGGCCAATCACCTAAGAGTTTAAAATTGAGGGAAGCCAATTCGTTGGGTTGTGTCCAAACCATAGTCTTTGGTAAGCAAAAAGCTTAATCTGGAGTCGGTTGTTCACATAAAAAGATTCCAAGAATTGAGAAAATAGAGCTGAGGTGAGCCGCTTTGCTAGGATTCAAGTACCCATTGCACTGACCTTCGAAAAAGCATGGATCTCCATGTGAAGTCGGGTGTCTCGATGACGTTATCCTAGGAAGTGAGAAGAAAGAGGGACCGCGCTAAGCCAAAAGCGGTGAGTGGTCCATGCCCCTACCCTCATTTACATTTACGTTGGGCTTTGGCGTATAAGGATGGAAAGTTGATTAGTTAGTGCACATCGTTCTCACTAGTGAAGATCGGCTAGAGGCCTTATTTAAATAAAAGGTGAACCAAAACTTTGGAAATCCATGCTTGCGTATGGTGCGAGGAGTGTGATCCTTTGTTTTATTTATTCTTATCTACGAAAGGTTTTTATTTCCCGAAAATATTTCTTGAGTTGCTGGCATCTGACCAAAATCCTTTATTGATAAATGATTTCCCCCGTTTCAACAGTCTTAGACACCCATTATTTTGACTTGCTAAAAGCTTTATTTTGCATGGGAGAGTATCTCGGAGACTTATATGCATAGAGAGTAAAAGTCTTGCTTGAGGACAAGCAAGAAATAAAGTGTGGAAAATTTGATAAGACTTCGAGATACCCTTATTTCAGACACATTTTAGGGTGTTTTATCGCATCTATAGCATCCTTATCTGGCAAATTATATGAATAAATGCTTGAAAATTACTAACTAGTGCACAAAAGCTATTCTTAGCTTAAAAGAAGCAAAACAGGAGCCCCGGGAGCATATAGGACCAAAAGATGAGCTAAAGGAGCAAACCAGGCAAAAGTGGAGCCCCGGAGGACTGATCTGGAAAGCCACACGCGTGTGAGTAAGCGTGGAAACTTTCCAGAAGCTTCCCACGCACGCTCACACCCGTGTAGGTGGCGTGGAGGCGTGATGCGCGAAATTTCTCTAGGGTTGTCATTTCGGAGACTATTTAAACCCCTTTGATGAATTTTCAAAGGAGTATTTTCCAGATTTTTTAGTCTTCATTTTTCTTTGGAGAGCTTTCTCCATTTTTCTTAGTTTTAGATTAGATCAATTTCCTTTGTAGAAGACAACAAGCTTGGATTGAACTTCTTCAATCTAGGTGATATCTATTACATTTCTATATTTTTAGTTATCTTGTTCTTGGATTGAATTAGCTTTTACTTTCATTTCATATCATGAGTAGCTAATTTAGTCTAGGGATTTGGATTGTGTGATTGAATATTGCTCTTGTGATGATCTTATTTCTATATCTTGGATCTATGAGTTTGTGTTGATGGATTATCTATTCTTGTCTTTTGATTGTTGTTTTGTTTGGATCTTGTTTGGATCTGACCAATCTAGATGAGAGATTGAGCTCTTGACTCTTTCATGTCTTTGATTAGAGTTAGGATTTGAAGCTTTACACAATCAAAGTTCCTATGGACTTCTTAAGAATAGTAGGATGGTGTGTAGCTAAAGTGTTTGATAAAATGTCTCTTAGAACTTTGGATGCTTGTAGGCACTCCTAAGTCAAAGAAGCCTTAGTACACAAGGTGGAAAAGGACTAAGATAACACACTCTTGAATAGACCATATCCTAGCAATCCTAATCCTTGACCTTAGACTCTCACTATGCAATATTCATGAACACTATCCAATCCCTACCCCTTTTACCTATTTTTCCAAAATCACTTTTACTTTACTACTCTTTTGCACTCTCAACCAACCAATGAACTACTCTCTCATTTACAATTCCACCATTCACCACACTCAAATCTTATGCATGAATCTATCTAGTAAACTCCCGAACGTTTGACACACCTCAACGTCCCTCCTTCGAGACCGACACTCGGGAAGTCATTGACCTTTCGTTTTATATACAAATATCTTTTGACATTTCACCCTATGCACGCAAGTGTTGTCAGGTAGTCAAATCTAGTAGTCATGTTCTTGATTTGCTGTACACTGATATTTGGGGTCCTGCCCCCGTTGTTTCTGCGCAGGGTTTTAGATATTTCGTGTTATTTGTAGATGATCACTCCCGTTTTTCCTGGTTTTATCCCCTTCGGTTAAAGTCAGATATATATAAAGTGTTTGAATTGTTTCGGGTGATGGTTGAACGCCGTTTTTCGCGTTCTATAAAAGCCATTCAATCTGATCTGGGTGGGGAATACCGCCGTTTACATTCTGTGTTTGAGTCTTTAGGTATTGTCCACCGGCAGTCGTGTGCTTACACACACGAGCAAAACGGCCGGGTTGAGCGCCGGAGTCCACACGTTGTTGAAACCGGGTTAGCTCTCCTTGCTGAAGCCTCTGTTCCCCTCAAACATTGGGACTCCGCGTTTGAGACAGCGACATACCTAATAAACTGCTTACCCTCCTCCTCGTTACAGGTCACAAGTCCATATGAGTGTCTACACAAGACACCTCCGCCCTACGCGTTTCTAAAAGTCTTCGGGTGTAGGTGTTATCCCTATCTTCGGCCATACAATCGGCACAAGATAGAGTACCGCTCCGCACCCTATGTCTTCTTAGGTTACCCTATAGGCTTCCGGGGATATCGGTGTTTTGATCTCAATACCGAAAAGACCTTCGTCTGTCGCCATGTAAGATTTGACGAAACAGTGTTCCCTTTTTCAACAGATTCGCAAGAGCAAGTGGAGTTGCCAAGGCCATGTCCCCCATGGGGTTCGGGCCCCGTGATCCCATCTGTTGGTGCTACTCCAGCTCCCGCACCTCACCTACCTGAGTTGCACATTCCCGAGCCAAGCTCATCTAAAGATTCTACTACACCTCCCAGGCAAACCGCCAATCCCGCTACCACTCGACGTGGAGCACGCACACAAGCGTTGGAGCGGGGCCACACCATGCGGCTCCGACACATGACGAAGGGCACCGATGAGCAGTTCCATGCCCTCGTCACCACTTCAGATCCCACTTGCTACTCCCAGGCGGTCGTGCATTCAGAGTGGCGGGATGCTATGGACCAAGAGTTTAATGCACTACTGCATAACAGCACTTGGAATCTCGTACCTCCCACACCAGGTATGAATTTGATAGGGTGCAAATGGGTCTATCGCACCAAGCGTAAGCCCGATGGCACGATTGACAGGTATAAAGCTCGCTTGGTCGCAAAGGGGTTTAATCAAGTAGCCGGCGAGGATTTCTTCGACACGTTTAGCCCCGTGGTTAAACCAACCACGGTACGACTCCTATTGTCTCTAGCGGTTTCTCATGGGTGGACGCTACGACAGCTAGACGTCCATAACGCATTTCTCAATGGACACTTAGCTGAAACAGTCTACATGCGGCAGCCACCGGGGTATGACGATCCGACACATCCTTATCATGTGTGTCATTTGCAGCGTTCTCTCTACGGTTTGAAACAGGCACCAAGGGCGTGGTTCAAGAGGCTACATGATTTTTTACTGTCTGCGGATTTTTCAGCGTCGAAGACTGATGTGTCGCTATTTCATTACTCGAAACAGAAATCTCGGGTGTTTCTTCTTGTGTATGTTGACGACATCATTATGATGGGTAACGACGCCAGTCTGGTTAACTCTTTCCTGCAGCGACTATCTGCCACGTTCAAGATCCGAGACTTGGGTACTCCCAGTTTCTTTCTCGGGATCGAGACGCTCTCTATTCCAGATGGTCTACTTCTGTCTCAACGTCGGTATATGGAAGACATTCTACAAAGGGCCGGAATGACCGACTGCAAACCTCTTACTACTCCGGCAGCCGTCACACAAACTGTCTCTCCAACGACAATACTGTTTGAGAATCCCACTCAGTACCGTCGGCTCGCTGGGGCACTACAGTATCTCACTATCACGTGGCCCGATCTATCCTATGCGGTTAACCGCCTATGTCAGTTTATGCATGCGCCGACTGAGGAACACTGGGGCCTCCTAAAGCGTATTCTGTGATATGTGAAAGCCACGCTAAGCTACAGGTTGCAACTGGTTAAGTCTGCTTCTTCTGACGTACATGCCTACTCTGATTCCGACTGCGCTTGGTGCCCGAACGACCGTAAGTCTACAAGTGGGTATGCCGTTTTCCTGGGCTCCAACCTAATCTCCTGGGTGTCACGCAAGCAACGAACTGTGGCGCGCTTGTCGACTGAAGCGGAGTATAAGGGGTTAGCGGATGCAGCCGCTGAAGTTTCATGGGTCGTATCACTTCTTCGAGAGCTCGGGCTACACACTGGGTGCTACGTATCTTGCAGCGAATCCTGTCTTCCACGCTCGCACCAAGCATGTGGAAATTGATTTCCATTTTGTTCGAGACAAAGTTGCGTCAGGGGAGTTCTTAGTCAACTTCGTCTCTACAAAGGATCAGCTCGCTGACATCTTCACCAAACCGCTACCAGCCGCTCGCTTCTCAGCCTTGAGGGTCAAGCTCAATGTGGTTCCGCACTCACCTTGCGCTTGAGGGGGAGTGTTAGTCATGTTATATTTTGTCACATTATATTATATTATGTTGTTACCTAGTCTGTATTATTGACCAGGTTGTAAGCCTATTGTATAGGACTAGTTTAGTTAGTCTGTTAGCGTTACTTCTGTATGGTTATATGGATGTACTGGATGAGAGAGAATCAATCAACAACTCATTCATCTATACAAAACTAATAAAAACCCCCAATGAAGAATTTAAATTTAAAAATTTTAAACTCACAAAAGAAATTGTGAAAATACATGTAATATTGTTTTTAATTGTCGGTTTAATGAAACTATCTACGACTGATTTGTTCAAAAACTCTCAAGTCAAAGTTAAACTTTGAACAGTAAACTTATTTGAATATACAAGAACATTACCAAACAGAGTCTTAGGCTTGTTTGGCATAGCTTATTTAGAGACTTATAGCTTATTTTAAGCTACTAATAAGCTATAAGTTTTGTTTGGTAATGTTCCTAAAATAAGCTAGTAGCTTAAAATAAGAGCTTATTTTTTAATGCTACCTAAGGAAGCGTTTCAAAATAAGCTAGTAGCTTCCTAACTTTTTTTTTTCCAATCTTTAAGTTTATTATTTTAAAGAAATGACATCATTTACCCTTCCCAATTAAAACCTTTTTGGCTAAACCTTTTTTACATTTTCTCTTCAATATGTTTGGTTGTAATTTCAATTTGACATTTGTGTTTGAACATTGATTTTTGTATGAACTAATCTTATGAATTATAAACATTTTGTTTTACTTTATAGTTTATATGTTTTCAAATATATGTTCTTACTTTATATTTTATTAAAATACATTGATTTCACTATTTTATATTTTAATATATAAACAAACCTATTTAAATTGTATGAAGATTTCCTTTTTAGTCTTTTTACATTTATCAACTTATCAAAAAGCTAATTTTACCAAACACTTTTAAGCATAACAGCTAGCTTAACAGCTCTTCTGATTTCAGTTTTGAGCTTATAGTTTTTCAGTTTTCAACTACTTTTCATCTTTTAGCTACCTATTCAGCTAGGTTTGCCAAACATAGCCTTAATAGTACTTTTAGTGTAATTTCTATATGTAAATTTTATACATTAATAATAAACTTAATATTATAAAAAATTAAATTAAAAATAACTTCAGTTAAATGTTATTAATCAAACTAGATATATAAAATGAGGCGAATGCAGTAATTCATAAAGAATGAGAATGATATTTCGCCAAGTAGCTTGTAGCTCAACGACATCTTTGTAGGTCACAAATTTAAACCCCAGTGAAACTAACCCAAAAAAAAAAAAGGATTTAATGACTGTTCAACTAAGTTGTAATTACCAAATTGGTCATTGACTATCAATTTTGACCAATTAAATCCCCAATTATTGATTTCATAATCAATTTAGCCTCCGTCAAACTATCCTTCGACTTTGCCGTAATTACAAAATTGGTCATTGACTATCAATTTTGATCACTTAAATCCTCAATTATTGATTTCGTAAATGATTTGGTCTCTGTCAAACTAACCGATGACCAATTTGGTAATTAAGGAGGACCAAATCGATTACAAAATCAATAATTTGAAGCCTTATTTAGTTAAAATTGATAATTTGATAACTAATTTGATAATTATAACATAGTCGATGGATAAAACGGTCATTAATTTTTTATTTTTTAAATGAGAATGATAGTTGATGCGCACTGCCACTTTTTGTGAAAGACAGTAATTATTGACCGACATGAAATTTGACATCCAATAAATGTCCAATTCAATTGCCAATCAAATTGTTTTCCCTTCAAAAGCGGAACAAACTGTAATTTTTGCCCGCGCGACCGTCGCACCGAATACCGCTCGCCGCACATTTAATTTCGTTAACGCGACAGGAAAACAATTCAACGTATGATTTAAAAAAAAAAAAAAAAAATTCAACGTAACCTACTCCGTTAGATATCAGCTACATATGATACCACTCTCCTGCACATATGATGACGTGTCATTGTATTACTGGAAACGCACCGCTCTCTTTCCGCGTCAAGCCGTGTTATGATGCAAATACATTTATAATGGCTATTTGAGAGAATAATACATTTTTATTTTATTTTAAATTTTTATAACTCACATTTCTTGACTTCGTCAGATTATGTTATGGACCTCATGAACCATTTTCAAGACCCATGAAAGAGTTTTTTTTTTTTTTTTTCATACTATTACTTCACTATCTCTATCACTATAAGATTAATTTGAATTCAATCTGAAACATGCTCGTAGAGTTTGACTTTTACTCAAGCGAAACCTTAATTTAGTGCCCTTTAACATGATATTAGTCTTGTCAAAGAAGAAAATTTGTATACAAACCCAATTTATTAAATTATGATATGATACTTTCTAGTTTTTTTATTTATTTTTTATCATCAATGTTATACTAACAATGCTATTTATTTTTTTTTATTTCAAAAAAACAATGCTATTTTTTTTTTTGAGTACAACAATGCTAATTAATTAAAATCAATGCATGCTAATATTTTGTGATGTTTTGAAAATTACAAACTCATCTCCTCAAATTACAATGTCATTTTTTTTTAACAAAAGAACACAAACACCTAAACAACACAATCTTATACAACATATGACACACGTTGGGACCAAAGGATACCCAGATAGTGACTCGGAAGAAGTCTATGAAGATCCGTAGGAGGATGGTTACGCTGATTACATGGAGCCCATGGGCACAACTAATGAATTCTTTAATAATTACATTAGAGCATTCCCAATAGTTTAGATTTTAACATTGGTTTTTGCATGCCATCTAGGAAAGAAAAGGAAAAGAGTAAAAAAAGAAAAAAAAAAAGGAAAAAAGGAAATATGAGGCAGCTTTGCGTCTCTCTTATGTTGTTTCTCTCTCCTATAGGACCCACAAAAAATCAAGTATTGCAAGAGGAACTCAACATTCTCTCTCTTCCATATGGATGTAAAAGCTGTAAAAATCATCCAAAATCCGCCGATTAGGGATCCTCTTAGCTACTCTACTCTATGCTCTTATAATATATGTGTTTGCACACCTCCACCATATTGATCAAAGAACCTCTTAGAACATTGTCCTTAGCTTGTAAGCCATTTGACCGTCATATTTAATTATAGTTTGGCAAAATCCTTAATTTATTCCAAGTGAGTAGCAAATTAATCCAAGATACATGTTGCTTTCTGTATTGGACGTACATATATACTGCTCTTGTTGAATGCAAAACTTCAATAAATAATGAAAAGCTTTTTGAGTATCATCTTTTGCCTTCTTTAGGCCGTGATTGGTGAATGATGGGCATCATCAATTTGTTCACATGTTTTTTTAATCATTATAATCGTCACTCTCCCGGCCTCCTTTTTGAAACCAACTCTTCATCATCTTCTTCAAGTCAAACCTGGATGACATCCTTAGTATTGCTTACCTGGTACTAACTAGAGAATTTCTCTAATTTTCTAAAAAATTGAAGAATTGGAGAATAGAAAATAGTTAAACATGTTTACTAGTATAGTTTTTCATTTACAAAACTGGAAACATTTTTTAGTTTTCTAAAAAACTGTAAAACTTTAAAAAATTGTTTTCTAAATGCAAAATAGAATTATCTTATTTAGTTTATCTATAATCTATTTTGGTATATACCACTATAACCACACTCTCACCATTATTTCTATTTACATATTTATTCATTATTATGATTACATTCAATTATCATTTTCTTTTAATTATCACCATCTTCTGTATTTTCTACTCGCATTTAATTATATAAATATAACTTATTTGCTTACGCGTTAAACATTATTCATATTATCATAAATAAAACTTGAACTCTACATCAAGTTTTAGCTTTTGATTGAACTCAATAGATTATTGGTTTGGATAATTTTAATTATTTTATATCATAATGCAAGTTTGGTCCGAATATTAGATATTGAAATTTCACATATATTAGACTTCAAAATAAAAACTTTATATATATATATATATATATATATATATATATTTCATTCAAATAAATATATACAAAAATAATTTAAATATTAGCTCAAAAAATATTAATATTATCTAACAACATTTTAGGTGAACTTAATAGGTTATTGGTTCATATATATTTTTAATTATGTTATATACATGTATAAATTTCGTTCAGATATTAAATGTAAAAATCTCACATATATTACTCTTAAAAGTAGAAATTATATTTATTTAATTTAAACCAAACTTATCTAAAAATATTTTAAATATAAGGTATACAACTCAAAATTAAACTTGTGTTAATTTATAATGCTCGTCAAAAAAAAAATAAATTTGAAAAAATAAGTGTTAGTAAACAAGTTTTCTAAATAGAAAACAGAGAATGAAAATTGAAAAATTAGAAAAAAAAAAAAGATAGAGTACAATTTCTTAAATTAAACGAGGCTCTAAATGCACATTTACTAACTAGAGAGCTGGACAATAGAAAACAGAAAACATGTTCACTTATATAGTTTTTCGTTTGAAAAGTATAAACATTTTCCAATCGAAAAAACTTTTAAAAACTATTTTCTAAATGGAAAACAAAATCGAAATCTCTATCAACTAATTGACTGACTATATATCACTTCTACCGTACCACATTCTCACCATTATGTACTTACATATTTATTCATTAATATGATTATAGTTAATATAATCTTATTTTACTTACCACCATATTATATCTTTCTACATGCATTTACTCATATAAACATAATTTATTTGCTTATGCTTAAAGTTAGACATTATTCACATGATCACAATTAAAACTTGAGCTCTACACCAAGTTTAAATTTTGATTGAACTCATCCAATAGATTATTGGTCAGATATTTTAGTTATGTTATATTGTAATATAAGTTTGGTCCGAATATCGAATATTAAAATTTCATATATATTAAACACACACACACACATCACTCATCAAATACATATATCCAAAAATATTTTAAATATTCGCTTAAAAATATTAATATTAACTAAAATAACTTTTAGGTGAACTTAATAGCTTTTTGGTTTGGATATATTTGTAGTTATGTTATATACCGATATAAATTTGGTTCGGATATAAAATATAAAAATATTATATATATTAGATTTAAAAGTAAAAATTATAGTTATTCCATTTAAACCTAACGTATAAAATATTTTAAATATGACGTCTAAAAATCATTTAAAATTAAATTTGTGTTAATTTTATAACGTTAGTGTAAAAAATAAATTAAAAAATAATTAGTGTTAGTAAACAAGTTTTTTAAGTAGAAAACAATAGATAGAAAAATTAGAAAATAAAAAACAGAGAACAATTTTTTAAAGTAAACGATATCAAATTAATTACTTTTGGAAATATTTAAAAAAAAAAACTAAATTGTTGATTTAGTTGGTCACAGAGGTGAAATTTGGGAAGAAAAGACCGGGGTCGAGTTTCACCCGTGACAGTGTGGGAGCAACCTCACAAAGTGAGGGGGGAAGGGAGCTCTTTGTGAGCAGTAAGCATCATCCCAGGTCTGGGGCAGTGGGTAGTGTGGGAGCAACTTGTCCGCAGTAAGCATCATTCCAGGTCTGGAGCAGTGTGGGAACAACATAACCTTATAAAGTAAGGTAAAGGGACTCCTTGTGCGCAGTAAACATCCTCTCAGGTCTAAATCTGTATAAGCTTAGCTCACTATTAGACCTGGGGGTGTGAGAGATGAAGTATAGTTGAACATATATATTTTTATCCCTATCCATTCTCCTTTCAATTCTCACTGAGACTCAATTGATGACATGTCAAAAATGGTATAAAACAACAAAAGTAAACAAAGGAGGAATAAAACCTTTACTAAAAGTCTGCCATATTCTTCTCTTTCACACACATATATAACAAGTCCGGATCAAATTATATAGAGTAATAGAAACTGTTATGAGCTATTTTTAATAGAACAATCATATGTTTTAAGAAAATGTTTAACATTTTTCCGTACTACTAAAATAATTAATTGTATCTTTCTTTGTATTATTATTATTATTATTATTATTATTATTATTATTATTATTATTATTATTATTATTATTATTATTATTATTATTATTATTATTATAAGATGATGGAATGAAAGTTATGAAACATTTATTTTTGTTCTTTCATTTTTGGAGAGTTAGAGGTATATATTGCAATGGTATAAAGTTAAAGGAGGTATTTCACAAATAGTTGTTAGCGGATTGGGTTAACGGGTTTGACTAGCTGATAACATTAGCTGGTTGTAGAAAAAATATTTGGTAAATTAGCTGTTAACTGATGGCTGATTATATGCCAAATGAATGTATATAATTTATTTTCCTGATTATATGCAAAATGAATGTATATAATTTATTTTCCTGATTATATGCAAAATGAATGTATATAATTTATTTTCTAAAAGAACTTATCGAAACTTTTTAAATTTTAGCGTTTTGGACCAATAAATTGTTACAAAAAGTTGATTAACTAAACACTCATATTGATTGTTTAACCAAGTCAAATAGCCAATAGTGATCAAACAAGCAAAATTTAGCTGATAAGCTAACTATGTTACTAAACAAGACCAAAGAGTACTTAAACAAGTAGCAAAAAACAATTATTGAGGGACTAAAAATAAATTTTTCTATGAAACTTTTATTTGATAATTTTCAAAACGTTTTATGCACCGGAATTTCTTTTGTACTTGAATTGAATTTCAATTGGACCACTAATGTGAAAAGCTCTCCCAACGTTCGTCACTTTTTATAATGTTTGAACATGAAACCTTATGAGTAGATGGTAGGGGCCGGATTTTGACAAATCTATATCTATATATATATATTAAAACAGAAGTACTAGCTTTCCCGCTCATTTTAGTCCAAAAATTTTGAAATCGGTCAACATAATATTATATAATAATTACTTATCAGATATTCTAGCCTTCCTTATCATATCATTCCTTATTTATGGCTAAAATTGACAAAATATTCAAAATATGA
>CM008340.1:13868030-13880195 GCA_002525835.2 Ipomoea batatas
TTTTTTTTTTTTTTTTTTTTTTCACGTGACTCACTGCAACATACATTTTTACAAGAGTTAATGCCCATTTTTGTCTCTCGATTATTAGGTAATGCGTAATTTAGTTCCTCGACCATAAAAGTACCCAATTTAGTCATCTAATTGTAAAATCATACCAAAATTTGGTCCTCCGTTACGATTGCTATCCATAATCCATCTACTACTACTTTAAAAGACAGGGGTTAGGTTCGAGTCCTCTCAATCGCCGAGGGCTCGCTACAGATCCCCTCCGTCTGGTCAAGCAACTCAAACAAGAACAACTCATATGAATCCGCTCTCGTCTCCTGTCTCTCTTCTCACTGGCAATACGCTGTAATACGCGATGCAGCCGAGCCATCGCTCTTCGATCGCTATATTCTTGCGATAGCGAAGGATCGAAGAGCGATACCGAAACCTAAAGTCTTATTGTTTTGTCCTTGAACAACGATCATTCATTACGGCCGGCCCGACCAAACACCTACTACTACTACTATGTCTCTCATCACCATATTACTTCCTACAATATTATTTTAAAAACTAAAATGTAAACTAATAAAGTCTGTCTATCTGTCCTTAAATGTGGTGTGCGTTAATGGACTAAGAAAACTAATGAAATCTTAATTTTTTTTCCTTTTAGTTAAATAAACATTGATTAGAGTGCGCTAATTATTATCCTCTTGAATCTAACTTCATAATTGTTATTTGCTGCCTAGAGTTGGCATAGCCATTACGGCATCATATGATGTATTCTAAGTTTTTCAAAAAAAAATGTGGTCTTTGTTCTTGAAAAACGATTTTCACAAAACATCTTTAGTTTGATCTTGATCGATCCACTATCAAGATGTCCTCTCTCTCTATTTTTTTTTGTGACGAGATAAATTCGCAATCATTATTTTATATGTGCACATGATAAATTTCACTCATATGTAATAACAATCAAATCACATAAGAAAGCCAAACGGCATTATTAGGACAATCACTTGTGATGGGCTTAATTGAGAGAGTGCTGACAAAAATCGAATTCTATAATGATCTTCAAATAATGCTTCACTCACTTGACCACTCTTTAGTCATTTTCGGAACATAATGACATCTTTTGATGATTCGATTTGCAGTGAAATTATTGTGCTCTTGGACGGACTTGGATTGTTTGAAAGAAATCTTGTGAAAATACGTAAGATCAACACGCTTGTTTTGATTATGGGTGTGGAAACCGATTGAACTGACAAAGTTCGGTTAACATTTTTTTAACCGAATTTTTTCGGTTCGGTTAATGGTTAAAGGTTTTTTAAAAATTCGGTTAATGGTATATACATGTGTGTCTGTGTGTGTGTGTGTGTAAATTAGTAAGATCTCTATAAATTTGTAATGTTGTTATGATATTGTTTTTGTATATTTTCTTATGGATTTATTATTATTTACATTATTTTAATTGAATTTATTATTATAGGTATTATTTTTAGGATTTAACACTTTATCTTTAAAAAGTAATTAACTGAAAAAAATTTCAATTCGGTTAATTCAGTAATACAAAGTTCTGTTCGGTTAACGGTTAAATTTTAAAAACTTCAGTTAAAACTTAAAACGGTTCGGTTAACCGATTTCACACCTCTAGTCTGGATATACAAAACAAAACTAAGAGACATTGTCTCAAAATCAAATATAACAATAAGAGTTAATTCCACAAGAGATGCCTTGTCTTTGTTGGCAATTCCAAATTTAGCCCCAGACTATCGTTTTTGCCATTTAACATCACAGACTATTATTTTTTGGACGTTTTTAGTCCTTCTCATAACTTTTCCTATTTTTAGTAAGGGCATTTTTGTCTCTTCATATTTTTCTTTTGTTATTTTTTCCCATTTCAACCAGTTTAATTGGTTTAGGACTTTACTAAAAATCGGTTGAGAAATATGGTTACTAAAAATCAGAGGTTATCTAAAGTCCTAAACCAATTAAATTGGTTGAACCGGAAAAATTATAAAAGAATAATATAAAAAGGCAAAAATGCCCTTACTAAAAATAGAAAAAGTCATGAGAAAGGACTAAAAGTGTCTAAAAAATAACAGTCTGGGATGTTAAATGGCAAAAACAATAGTTTGAGACTAAATTTGATATTACTACCAAAGACTAGGGGTGTGCAATTCACCGAAATTTTTCGGTTAATCGACTGAACCGAAAAATTTCGGTTAACCATTAACTGAACCGAAAAATTCGGTTTGGTTAATGGTTAAAGGAATCTTGAAACTTCGGTTAACGGTTAATTCGGTTCTAAAGGTCCGGTAACTGAATTAACCGAAAGGTTAACCGAATATATATATGGATAATTAAATATAAATACTAAATACTAATTGGATTGAAGATTTGAAGTTATGGATGTTTGAATATTTGAAATTATGGATGATTTGTATTTTATTTTAATTGAATTTATTAATTTAGGTGTTATTTTTAGAATTTTATATTTTAGGTTTAAAAAGTTCGGTTAAACGGTTAACCGACCGATTAACCGAAAATAATTTCGGTTCGATTAATTCGGTAACTCAAACTTCGGTTCAATTAATGAAAGTTGTATTTTTAGTGGTTTAATTAGTGATTGTCGTCCTCTAGGAATGGCTAGGAGGGATTCGAGTAGAAAGGGATTAACCACGAGTTCATCAAGTGTTTGAAAGCTAACCAAAATGATATATTTGATTTCATGAGATCAAGACAAAACAAGTAATTGATTTAAGAAATAAACAATGATAAACAGGAGGATTTAAATCAAATAGCAATGCACAAATGCTTTTATAATGTTCTAAGGTTATAGGCTAAACAATGCTAAACAATGAAGTGAGGGGATCACGTTAATGCCAATGCCACTCTCGTGGACATTGGGTACCACCAAAATTCTAACCCCATTCTCATAGCAATTAGACTAGGTGAGGTATTTAATCAAACACCTTGTGTGCATAATCTCTTCCAACTTCCCTTTCTCAAGGGCAAGTTAGAAATGTGGGAAGGATTGGCCATGGTGAATCCCTATTCTCATAGGTGAAACACCAATTCCATACATCTCTTGTCAATGTTAGATCCTAACCAAACAAGTGTCAAATAATTTCCTAATTCCACAATCACATTCATTATAAAAGCAATGAAAAACCTAGATTAAACAATTTAGTTCATATAAGCATTCATACATAGCAATTCAATCTAAATCCCTAAAGGATTTAACTACTCATAATGGAATTGATAATTAAAAGCAATTGGAATACTATGCAATGGATTTAAATACAAAAAGGAATTGATAATTGCAAGAAGAAGAAATAGAAAATCTTACTTGCTTGAATTTGTACAAAGCAAATCTGAAATTGAAGTTTAATGTGCAATTACAATGAATAATTCTTCCTAAATCTTCTTCAAAAAGTAATGGAATTACAAAGGATTTATGTTCTAAAGTGTTTGTAGAGAGGGAAACTGAAAGAGGACTTAAAATTTTTGAAAGATAATCTAAAAATAAAGCCTATGGCTATTTATAGTTGAAGAAATCGCGCCAAAAAATCGCCACCAATTTGCCTGGTCACGGTGGTGGTCACACCGTGACCACCACTGTGACCAAGCCACGGCTTTGCAGATTTCAGTAGTCACTTTGCTGGTCACGGCGTGACCAGCAGAGTGACCACTGAAATCAGCAAAGTGGTCACGGTGGTCACTGTGGAGGTCACGACGTGACCTCCACCGTGACTCCCGTGACTACTTTCTGATCAGTGGTCGTCAAGCTAATGTGTCAAAGATGTCACTCTGCTGGTCACGATGTGACTAGCAACTTGACACCCTCCCGGTGGTACGGTTTGACTTAAATCCTTGTTCCATTGCTCCATTGAACTTTGGTATGATTTTAGCCATTCAGTCTTGCACCATTTTGTCTTGAATTCATCCTGATTCACCTTCATTTTACGCTTCATCATGCCTAGGTCCCAGTTTTCAATCATTGCGGCATAAACACTTGAAATATACTTCGTTCTTGCACGAACACATAAAATTTACTTAAAAGTTAATACAATTAAAGCATATTTATATGTTAATTCACGGCTTATCAGTTAACGGTTAAAGGTTTTAAAATTTCGGTTAATTCGGTTCGGTTAACCGATTGATTAACCGAATGCACAACCCCCTACCAAAGACAAGGGACCTCTAGTGGAATTAACTAATAATAATAATAATAATAATAATAATAATAATAATAATAGTTAATACCCATTCTGGTCCCTTGATTATTAGATAAAAAGACGTTTTTGCCCCTCTCTATAACGGTGGATGGATGGCAATTGTAACGGAGGACCAAATTGGGTATGATTTTACAATTTAGATGACTAAATTGGGTACTTTTATTGTCGAGAGACTAAATTACGCATTACCTAATAGTCAATGATTCAAAATGGGTATTAACTCTTTTTTATAACTTATAATGTACGTTATTCTAACTCATAAACTATATTATCTTACCCAGAAGTTTCATTAGTCTTACACATAATGTACATTATTTAACACATAAAGTACATTATTCTAACGCATAATGTACATTATTCTAACTCATAATGTACATTATTTTAACTCATAAAATTCAACGACGTCATTTTGGATCATGATCCATACAACTAATTTGCCATGTAAATTACCATCCTTAATCACTATAACTTTTAACCAAAAAGAGAAGGGAAAACCATTTTATTTAATCTCAGATCTTTATTTTTTTAAACGCAGCCCCCTCTACCATAAATTATGACGTAGACTCCACCTATAAGGTAGACCTTAGGTTAACACCCTTCCAAAGTGCAATGGAAATCATCAATCATTATTGCATGGACCATGGTCCACACAGGCCAATTGAAGGTACATTATTTTTGTACTGTAGGTACATTATTTTATGGTACATTATTTTTGTACTGAACGTACATTATTTGACGGACCTACAATACAAAAATAATGTATTTTCAGTATAAAAATAATATACTTTTTATTTTTGACCATACAACTGTGTGGACCATGATCCATGCAATAATTTGCTGGAAACCATCAACCTAGGCCATGGGCTTGCGGATCGCCCATGGACCCCGTCCAGGTAAGTTAATCTCAGCTCTTTAGTAAATATATTTAAATTATTTTCATACATAAACTTGATATTTTAAAAAATCCGACATAATTAGATTGATTATAATATTTTAATTTAAAAAGTATAAATAATTGAGAAAGATGGAATAGACTAATATATACTATTCTCATGATTATGTAACAGTTTGATCTTTCAACTCCAACTCAATTCTTTTGCTTTGCTGTCGTTCTATAGAAGCTACACCCTCCATGCATCTCAATGATTGACATACATGAATGATTCATTTTGCAGTCCCCTATCCACTGTACCCGAGACATTCTGGATTCAATATACACCTACGCCAGCTATAAATTTGACTTAGTCAATACATAAAGATATGCTTATTATCTCTCTTTTCTCATCCAATGGATATATTATTAGAGGTCTACGATACTCTCAAATTCTACCCCATCAATTATGTTCTCAATATAGCAAGCATGGATATAACATTTCATTTTGTCGATCTAGAAAATGTTGTTTACATCTAAAATATGGGAAAGGAGTACACGTAGTGTGAGACTGTCTCACGGATTGAGATCCGTGAGACGGGTCAACATTCTTTTCTTTGCGGGCTCTTTCCGCGTTTCTTTGTGCAAAAGAACTTTGGGATGATATTTCCTACAAGATAAATAAATTCAACATAACAAAGGAAACATTTACCATTCTCAATCCGAAATTCATCATCATGTCATGCATTATTATACCAAATATCCTCATACTATGTAATGCACAAATATCATCACTTCCAACAATTTGTCATTAATTCAATCTTTCCAAAACAATGATCATATAGCAACCTTTCATATTCTAGAGGCAATTTCTACTTTAAAAGTCAACACAAAACTCAACTTCATCTTCTTCCTCAAGACTAAGTTGAGGTTGAAAATGGAGCAAACATAAAAGCTCAAATTTCGTCAAACAATAGGTTGGAATCAACAATGTAGAACCTAAGGAGCAATAAAGTTGTAAACTTTTCCACTTAAGCTCTCAATTTTATAAGGAAATCCAACAAAGTAAGAAAATGACCAAATCACATAGGGTTTATCATTCAAGTAAAAATAGGTTGCAAGCCATGGAATTTTCATCATATAATAGCAATGTAAGCTTCAAATAAGTCTTGGAAGTGACCTAATAACAAAAATTTTATAAAAGAACTCATAGCAATGTAGATTCATAGAGGCATGCTTAAAGGAAATGAGTTCTAGCATTTGAACAAAGAAAAGTAAGGGAAGAGATGTTTTGCCTCCATGATGACTTTAAAATGTGGAAGAAACTTGAAAACTTGTAAGAAAATAGCTTGGGGAAGAAGTATTTTTACCTTGAGAGAAGTTTTTGCTCGTGGGGGTGAAAAAATGGGGTAAGGGAAGGGTTTTAAACTACTTCACGCGAGATTCCCGAGATTTTTCTAGTGCCCATCCACGCCACCTACACGCGTGGATGGTTACTGGTTTAAGTCCATGCCACCTTCACGCATGAAGTCAGGCGTGGATGGCTACTAGAAGGCCTACACGCCTCCTTCACGCGTGTTTGGGGCGTGGATGCGTTATTTGCGTTTTACCTTGGTTATTTTAGCCTCTTTTGCTAGTGGTGATGGTTTGTTGATAGATTGTGGTTAATCTATGCCTTCCGAATGCATAATCTGCGTTTGCTAGCTTAAACGGGGCTATATAAAAACAAAATTAAAGCAATCAAAAGAAAACAAAGTAATAACATAAATAAAAATTTCTTAAAAATGAAAGATAACATTGGGATTGCCTCCCAAGTACGGCACGTTTTCCATCACTGGCTAGACGTGGTGTGCTTTATCCTTCGAAACACACCGATTTCGCAACTTCACCAAGCGTCCCATGCACTTTGGCTTCAAAGTATGCCCGAATATGGGGAACATCCTTGAACTCATAAGCAAAGAAGGGGAAAACAAATCAATATTGCTAAATAAGCACGGCATACTACCCCAAGTTGTTTAAGGATAGCTTGCCCTTTCTCCCTCTCATTTTTATCTATTCCATCCCTAAGAAAGTTGTCATTAAAAGCATCCCAATGAACAAGCACGTCCCTATATCTTTTTCTTAAAGTGTCTACGCTCGACTCACCCTCTATCGAATTACCAAACGTGATAATTTTTCCTCCTTGCTCAATCCTTTCTTCTCCAATCTTTATCAACTCCTCATCCTCCCAAGTAGAATCATCACACTCATAGAACTCATTTTCACAAGAATAAAATGACAAGTTATCCTCACTTCCCAAATCATTATCACAAAAATTCAAGGAATCACACTCCCAAGAGCAAAAAGAAGCCTTATCACATTTATCAAGATTATCATTATAAATTCTAAAGGAGTCATCCTCAAAAATATCATAAGTATCTTCAATAAGAGTTGGACTGAAGGTATTTTCAAGAATTGAAGTGTAAGAAAAGTCAAAAATATTACCTTGTGTGGGTTTTTCATATTCCCTCACAATCTCAATGTGATCATCGTCTTCACTCTCAATTTCTCCCCCTTGTTGCGTTTCCAACTCAAGAGTTGAAACTTCTTGAAGCATCGGGGTGTCAAATTTTATCATTTCTTCTACACTCACCCCTTCGCAATCAATTCTTCTTTCAACCTCATCGACACTCTTTGGATTAGGTTCCGTCATTGGGAGATCATCTACGAATGGGTCATTAACCCATGGTGTCATTCTCTTCATGAATTCCTCTGTCATGGATAGCATCCTAGTCTCAATATCATCCAATGGAAGTCCTTCCTCCCTAAGGGTAACAAGATGTTTCTTCATTTCGCTTCTAATTTCATCCCTTAAGTTGATCATGTCCTCCTTAGCCATTTGTATAAACATTTCCAATTTTTCCTTCAAGATCTTTATCTCATCATTTGCCAGTGTGAGGTATTCACGAGGTGGTCTTTTATATGGCATAGGTTGGGTGAAATTTTGAATAGAAGGTGGTGTTTCGTAATAATAACTAGCATTTTGTTCTTCAAAATTTTGTGGTGGGGGTGAATAGTAATTATTTGGGTAGGAATGGGAATACAAATTCCGCTCATGATTATAGTTTGATGGAAGGTTATAACAAGGTGGAGGTTTAACGTTTATAGGAGTTATGTCCTTTAGTGCCGGTTCACAATTTGGATCAATCTCCTTCATAACTTGAACAAGTTGGTTGTTAATACTCTCCGCTATAAAACTCAATGATTCCTCTCCATCGTTGAATGTTGGCTTCTCCATTTTCTCAGGATGAAGCATAGAGGATGTAGCAAATGTGTATGGTTCATAGAAAGGGTAATACAAAGTATTTGGATAGGGTGAGTAGGGATACGGTGGTGGTGGATACATATAAGGATTTGGATAGTAATATGGGTGTTGTTCATAGGTTTCGGGTGGAATATTTCTTCTATATTGCCTTCCATGGTATGGGTAACCATGGGAATACATGTAAGCACTCATTGGTAAGCTTCAATTGATTGTTGATAGAAAAATTCTTGCGCAAAGCTTAGCCAACAACAAATCTTTTGCAACTAAAAGTAGTTGCAAGTGAGTAATAAAATATGCAAAACAAATCAAACCCACTTTCCCAAACGCGTAACTAAAAATAAGAAAAATAAAACAAGTAAAAGAAAGCAATTCAAAAACTCTTAAAATTCTACTTCCCAGATGTCAAAACATAACTCAAAAATCGTTTGCCTTCCCCGGCAACGACGCCATTTTGAAGGGTAGTTTGTTTGTGGTGAGGTAAATGTCGGGTATGGAATATGTTAAAACGAAGAGTCAAGACTCCCTGAGTGTCGGTCTTTCAAGGAAGGCAGGTTTGGAGTCGAGTTAATGTTGGCATTTAGGAGGTTGAAGGAAAAGAGTTACGTGAATGACTAAACTCAAAGGGCATTTATACAAGAGTTTAAGGGTTGAAACGGTGGGTTTAGGAAAAGGTAAATGGAAATCGGGGCTCGTGGCTAGCATAAGCGGTCTACTACCTAATGGTTTGGCAAGCAAATGATTCAGATTCAACTAGGGAGTTCATGGCACTTCACCAAGTGGCGTCACACTTGGACTCCCACATCCTCATTCGGTTGGGGCATTTCGTCGAACACCTTGTCTACCACTCCTTCGGGACCTCTTCCTTTCGGACTAAGGGCGGGGATGTGGATGAGTTGGACTCGTGAGAGGCCGCTATTGCGCACACACTCACTTTCACAGGGTTTGCTACCTAATGTGCCCACACTTAGGCACAAAGCATATCAAACATCAACCACACAAGTATTCAAATCCAAGAACATAAAGCTCACAATTTTAAAGCAATTTCTTCAACACTTCAACCACATAGCTAGTTTTGGGGCCACCAATCCCCTATCTAATCTAATCAAACATTAAAATAGGGAAACAAGAAAAAGCAATAGAAGATTCAAACGAAACAAAAACGAAATTGAAATAGATAGTGAAAAGAAGAGTTACCATCCATAGAGAATGGATTCTATTACATTTTTGGCTCAGATCTTCTACCCCTCTACCATTGTTACTTTAATCTAATCTAAGGAAATGAAGTTTTCCCCGAAGAGGGGAGAAAAACAAAGAGAAATTCATATCTAAAACTACCTCCTAGCTGCTAGGGTTTTTGAACTTTCTGGAAAAAGAGGTTTAATTAGGCAACATGGAGTAAAAAATCCCGAAATGGCCCCTGTGGCCTGATCACGCTACCTCCACGTGTGAATGGGGGCGTGGACAGCTATTGGAAATGGTCCACGCTACCCACACGCGTGTTGGCTGCGTGGACGGTGTCTGCTCGGTGGCTTCTTTGCTTTCCGCTCTGTTTTGGCCTCGAATCATTTTCCAATCTGCGGAATTAACTTCAAAACATTCTCTAAAGTTGAGTTAGAGTTTTTTTATCACATATGAGTGTAAATGCACGAAATTGTTATAATTGGGTGACAAAACTTCTCTATTCTATCCTACTTTTGACCCTTAAATCGGACTATTCTTGGTGCTTATCAATCTACGTACATATATATACATATAATACATACAACGCATATACATGTATATCTAGGTATATAAAAAATAAAATATAATTTGCTACTTATATATAATTATTTTGTATTCAAAATATGGTACTTTAAATAATAATTAAAGTACATACCAAGGTAGTATAAATGAGTAGTAGGTCCAAATGAATATGGCTCAAAGGTCAAATGAACATGGAAGAGAAAATAGAAACCAAATGAATATGGCTTAAAGGTCTAATGAATATAGAAAAAAGAATAGGAATGACATCGAGAGTTCAAATGGATTAATATCGGAAGAAGAAAATCTCGGGTATCACAATCAGTTACGGTGTTGTTCACTAGGGCTTAAGAAAAGGACCCTGTCCTATTATGATGCATGGTATTGCTCTTGCATATGTATTTTTCTCTATACTTGTAATGTGATTTACAAATGGTACAAAAATTGGAAGTGTTATAATTTTGAAGGATTACAAGTTTGGTACAAAGGTGTTGGAAAATGATATTGGATGGATTTGAAAATGAGAAGAAAATAATACTTTGATATAAAATTATACGTTATGGTTGAAAACAATAATATGTTTGGATATTAAGTTTTTGGTGAGTACAAAAGAGCCTTTTGGCTAAGTATTTTGAAAACTATATATACATATATTTATAAAGGAAAAACATGAGAATTTTTGGAATGGTTGAGAATTGAATCGTATGACAAATATTTTTTAAAAAAATTGTTATTTGCACAAATCCTTTTTCACTAAATTGTTTTTCTACGAGGTGGAGTAATTTCTTACTTAGCGTTATGCTAACTTTGTGTTTGTTGTGTTCTTTTTAATTTATGTATTCAAAGGAGATGAATGAATTGATGAGAGCGCTGTTAAGATATAATAGATAAGACTTTGTAATAAGCCTTTTGGGATAATAGAATACTTGGACTTATGTTTAGACTATTAAATTATGTTTCTTGAACTATTTAAATCACTACTTTTTGGTTTGGGAATTTTGTTTAAGTGGATTGGTTATTTAGCCTTACACTTGTCATGTAAGGACTAGTGTGGCGGTTTCACCCTCATGGTTTTTGAGGAGTTTGTATTTATTTTGTAAGTGGAAGGTGACTAGTTTCTAAATAAAGATAAATTCTATTTTGTAATTCTAATTGTTAGGAGTAAATTGTAATTAGATTTTGATGAGGCAAAATGTAATATAGGATAAAAACTTAGTCCCTTATTTATTTTATTTTTGTATGAGTCTTCTAAACAAGTTCAAGAAATTTTTTTTCAAGATGAAGAAGAAATTGGTACTTGAAAAGAGCCAAGAGGAAAATTAATTTGAAGCCTATCATCTCAAATTAATTTTGAAAAAAATTATTTTGAAGATTTTATTCTTGGAAGGAAGATATAAATTATGGGAACTACATTTTTTATTTGTGGGAGTGAATCACGCCTCTCTCTAATTTAAAGGAAGAATTCATGTAATTCTTGCCAAAGAGAAAATCATGCAAATGAAGAAGAGGTCACACTTTTAGAAGAAGTCACAATTTTGGAAGAGGAAGGAAAGTCACGCCATTTTGAGTAGATGAAGAAAATGTCGCACTTTTAGAAGCTATGGATTATTCTGCAAGACTTGATTAAGAAAGGAGTATAAGAGAATATTGGAACAAAAAGATTAACAAGAATTCAAGTGGCACAAATGGAAGGAAAAGATTAGCAAGGTAATTATTGCTAATGGTCCAAGGATTAAATCTTTTTATTAACATATTTTGGAAAGATGTTTAAGAGGGGTCACGCTTTGCCTTGATCTGAGGGAGGAGGTCACGCCTCTTTTAAATATGAGGAAGGAGGTCACGGTTTCTTATACAAAAGCCACTGTTGAAGCACAAGAGATTAAAGATAAATTAAAGCAAAGGATTTAACAAAAATCCTAAGTGGTGAAATGTTACAAGCAAGGAAAATAATATCAATACAACATGGTTCAAATCCCATTGATATCATAGTTTTTGAAAGCCCTCTTAAAAATCAAAAGGCTACGGTTTCT
>CM008340.1:13880339-13899387 GCA_002525835.2 Ipomoea batatas
AAGAGGCTACGGTTTCAACGGGTCACACTTTGATCAAGAGGCTACGGTTTCAACGGGTCACACTTTGATCAAGAGGCTACGGTTTCAACGGGTCACACTTTGATCAAGAGGCTACGGTTTCAAGGGTCACGCTTTGATCAAGAGGCTACGGTTTCAAGGGGTCACACTTTGATCAAAATGCTACGGTTTTCAAGCCACACGTTCATATGATGAATTCAAGCCACACTTTCAACTACAATACAATTTCCAAGAAAAGACAACTTGCTAAATCAGGAAAATCTCACAATTCCAAAATAATATCTTGACATCGGAATGATGAATTCAAGTCACACTTTCAGCTACAATACAATTTCCAAGAAAAGACAACTTGCTAAATCAGGAAAATCTCACAAGTCAAAAACAAAGTTTCAGAAGCAAAAGTTTCAACACTGCAAATCTGACAAAGAATTCAAATTTTGAATTTGAAATTTGTTACCTCCAACGGACAATTTCAAATCTTCATCTATAATAGAGATGAAGATCAAGAGAAGAAAGTACAAGAGAAACAAGCAATTCTTTTGAGCATACAAACGCTATACACGAGAGCAAGCTTTCTAAAACATTCTTATATATTCTTCATCTACTAGGAAGACTCATTATTCATTGATAATATCCTCAAGAGTCTTCACGTTCGAAAAAGAGAGAAAAATTCTTGTTTTGTAAACAAGTTATTTCCCTACTGAGTGTAGGTAGAGGATAGAGTAGTAAGAGAGTTGTGAAAACCCTAGGAGTGCAAGCTTGGTGCAGAAGCACTCGAAATTGAGTTAGTGTTGGCTTTGTGTTCAAGGCACTACGAAGTGCTGAGTTGGAGAACTAGCACTAGTGTATTCACTATTGTATCTTGGTGACTGGAGATAGTGAATTCCTCCTTGGAGTGAAAGGAGAAGAGTGGAGTAGAAGGATTACATCACCTTCCAACCACTATAAAATCGCCTCTCTCTCTCTTTACTTTATTTATTATTTTTACGCATAATTTATCTTACATGCAACACAATTAAGTTCACACACAACTCACGTATTTCTTTATAAATTTTGCATACCGTGAATGCCCAGTTAATTCTTCATTTTATTATAGCACTTTATATATAATTATTCCGATGTGCACTCTACTTTAGATTTATTCAAGTCTAATTTAATTAGAGTTATTTTGTTAAAGTGTTATAAATTTTAATTTGTTTGAAAAGTCTATTTACCCCCCCCCCCTCCTCTAGACTTTTCACCACCCAATCGGGACCAAAAATTGGTATCAGAGCACGTTGTCTATTTGAGTCAATCCTTGACTGCTAGACAGATCTTAACTTCAAAATGAAGAGAGGTTTAGCTCAAAACTTATTATTCTCGCTTGACAAATTTGATAATTGGAAAATACGTATGCATGTACATTTGTCTGCATTACATGATGAAATGTGGGAAGTAATCTCAAATGGTCCAATAGAAATATTGAAGGCTAACACGGCATTTGTCCTATCACCATATGCTCCTCAGTACATACAAAAGCCTAAGCCGGAATGGACTTCTGACGACAGAATACGAAATAACTTGGACAACATTGCCAAGGATATTTTGTTTAAAGCCGTTGATGATACCATATTTCCAAAAATAAGGAAGTGTAAAAATGCCAAAGAAATATGGGAGGCACTCATCAAAATAAGCGAAGGAGACGAACAGGAAAAAGACAATAAGCTAACAATTGCCGTGAAGAAATTTGAAGACCTTAAAATGTTTTCAAATGAAAGTATAGTTGACATGGAGGCAAGGATGATCAAAATACTAGGAGAGATAAATGATTTGGGTAAAACCATTACTCAGAAAGAAATATCTCTCAAAGTATTACGTGGACTACCATCAAACTGGGATATGAAAATGACAGCAATGAGAGATCATAAAGATCTCAGAACTCTCTCCACAGATAAGCTTTTTAGTGATCTAAAAGCTTACGAGTTCGAAATGAAGGCGAAAACATAAGATGAACGTGAAGAAAGAACCACAACTCTTATAACTGAACAACCATCCTCTTTAAGGTCAATAGATGATATAAATTTTATGACTGATGAACAGTTTTCTCTATTTGTTAGGAAATTCAAAAAGTTCATGAAAAGAACAACTTCAAAAGGCTAACCCAAGGAAATCAAGGAAGTTCCTCCAGAAAGCCAAGAAAAGGAATAGTCGAAGAAAACACAAATCTGAGCTACAACTGTAGAAGGCCAGGGCACTTCATAGCCGAATGTCCTTATCCCAAAGTTAGTAAAAATCAAGGTAAAACCCCTATTGAGTCTTCACAGGAAAAGTTTGAATCAAAGGAAAGAAAACCCATAAAAGATAGAAGGAAATCACTCATCGGGAATGAACCAGTTATACTAAATGAGTCAGAAGAATCATCATCTAGTGATGAAAGTAAATCATCAGAAGAAGACACAACTCTGTGCTGCTTGGTGAGCAAGACATTAGAATTGGATTCAGATGAAGAATTCTTAATGGCTCATGAAATAGATGAAGAAGATGTTACTTCATCATTTAACTCTAGAGAATCCATCGTTAACCTAATGAGGGATTGTCAAGAGATTATGACCACTCAGTCTCAACTCAAAGAGCGTAATAATCTTCTAATTCTTGAAAAAGAAGAAATGACTAAAGAATTGCAAAATGCTCTACTTGAAGTGAGAAACTTGAAGGCTGAAGTAATTCGTCTTCAAGAAGAGTGCAAATCAATAGAGGTTAGAGAGCATAACCTGAAGGCAACTATAGCTACGTTTACGAATTCATCCAAGATAATGGATAAAATGGTAAGCATGCAAAAACCCTCAGGAGATAAAGTCGGACTTGGCTACAATACTATATGTTCTAAAACCCCTGAAAACCTGACTAATTTTACTACTACTTTAATCAATAAAGTTCCAGAAGTAAAATTTGTTAAAAGTCAGGATAGCACAATCAGACGAGGAATTGGTTACCAAACTAATGCCACAAAAAGTACTGCAAAGGCAAAACATCATAATATTACTCCGCCAAAGCAGAAAACACTTAAAGTGCATAAGTTTGTTTCTCAACATGAGACCAATGAGTCTAGTGCACAAAGAACCCATAGGAAAA
This sequence comes from Ipomoea batatas, assembly GCA_002525835.2. Lineage (NCBI taxonomy): Eukaryota > Viridiplantae > Streptophyta > Magnoliopsida > Solanales > Convolvulaceae > Ipomoea > Ipomoea batatas. Next base: position 13,883,469 of record CM008340.1, read on the forward strand.
AGGGAAGTTTTTCTATGAATGGGGCTGGCAGACTTTATCCCACTGAGCAAGATTGGTTGTATGAAGCCAAACCACGAAACAAGGCTATATTTACCAACTTCCACAGGCTTAAACAACAATCTACTTCCCGGGTGCCAAACAACAAAATGAATTTTTAAAACCAGGCACCAAAACCATTTTCACATATTTATTATAACTATAAAGTTTTCAATGGTTACAAACCACCTACTCTTGGATTAATGGGATCTAGGTGGATTTGGCTACCAAAAATTACTAACAGTGAAGGATCCAAACAAGTGTGGGTACCTAAAATAAACTAATCTTTTTTGTAGGATACTTGGTACTTTGACAGTGGATGTTCACAGCATATGATCGGAGAAAAATCAAACCCAGTACAACTCAAGGAAGTCAAAGGACCAAAAGTCATTTTTGGTGGAAATGGAAATCATGGCATCACCAAAGGAGTAGGAACAATTATCAAGAATGGTTTGAAAATAGAAGATGTTTCCTACGTCGAAGGATTAAAATTCAACCTGCTGAGCACATACCAATTTTGTGACAAAGGCTACCTCGTAGAATTTTGTAAAGACAAATGTCAGGTCAAAGATGAGTCTACAAATGAAGTAGTACTTACAGGAACAAGAAAAAATAATATGTACATTGTAGACTGGAACACTGCCAAAAGCTCAGTATGCCTAGTTGCAAACAACTCAAACGTGACCAGTTGGGAATTACACAGGAAGCTCAACCACTTAAACTTCAAGACTATTAATCAACTTGCAAGGAAAAACCTTGTAGAAGGTTTACCGGACATAGTCTATATAAAGGAACAAGTATGTGATGCATGTCAAAAAGGAAAGCAAATAAAATCATCATTCAAGTCAAAGACACATGAGTCAACCTCAAGACCACTAAGCCTACTTCACATGGATCTATTCGGTCCAGTTGATCTAGTAAGTGTAAGTGGTAAGAAATATACTCTTGATGTTGTAATTTGATTTTTCTAGGTACACTTAGACTACATTTCTCAAGAAGAAGAATGAAGTTGAGCAAGCATTGCCAAAGCTATTGAAGCAACTTCAAAATGAGAAAGAAATGCAAATATCAAAAATCCGAACTGATCGAGGAACCGAGTTCGTGAACAACATAATTCAATCATTCTACAATTCACAAGGAATCTCTCACCAATTGTCTGCCGCAAGAACACCTCAGCAAAATGGTGTAGCTGAGAGAAGAAATCGAACACTCAAAGAAGCTGCATGTGTGATGATTTCAGCAGCCAGACTCCCTAAACGTTATTGGGCGGAAGCTATTAACACTACTTCCTATACTCAAAATAGAAGCATGATCCACAACCAGTACAACAAGACACCATACGAACTTTGGAAAGGGAGAAAACCTAACATTAGTTATTTTCATTCTTTTGGTTGCAAATGCTTTATTCATGTTAATGGTAAAATGTATCTAAGAACTTTTGATGAGCATGCAGATGAAGGAATCTTCTTAGGTTATTTGACTACTAGCAAAGCATTCAAAATTTTGAATAAAAGGACAATGGTAATAGAAGGATCTATACATGTCGTATTTGATGAGAAAGACATTGCCAAAAATGTTACGCAAGTTATGAATGACGATAATGAAAGTCAAATTGATTTTTGTGATACTAATGAATTGTGTGGAGATGATATTTTGCAGGGATTACATGAGCTAGAAATTAATTCTCTAGAAAATCCCATCCACCACACATTAGAAAGAAATGAAGTTGGAGGTGAAATTAATGATGGAAATACACCTGAAGCTGGAAATGAGGTCGAAACTAATGAAAGAGTCGAAGATCTACCAACAACAAGCACACAGCTAGCGAACACCATGAGAAGCTCGAACACCTTTGAGCCAGATATGAGATGGTTAAGGGATCACCCTCCAGAACAAGTCATTGGAAATGTGCGAGATGGCGTAAAGACAAGATCTGCAACAAGAGACGCCTTATTCACTTGTTTCATATCACAAATTGAACCCAATGAGATAGACGAAGCCCTAAGCGATCCAAGTTGGATAGATGCTATGCAAGAAGAGCTCAATAAATTCAAAAGAAATGACGTTTGGGAGCTTGTTCCGAGACCAAAGAGTCATAATGTGTTGGTACAAAGTGGGTCTTTAGGAACAAAGCAAATGAAGACGGCGTGATTGTTAGGAATAAAGCAAGGCTATTAGCAAAGGGGTACTCACAAGAAGAATGAATCGATTTTTATCAGACCTTTGGCCCCGTTGCAAGACTTGAAGCAATTAGAATCTTCCTTGCTTACGCTGCATTCAAAAACTTCACAGTCTACCAAATGGACGTCAAAAGTGAATTCTTAAATGGATTACTCGAGGAAGAAGTTTATGTTGAACAACCCCCAGGTTTCGAGGTAAAAGGCGAATGTGATAAAGTTTATAAACTAAAGAAGGCATTGTATGGGTTAAAACAAGCACCTAGAGCTTGGTACAACACCCTATCAATGTTCTTAATTAGTTGTGGCTTTACCAAAGGCCTATTTAATAAAACTTTATTTAGAATTCAAGGAGATCACATTTTATTAGTATAAATTTACGTTGATGATATTATATTTGGTAGTACTAATAATTCTTTGTGTGAAAAGTTCTCCAAGCTTATGCAGAACATATTTGAGATGAGCATGATGGGTGAATTAAATTATTTCTTGGGCTTACAAGTCAAACAATTGAAAGAAGGAATATTCATCAATCAAGCTAAGTACACTAAAGATCTAATCAAGAAATTTGGCATTGATGGTAAGTCTTTAGTAAAAATACCAATGAGTACAACATTGAGGCCAGACAAAGATGAAGATGGAAAGAATGTCGATCAAACAAAATATAGGGGAATGATTGGTTCACTCCTATATCTCACTGCAAGCAGGCCAGACATATCTTATGCCGTGGGAGTGTGTGCAAGATTTCAATCAAATCCAAAAGAGAGTCATCTCACTGATACAAAGAAAATCATAAGATACTTGAAGGGCACAATCAATGTTGGATTATGGTATCCTAAAGGTACTGACTTTACTCTAACTGGTTTTTCAAGTGCTGATTTTGCAGGATGCAAGATAGATAGAAAAAACACTTTTGGAACATGCCAGTTCTTAGGGGGAAGGCTTGTATCTTGGTTCAGCAAAAAGAAAAATTCAATAGTAACCAGTACCGCCGAGGCCGAATATATAGCTGTTGGGTGTTGTTGTGCACAAATCCTATGGATGAAGCAACAATTGAAAGATTATGGAATCAATTGCGCAAACATTAGTATTTTCTGTGACAATACTAGTGCTATTGCAATTACACAAAATCCAGTGCTTCACTCAAGAACAAAGCACATTGACATTCGACATCATTTTATTCGAGATCACGTTGAAAAGAAGGATTTAAATATTGAATACATCCCTACTGAAAATCAAATTGCCGATATCCTTACAAACCCTCTGTGCGAAACAAGATTTGCAACTTTAAGGCACGAGATGGGCATGATTGAATTGAGCTAAGTATTTTAATCTTTATTCTATGATTGATTAATTGCTATATGATTTTAATGCATACTATGTGTTATAATTATTCCACAATCCTTGAACTACACAAAATTTGATAACACTACTTATGTGACAAATTTGTTCAATCTTTCTGTCTTGAAATTAATTATTGTGTGAATCTATGATTAAATTTTTCTTGTATATTATTTATATATATTTCTTCGTATATGAGCATGTAACTTTGTTTTAAAAAAACAAAAAAAAAATCAATTTCTTTTAATTGCTATATGATTTTAATCTTTATTCTATGATTGATTAATTGCTATATGATTTTAATGCATACTATGTGTTATAATTATTTCACAATCCTTGAAATACACAAAATTTGATAACACTGCTTATGTGACAAATTTGTTCAATCTTTCTGTCTTGAAATTAATTATTGTGTGAATCTAGGATTAAATTTTTCTTGTATATTTATCTATATTTCTTCGTATATGAGCATGTAACTTTGTTTAAAAAAAAAACAAAAAAAATTAATTTCTGAATGAGAATTTTATTTTCCAAATTTATTATAAGTTTCCTCAAGATTATGCAGGTTCTATTTTATCTAGGAGAGGCTATATTATCAGAAAATTCCCCAGACTTTCATATTAGGTTTGCATGGCATTTAATGTCCATGTCTTCCTAATGATGAAAAACCTCAAGAATGGCGTCACTCTCCCTATAATTTTCCGTATACCCCTCTTCTCTCAACAGTTAAAACCAAACCTTTGGGTCAAATTTGAGAAAAACACACCCTCTCACACAAACAATCCTATCACTAGTATAAAACCTCTCACATTTAAACTTCTCTCTCCACTCACCCAGAAAACCCTCTTCAAAATAAAACTTTTCACCTTAGCGTAAAAATCATCACAAAATCTCAAACTTTATCCACTACTACACGGCAATGGCGACTCCGGAAGCTGAAGGCGATGAACCTGTTCTCATGCCCGACCTATCAGTTTTGGGGAAAAAAGTTATCTCTGGTCTAGTTTTGAGTCTTCAAGATTTTCACAAAGTTGCAGAAGACAAACCCCTAGGAAATCAAATCATTCAAGCTTTGGAAAAACTGGTCTTCTAAAGCTTTGCACTTACTCCTTCAGAGGTATTTTTGATGAAGATGCAGTTGAATTCTATTTAAACTCATATGTTAAAAATGGGTTTATATCATCAACTGTGAATGGGGTAGGGGTGAAAATTAGACCCAGTGATATTAAGGAAATTTTTGAACTGCCTGAATCTACTCTGGATATTGATCATGCCTTTAATCACCAAGATTTTTGGAATATAATTTGAGGAGTAGGCATGCCTGAGCAACCAAAGTTTTATGATTTTAAAAGGGACCTAAAACTGGAATTTGAGATGCTGATTGATATTCTATAAAAGTGTGTGGACTGCAAGACTGGAGTTTAGATGAAATTAAGTCTAAGAAAATATCCCTTATAAATGTTATATGGCAAGGGATACAATTTAATTGGGCAGGATATATTTGGAAGAAATTGACTAAGTTTTGTACAAAGGCTTTATCATTGACAAAGAATAATAAATTCAAGTAGAAGATTGGTTATGAGTTTGTTATTTATGAGATTTTGATAAGAAATGGAGTCAACATGAGAAAAGGAAAAAAAGTTGCCTGCTACAAGTATCTGTTTAGAAAACATAAAACCCTAAGGAAGAAGCATATTGATTCTATAAGTAGGGCAACCCAGAGTTCTGATGCACCTGCAAAAGCGAGCCAAAGAAGGAAAAGAAAATCTAAGGTTCTTGAAGGTGGAGGCTATAATGAAGCATAATATGTGGTTAGGAGCAATGCTAATGAGGAAGTTGTAACTTCAGCCATGCAAATCACTATAACTATGCCTCATGTACCTAATGATGAAGCTGCTCAACTGGACTCATCCTCACTGCCAATACAAGAAGAATTTCCTAGAAGTAACGTAGAAACTGTTCCTAATCCTATTCAAATTGAAGTGATTGATCATGAATTACTTGAAGAAAATAGGGAACAATTTTTGGATGAGGATCTGGTTCTTACAACTGAGTTGTTCAGAGTCAAACAATGGAGATTATGGAGGATAACCGAATATAAATCTCATATGTCACGTGCCGGTCTAGAGATGAAAAAAGAAGAATTGTTTGCTCTTTCTTGGTTAGGGACAAATGACATTGCAGAAGATCTATTATTGTCCACAATTGCTCAAGCCTATTCTAATAAGGTTCAAGCAAAGCTAGCAAGTTCTAAAGGAAAATTGCCAATTATGGAGGACAATTTTCAGGCATTATCTTTTGTGGATTTCGAGGATATTGATCAAGCCAATTTTCATGAAGGGATCCAAAGATCATTACTAGATTTTCAACATCATCCTGGTGCAACCTCTAGTGCTCAACCCGAAAGTACACCAATGCAGGGGGAAGGTCAGATTAATAAAGGTGAACCTGTTGATGTGTGTGTAAATGATAAGCAGGTCACAATCCCTGAAAGTTCAAACATGGATGTTGTGGAACCTGTTGCCAGCCATATTGATGAAACAGCCAATGAAGAGATGCTAGAGAAACCTGTTATTATTTCGGGCCATTCTCATGCAATGGTTCAAATTGTTGAATCAATTGAAGGACTTGGACGAATTCCAGTCATAGTTGAGAGACCTGTAATAGAGACTGAGGAGATACTTGGAGGTTGTGAAATTAACAGGATTCCAGCAGAAGTTGAAGTTAAGGAACTAGCTACAGTTTTAGCTACGGTTCCAGTTGAAGTTAAGGAACTAGCTACAATTTTAGCTACGGTTCCAGTTGAGGTTGAGGAACTAGCTACGGATTTAGCTACAGTTCCAGTTGAGGTTCAAGAACAAGCAAAATCTACCGTCTTTGCTATGTTTCAACTGAAGGCATGGTTCAAGTAGAGAAACAAGCCACAGTTTTAGCTACGATTGACAATCCACTAGAAGTAAATGTTGAGATCATTGAAAATCAAGATTCATTGATAGAAGCAGACATCCAAATTTCTGAAAACTTAATGGATGTTCAAGTTGAGTTTCCGCTCAAGACAATCTTGAAGAAGAACATGTTCCATCAACAAAAAGAAGAAAATTGGTGATCTCTGAAACATCTGAGACAAGTGAACCAGAAAATGATGATGATTTGAACATGGATGTACCAACCGAAGAGGATGGGCAAATGCAATTGGTTACTGTTCCCATTCAACAGAAACAAGCAGAATTTGACAAACGAATTCTTGATCTGAAGAAAAGTCTAAGTTCAAGAAACAAGGAAGATGAAGATAATCGACTAAGCTCTCTATTTCTCAAAGTTGATGAATGTCAAGAAGAAATTAGCACAAAGTTTACGAAAGTGATTGAACTCAAAGGAGATATTAGAGATGCACATGAGAATATATTCAAACAATTGACAAGTTTGAATGATCAACAAAAAGATATAACCACAGTATTGAAATATTCTGTTGAGAAGAGTGAGAAAAAGTGCGATGAAAAAGCTTCTAAGTTGGTGAAAGCACTACATAAATATACAGTTGAGGAAAACAAGGTGCTACTCAATGTAATTCATCAGCAACAGAACCAGATTACTGATCTTCACAATGAGTTGTCATCTTTGAGAAGTGAAAATACTGCAACCTCTGCCAAAGTAGCCAACATTGAAGCCAAAGTTACCAAGATTGATGGCAATGTTGAGTTGTTGGTTGATTATGCCAAAGAGGGGGAAGAGAGCAGTCAATTGGCTCTAAGTCCCTCATTTGCTCCCATAGGAAGCTCAACGGGAAGAGGTAGAGGTAGAGAAAGAAGAAAATCCAGTGGTGGTAGTGGTTTTTCTCAATTTGTAGGTACCACAGATCTAAAATTTGGTGTTATTGACTACTTCAAAGAAGAGCAACCCAAATACACCTTGAATGATGTTCCTCCATTAATCAAGAAGCAGCCTAAGAAGGATCAAGTTGCCTAGGTACCAAATCAAAATAGGATACTTGAAAAAGAATTGAAAAAGGGTCTTGAAGTCCCAAGAAGGAAAATGATTTATCTGTCTGATAAAGTTAATATGATGAAATAACGAATAAATTATACAGGTCATGAAGACAAGCACTTGGATGGAGGAAGGAGCTTTCTAGAATGTATCAAATGGTCTCGTGAAGGAGTGTTGTCAGGAGAATCCATTCAGGATGCCTATGGAAACTACCTTTTAGGTTAAGTTCAGCCAAGTACAAAAATGCCAGGTTTGAAAGAAATTTCAAAGACTTGAGGGATCATATCAACAGAAGGATTGAAGAAAAAGCAAATGGCAAAAAGAAAAGATGATTTTGGTAATGTAATTTGATTTTGAAACTACTTTTGTGATATACTTCCTATGACTATGGTTTATGCTTTAAACTATCCCTTATTATATATGTTTATTAAGTTTTTTTTTTTAAATTATTTTTAGATTTAGTTTGTATCAAATGCATGCCTGAGAATAATGATTTAAAAAAAAAGTAAGAAATTATGTTTAATCTCAGTTATGCGTTTAGGAAAATTTTCAATCTAAAAACAATTCTTGTAGGTCATATATTGATGTTAAACTCATTAGAGGCTAGTCAAAATAAAATAAATATTCAAAGAATTTTTTTAAAAGAAAAAATTAAAAAAATTGACTAAACCAAATGACTGAGTATAGGTTTTGACATCATCAAAAAAGGAAATTGTTATGAATAAATTGTAATTAGATTTTGATGAGCCAAAATGTAATATAGGATAAAAATTTAGTCCCCTATTTATTTTATTTTTGTATGAGTCTTCTCAACAAGTTCAAGAAATTATTTTTCAAGATGAATAAGAAATTGGTATGTGAAAAGAGCCAAGAGGAAAATTAATTTGAAGCCTATGAAGATTTTATTCTTGGAAGGAAGATATAAATTATGGGAACTACATTTTTTATTTATGAGAGTGAATTACGCCTCTCTCTAATTTAAAGAAAGAATTCATGTAATTCTTGCCAAAGAGAAAATCATGCAAATGAAGAAGAGTTCACGCTTTTAGAAGAAGTCACAATTTTTGAAGAGGAAGGAAAGTCACGCCATTTTGAGTAGATGAAGAAAAGGTCACACTTTTAGAAGCTATGGATTATTCTACAAGACTTGATTAAGAAAGGAGTATAAGAGAATATTGGAACAAAAGGATTAATTAGAATTCAAGTGGTGCAAATGGAAGGAAAAGATTAGCAAGGTAATTATTGCTAAAGGTCCAAGGATTAAATCTTTTTATTAACATATTTTGGAAAGATGTTTAAGAGGGGTCACGCTTTGCCTTGATCTGAGGGAGGAGGTTACGCCTCTTTTAAATATGAGGAAGGAGGTCACGGTTTCTTATACAAAACCCACGGTTGAAGCACAAGAGATTAAAGATAAATTAAAGCAAAGGATTTAATAAAAATCCGAAGTGGTGAAATGTTAGAAGCAAGGAAAAATAATATCAATGTAACATGGTTTAAATCCCATTGATATCATACATTTTGAAAGCTCTCCTAAAAATCAAAAGGCTACGGTTTCTTCAAAGGGGTCACGCTTTGGTCAAGAGGCTACGGTTTCAAGGGGTCACGCTTTGATCAAGATGCTACGGTTTCAAGGGTCACGCTTTGATCAAAAGGCTACGGTTTTCAAGCCACACTTTCATATGATGAATTTAAGCCACACTTTCAGCTACAATACAATATTTCCAAGAAAAGACAACTTGCTAAATCAGGAAAATCTCACAAGTCAAAAACAAAGTTTAAGAAGCAAAATTTTCAACACTGCAAATCTGACAAAGGATTCAAATTTTGAATTTGAAATTGTTACCTCCAACGGACAATTTCAAATCCTCATCTATAAATAGAGATTGAGATCAAGTGAAGAAAGTACAAGAGAAACAAGCAATTCTTTTGAGCATACAAACGCTATACACGAGAGCAAGCTTTCTAAAACGTTCTTATATATTCTTCATCTACTAGGAAGACTCATTATTCATTGATAATATCCTCAAGAGTCTTCACGTTGGAAAAAGAGAGAAAAATTCTTGTTTTGTAAACAAGTTATTTCCCTACTGAGTGTAGGTAGAGGATAGAGTAGTAGAAGAGTTATGAAAACCCTAGGAGTGCAAGCTTGGTGCAGAAGCACTCGAAGTTCAGTTAGTGCTGGCTTTGTGTTCAAGGCACTACGAAGTGCTGAGTTGGAGAACTAGCACTGGTGTATTCACTATTATATCTTGGGACTGGAGATAGTGAATTCCTCCTTGGAGTGAAAGGAGAAGAGTGGAGTAGAAGGATTACATCACCTTCGAATCACTATAAAATCGCCTCTCTCTCTTTACTTTATTTATTATTTTTACGCATACTTTATCTTACATGCAACACAATTAAGTTCACACACAACTCACGTATTTCTTTATAATTTTTGCATACCGTGAATGCCCAGTTAATTCTTCATTTTATTATAGCACTTTACATACAATTATTTCGCTATGCATTCTACTTTAGATTTATTCAAGTCTAATTTAATTAGATTTATTTTGTTAAAGTGTTATAAATTTTAATTTGTTTGAAAAGTCTATTCCCCCCCCCCCCCTCTAGACTCTTCACCACCCAATTGGGACCAACACTAATTATGGAAAGTTTCTATATTTAGAAATTCTAATAATAGTAAGATTTGAGAATGAAAAATGGGGGTGTTACAAGTAAGTCGTCTGAACCTATGAGCTGTGAGGAGATTAAGAAATTAATCATGAAGTAAGGACATCGTATGATCAATTCAGTACACCTTGCAAGTGATAACTGGTATAAGGACCTAAGGGGGGAATTTTGGTAGTAAGAATGGAACAAGAAGTAATTGAGCTTGTGAGTAGAAGATTGAATTGTCAGAAAATTAAGACTAACAGGAGTGGACCTAAGGACTAGCTCAACTATTAGATTTTCCTAAGTGGAGTAGGAGTATGTATCAATGGATTTTCGGAGAAGACTTGCTCTTAACTAAGACAAGAGAGAACAAAGTTGGATTGTAGTTGATTGGTTTATGAAAACCGCAAGATTTTTAATCATGAACAAGATTTGGACTATTATGCAATTAGCAAAGGTACAAGAGGAACATGTAGCGAAATACCATGGAGCGCTTCAAGATCACAAGAGGAACACTAAGATTATTTGATCGAATCTTCTTACAATGATGTTTGCTAGTCGAGTATGCAAAGAATTCCTTATGAGGTTCTGTATGATAAAAAGAGCAGGAATTCACGATGCTAAAAATGGTATAAGTGATACATTGGTGTTAACGACTTGATGTTTTAAGGTACAACAAGAAAGTAAATTTGGATCATAAGTTCATTGAAATCATATGATGACAAGAATAGATAACGATCGAATCTCAATAAGAAAAGGAAGTATTGCCAAATGTTTCACCTATTAAAGGAATGACGAGGATTAGCAAGCAAGACAAGTTAAACCCGAGGTTTCTTGGAGCATAAAAGCTCTTGGAAAGGGATTAAAGAATAGACTCATGGATTGTACTTAAGAATTGAAGAAGAAAGTCATCAATTGGTCGGTGTGTTGTGATCAAATCGTCAAGCTAAAGATACCACTTGAAGTCGAGAGCCCTTGTTTTCTCTTGAAGTTGAATCCCACTCCCTTCCTTAATTAAAGAACCAAATACCCTTTTGTTGAGAAATCCTTTTTTTCTTTCAAACCTCGTTTCCGTACAAGGATTTTCCAGAGATTGAATCTTGAGGTGAAGGCCCAAGGTCAAGTTGATGCCAAGATTAGACTATATGGCATGGAGATTATGCCATCTAGGTTTGGTGAGATCAAGAGGGGACAATCTGAAAGGTAGAATTAAACAATATGAGAATAAGTTTGGTTGATGGCAACATGAGACCTTTGGGGTTACGTTACAAGGGACAATGGTGTGTACCTGGGTCATGTGAGCAAGTCAAGAAGCCAATCTTGGAAGAAGGAAATAACGCTCCATACTTAGTGCTCCCCAGCGGCGACAAGCTATACAAAGATGTAAAGAAGAAATTTTGGTGGTCGAACATGAAGAAAGAGGTGGCAGATTCCGTAAGTAAACGCCTAAGCCGTCAGAAGGTCAAAGCAAAAAGGTATAGACCTAAAGGCCAATACAACCATGGAAAATACGTAGTGAAAAGTGAGACTCAATCTCGATGGATTTCGTAGGAGGTTTATCTTTAACAAAGACTGGGAAAGACAAGATCGGGGTGATAGTGGACCGACTTACCAAGACATCAAGGTTTATTGCAATGAAGGAAACATGGACAATGAATCAATTGGCCAAAGCCTATGTGAATCAAGTGGTGAAGTACCATGGAGTGCCACGTGACATCGTGTTATACAGAGATTCAAGGTTCTTATCACATTTTGGAAAGCGTTGCAGACGGTTATGGGGTGAAGGTTGAAGTTAAGTACCGCTTTTTCCAGATATAGACGGACAAACCAAGAGGACGATATAAACGTTAGAAGACGTGATGAGAGCTTTCGTGCTAGATTTTCAAGGATCTCGAGAAGAGTACATGGACTTGGTTTAATTTTCTTATAGCAACAGCTATCATGCGAGCATCCGAATGGCACCCCATAAAGCTTGGTATGGACAAAGTGGAGAAGCCTATTCTGTTGGGAAGATTTGGTAAATCCTATCACCTTGGGACTACAATACTTACAAGAGACAACGGAAAAAGTTAAGTTGATTCAAGAAAGAATTAAAGCCACCCAAGACCAACAAAAGGCATATGCCAACCAAGTTAGACCGAATGTGTGACGCGTTTCACGTTTCGCAACTAAAGAAGTATGTGTTTGATGTGTTTCACAATATCCATCCTGAGGTTGTGACCTTTGAAGTGACTTTCTCTTATGAGGAGAAGTTAGTGAGGATTTTGTCCACCTAGACAAGAGAAGCGTGTTGGAAAGCAATTAAGTTGGTAAAAGTAATGTGGTCGAACCGCGTGGGCGAAAAAGCAACCTAGGAGATGGAGGATGAGATGAGGAAGCGTTTCCCAGCTTTGATTGACCACGGTAAGCATGTTTAAGCTTTAGATAGATTTCTTTTTGTGTGTGATTTCCCCTGTTTAGGATTGGGTAGTTTAGTGCTAGGCATTAGCTAGGTTGAAATCTTAAGATTGTGACTAGGATTCTTTCCTCGCATAATCTGTGACTTGGTGTTACTATCTTGATCTAACCTCATCTTTTAGCATCAATCCCATCCCCGTTTGGCCCCGAAGCTCCCTTTTAAGGACGGTAGAGTGTGACACCCCGTAATAAATTATTTCGGAATTACCCTCCATGATTATTTTCCAAAATTAAAATTCATTCTTTTTATTAAGCCCAACTCTTGAATTAAGAATATTTCCTAAGGTAATTCCCAAATCAAAAGCCCAATTCTTTATACTAGTATATATATATATATATTATTTCTAAGACATTTAATTCTTAGTATTATGGGTTTTCTCCTTATTCTATGTATTTATTTATTTGAAATATGAATCATTTGGCCCAATATTTGTTCTTGTATATACAATTGTTATATATATATAGATTCAAGCCCATTCTTTATTAAATCTTTCACCCTAATATGTACGTATATGTATATCTATATTGTAGTATATATATTCAAGACTTAGCCTTATCTAGACATCACACTTTCTCTTTTCCCATTTCTTCTTCTCCTCCTTTACGCCATTCCCTTCCCCTTCACACCAAATATCTATCTTCCTTTATCTTCAAGAAAACAAGTCAAGATTCATTCTTTATGATCTTTCAAGTTGGTTTATGGTAAGATCCTACTTCCTATTTCATTTTCCTCCTTGGTTTCACCATCTTTATGATCTTTCTCTATTTCTATAGTGGGTTTTGGGGTTCTTAAGATGATAGGCATGGAGAACTTGCTAGAGTGAGATTTGGGAGACTTTGGTTGGGATAGCTAGCTTCAAGAGGTAACCTTATGTCCAATAAGACCTATTTTCCACTCTGATATGTTGATGTGTGTATTCTCGTATATCTTGAGCTTTTGATGGTTGAATATCCTTGATATTCTGTCTTGTATTGAGGTTTGTTGCATCGTTGATGTGTCCTTTCTTCTATTCTTGATATCATGTTGTTGTTGGTGTGTTCTATTCTGGAAAGCATGAGTGCAGTTGCCTATTTTTCCTACTAAAATCCATTCTGGAAACATACTATTCCGTCCTCTATTTTGAACTAGCGGAACTGACGGCACCCCCATGAGGCTACTTTCGGAAGTAAGTGACGGAAGCATCACTTCCGTTGCCTCTATTGCGTGACTGTGCGGGCGTGAGTGACGGACCCTCTAGTCTCGCTGCCTAGTCCCGTGTAGTGTGATGTGGTTTCTGTTCCAATACTATTTCATTCTGAAATGTTGTGGTTTACCTTCTGCGGTTTGTTGTGCTATGATGTCTTGAGAAACCCTTATCTTTGCTTATTATGTATTATTCATTCATGAATCCTATTCTTTGATAATCTCTATATCTTGTGAGTATTGGAAATCTATGTCTTCTTGTTGATATCCATGATTCTATTGAGCATTTGTTACTCTGATATGATTCTTGTATAAACTCCTTTGAACTCAATATGATTTTCTTGGAATTCTTGTTCTTGAATTAAGTTTGAGTTACCACCTTTGTTCTACTTTGTATATGTATTATCTTGGAATCCTATACATTTATGTATCATTTGATTGAGAGATATGTACCTTGTTGATTGAATCCTTCTTTGAGATCATTATGTTGGTTGTGGACCATGTGGGACCTATTATGATACTATGGTATCGATTTGATATTTGTGGGCCTTTGGCTCTAGTGGATTTGAGCACCTGGAAGAAACGAATATTGGGTGTTAGAGATAGTAACTAACTCGTTGGGCTTGGAATCCCAATAGGGGGTGTATACACTTAAAGTTCTATATATGTTTCCAAATTGGTTACTTATATTGTTTGGATATTGATATATGTGTTATCGATGCTGGATGGAAGCCCTTCACACTGGTTCCACGTTGGTATTTGGTGGATATGACTATCTTGATTATGCTTTGCTATGTTTATTGATGGATTATGTGGTGGACTAGTATTTTGTGGATTGATCCCTTCCTTTGCTTATATTTATATCTATAAATAATCTTGTGAGAGCTGTGCTTATGAAACTCCTTCGCTAAGTGTTGTGATTATACCTTGTGGTAGTAATTTATCTCTTCCTTGAGTTGTGCTCGTAATCTGTTGCTATTATGATTGAATAAGTCTTTTGGAAACCTTCCATAGAGTTGCCTAGTGGTTGTGTATATATGCTATACATCAGTCTCAAAACCTATATTGGATATCAAAAGTATATTATGTAGCTTTACGTGTTGGAGTGGGGTTTACTTAGCATTATTCACTAATTGTTTTAAATATGTTTTCAGGTATAGAGTAGAGCTTTGCATCGAGAGCGCGCTAGTATGTATTGTAGTTCTCTTTCCTCTCTTTAGCTAGTTTGAGGTTTCTTTTGAAACGATGTTTAGACAATGGAATGTAATAACTCTATATTTTGGATTCTATGTTGTTGAGTCAAGGATCAAATTGGTAATTTCACTATATTTAAGGGACCATTTCGATAATTAACTCATTTTGAAAATTTATCTTGTGACAATATTAAGTACGTTTACTATATATAATAGAGGAGAATTTTTGGAGATTTATATAGTAATCGGTACTTAAAGTTTCAAACATAGCTACTAGGAATATTTAATATTTTGATGTTGTGGTGTAAAATATTATTTTAAGTTGATAGGAATTTTGTTATGTGTTGATCAAGAATGTTGGTTGTTTGGCCATTTATTGAGAAGAGTTTTTTTTTTTTTTTTTTTTGAATACAACTTACCCTATTACATTGTAGTATATGTTCATCTATACTTTTCACAACCTGTTGAAGCACAAAGAGTCAATTTCGAGATCTCCTCCACTGAGACTCGAACTCATGACCTCCCATCTGAGGGTGGCCACTACATGCCAATTGAGTTAAATCTTTGGGTTGATGAATCCTTTTGAAATGGATTAGATCTTAATATCCAATGTTCCCGAGAAGTTTAGCTAAAGTTGGCTTACTTTGCAAGAAGTCTATTTTGCAAAAGGTAGACTTTACGGGAAGTTTATTTTGCCATAATGGTTTACTTGGCCTTTTCTCTTCAATATATTTAATTGTAATTTCAATTTAACATTTGTGTTTGAACATTAATTTTTGTATAAATTAATCATATAAATTATAAACATTTTGTTTTACTTTATATATTTTCAAATATATGTTCTTACTTTATATTTTATTAAAATATATTAATTTCGTTATTTTATATTT
>CM008340.1:13926970-13939880 GCA_002525835.2 Ipomoea batatas
TATTAAACAAAATAATTATAAAATTAAATTGTCAATTTGAAGATTTCCATAAAACTAAAAGTGAAAGTCTTATCGCAAAGTAACAAAACAAGCAATTGAGGACCTTTTTATAGCTTTTCAAGAAAGGATAAATGTCTTTTCGAAATTGACGGTGTGTAATTTTGCTTAACATGTACTAAGATTACGAGGCATAAATTTGGTGTTGTGCGCAAATTTAGAGACTGTAATTTATTGCCTTTTTGTTGATGTTGAGAAGACGTGCACGAATGTTTTGTACCAATTAATCCCATGCCCTCACCGTTACGGCATATAAACAAAAAGGTCGAGAAAAAGAAAGATATTTTATCCCAGGGAATCAATATATATATACGAATATGAATATACGAATATACATCAATCAACGTTAGAAAATGCACAACATAAATATGCACCATTAAGTACGCATTACCAAAAAACACACTATTAGGCATGCAAATATACACCACACAATGTTAGGAAATGCTACATTAGGGGCAGGGGAGTTGTGGTGCATTATTTTGACTGTGTGGTTGTGGTTTTTGGTGTTTTTGTGTATTTTCATTGTGGTGCATTTTCTAACATTGAGTAGTGTATATTTGTATACATAGTGGTGTATTTAACACCGACCGCACGGGAAGAAGTGACCTCATTTGAACTTTATTACCAAAATGGTCCCTCGACTATTGCGAAATTACCAATTTGGTCCTCAACAAATTTTCTTGACCAATTAAGTCCCTCGACTTTGAAAAATTCAACCAATTTAGTCCTCAGTTTATTTTTCCGTTAATATCCGTTAAATCAGGACCAAATTGGTAATAAACTCTATAAAGGATCATGGGAAACAATTGCCTTAGGTGAGAAATATGATGAAATTATATCCGTAGATTGAGTCCAGATCAAGGGTCCAAATTGGATATTTTTTTTAAAAAACGTGGTGGTATTATTTTAATTTTGTGTAAGTTAATTTTTTTTGCCTTCCAATGCACATTTTTCCTTCTTCTAGTGCACATTTTTATGCGATACAGTGCACATTGTTCCTTTCCAATGCACATTGTTCCTTCTTCCAGTGCACATTGTTATGTCATATAATGCACATTTTTCCTTCTTCCAATGCACATTTTTATGCCATACAGTGCACATTGTTCCTTCTTCTAGTGCACATTGTTCCTTCTACCAGAGCACATTGTTGTGTCATACAGTGCACATTTTCTTTCTTTCAGTGCACATTTTTATGCTATCAGTGCACATTGTTGTGCCCTTCAGAATTTTTTTAAAAAATTGTAGATGACGAACTTTTTTTAAAAGATCAATTAATCTTGATCACTAATTATTAATTTGAGTTGAATATTGTTTGTTTGTTTATTATTTATAGTCGTTTATGATTTGTGTTGAAGATCCTACACTAAATTTAATTTTTCAATAATTGTTTCACATATTTGTGCCTCCAGTGCGCATTTTTGCCTTCTAGTGCACATTTTCCATTCTTCTAGTGTACATTTTCCATTCTTCCAGTGCACATTTTTATGCCTTACAGTGCACATTGTTGAAGTTCGTAGGTGGCGAATTTTTTTTTTTTTGTTGATCTGGGCTGAGATTCTATCTCACTTCTCACCTGCGGCTTTTATCTCACCCGAACCCCTTCATATATATATATATATATATATATATAGGATGGCGTTTAGGTGCGTACGGGCCGCTTAGGAGACAACTGCGGACAAATCGCAGCGCGCCACGTGTCCAGCATGTAGTTGCACCTAACGTTATAACTAGGTGCGTGTAATGTTATAACTAGGTGCACCCAGGTGCATAAATGTTAACAAGGTAAATTACTTGCACTTGTAAGTGAAAGTAGGTGCACGCGTTCAAGTAAAATGAATTACAAGTACAAATAAATTGTACACTGAGCATCAATACAAAGTGCACCTAATGTTATGAATGAGAGTTTCTTAAAAATGAAAGATAACGTTGGGATTGCCTCCCAAGTGCGCCATGGTTTAACGTCTCCGGCTAGACGTGGTGTGCTTTATCCTTCGAAACACACCGATTTCGGGACCTTACCAAGCGTCTCATGAACTTTAGCTTCAAGGTATGCCCGAAGATAGGGAACATCCTTGAACTCGTAAACAAAGAAGGGGAAAATAAATCCTATTGCTAAGTAAGTACGGCATACTACCCCAAATTGTTTAAGGATATCTTGCCCTTTCTCCCTCTCTTTTCTATCTATTCCGTCTCCCAAAAATTTGTCGCTAAAATCATCCCAATGAACAAACACGTCCCTATATATTTTCCTTAAAATGTCTTCACATGACTCACCATCTATAGAATCATCACACTCATAAAACTCACTTTCACAAGAATAATAAGACCGGTTATCCTCATTCCCTAAGTCGTCATTACAAAATTCAAAGGAATCACACTCCCAAGAGCAAAAAGAAGCTCTATCACACTTATCAACATTATCTTCATAATTTCTGAAGGTGTTATTCACATAAATATCATAAGTATTTTCAATGAGAGTTGGAGTGAAGGTATTTTCAGGAATAGAAGTGTAAGAAAAATCAAGAATATTACCTTGTGTGGGTTTTTCATCTTCCCACACAATCTCAATGTGATCATCGTCTTCACTCTCAATCTCTCCCCCTTGTTGTGTTTCCAACTCAAAAGTTGAAACTTCTCGAACTATCGGGGCGTCAAATTCGATTGTTTCTTCTACACCCACCTTTTCATAGTTAAGTCTTCTTTCAATCTCGTCATTAATCCTTGGATTGGTTTCCATTGTTGGAAGATCATTTTTAAATGGGTCATCAACCCTTGGTGACATTCTCTTCATGAACTCCTCCATCATGGATATCATTTTAGTCTCAATATCATCTAGTGGAAGTCCTTCCTCTCGAAGAGTGACTAGATGTTTCTTCATTTCGCTTCTAATTTCATCCCTTAAGTTGATCGTGTCCTCCTTAGCCATTTGTATGAACATTTCTAATTTCTCTTTCAAAATCTTAATCTCATCATATGCCAGTGTGAGGTATTCACGAGGTGGTATTTCATATGGCACATGTTGGGTGAAATTTTGAATAGAAGGTGGTGTTTCATAAGGATATCTAGCATTTCGTTCATCATAAAATTGTGGTGGGGGTGAATAACTAGCATGGGAATACAAATTTTGCTTATGATCGTAGTTTGATGGAGGGTTATAACAAGGCGGAGGTTTAATGTTTATAGGAGTTATGGCCTTTAGTGCCGGTTCACAATTCGGATCAATCTCCTTCATAACTTGAACACGTCGGTTGTTAATACTCTCCGCTATAAGACTCAATGATTCCTCTCCATCTTGAAATGTTGGTTTTTCAATTCTCTCAGGATTAAGCATAGAGGAGGTAGCATATGGATATGGTTCATAGATAGGATAAGATAAAGTATTCGGGTATGGTGAGTAGGTATGCATTGGTGGTAGTGGATACATATAAGGATTTGGATAGTAATATGGGTGTTGTTCATAGATTTGGGATGGATTATTTCTTCGATATTGTCTTCCATGGTATGGGTAACCATGGGAATATGTATAAGCACTCATTGGTAAGCTTCAATTGATTGTTGATAGAAAATTTCCTGCGCAAAGCTTAGCCAACAACAAATCTTTCGCAACTAGAAGTAGTTGCAAGTGAGTAGTAAAATATGCAAAGCAAAGCAAACCCACTTTTCCAAACGATTAACTAAAAATAAGAAAATAAAATAAATAAATAAAAGAAAGCAATTCAAGAACTCTTAAGATCCTACTTCCTAGATGTCAAAACATAACTCAAAAACTGTTTGCCTTCCTCGGCAACGACGCCAATTTGGTGGTTGTGTTATTTTGAGATGAGTAGTGTAGGTGTAATGAATGTCATGGATATGTTAAAACGAAGAGTCAAGACTTCCCAAGTGTCGTGTCTCTCAAGGAAGGCATGTTTGGAGTCGAGTTAATGTTGGCATTTAGGAGGTTGAAGGGAAAGAGTTACGTGAATGACTAAATTCAAGGGCATTTGTACAAGAGTTCTAAGGTCTTAAATGGGGGTGGTGAGAAAAAAGTAAAATGGAGATTGGGGCTCGTGGCTAGCGTACATGGTTTACTTCCTAATGATTTTGCAAACAAATGATACGGATTCAACTAGGGAGTTTATGGCACTTCACCAAGTGGCGTCATACTTGGACTCCTACATCCTCATTTGGTTGAGGCATTTCATCGAACACTTTGTCTACCACTCTTCCCGGACCTTTTCCTTTCGGACTAAGGGCGGGGATGTGGATGAGTTGGACTCGTGAGAGGCCGCTATCGCGCACACACTCACTTTCACATGGTTTGCCACCTAATGTGGCCACACTTAGGCACAAAGCATATCAAACATCAACCACACAAGTACTTAGATCTAAAACATAAAGTTCACATTTTTAAAGCAAATCTTCAACAATTCAACCACATAGCTAGTTTCGGGGCCACCAATCCCCTATCTAATCTAAGCAAACATTAAAATAAGGAAACACGAAAAAACAATAGAAGATTCAAAGAAAACAAAAAAAAAACAAAATCAAAATAGATAGTGAAAAGAATAGTTACCATCAATGGAGAATGGGTTCTATTACATTTTTGCCTTCTATCTTCTACCCTTCCACCATTGTTTCTTGAATCTATTCTAAGGAAATGAAGTTTTCCCCCAAGAGGGGAGAAAACAAAGAGAACTTCAGATCTAAAACTATTTTCTAGCTGCTAGGTTTTTTAACTTTCCGGAAAAAGGGGTTTAAATAGCAGTCAAAAATCCAGAAATGGCCCCTATGGCCTGATCACGCCAGCACCACGCGTGGATTGGGGCGTGGATAGCTATTGGAAATGATCCACGCCACCCACACGCGTGTTGGCTGCGTGGACGGTCCCTGCTCGGTGGCTTCTTTGCTTTATGCTCTGTTTTGGCCTTGAATCCCTTTTCGATTTGTGGAAATAACTTCAAAACTTCTTCTAAAGTTGTGTTAGAGGTTTTTGATCACATATGGGTTTAAATCCACGAAATTGTTATAAACGGGTGGCAAAACTTCCTATTCTATCCTATTTTTGACCCTTAATTTAGACTATTCTTGGTGCTTATCAGCAAGCCACAAACTTTACTACTTTGTTTATTGTTTGTAAAGTATGCATCTGAGTCATCCCAAATTTTGCCTCGAATAAAATGGTTCATGGAAGGAGCACCATACTGGCTAGGAAGTGAAATCTAAACACATTTATTGACACACAAAAATAAATGAGAAACGAAAAAATAAAACAAAACAAAAACAAAAACAAAAACAAATCCATAGACAAATGCAACTATATAATGAGAAAATCCTGCTCTTTGGAACACTCTCTTCTGTTAGAAAATCACAATCATAGACAACATATCGACATTCATCAGCCGGCAGGCATGTAGTGAAGTCGTCATAGTTCTAGGAATACTACAGTGCATTAAAGCAACATTTAGAATTGATTTGTCAAAAATAAATAAATGAGAATATAGAAAATATAGACAAACTCTATAATATTCCTAGAAAATCTGCTGTAGTCCAGGATCTGAATATCTGATTACAAACTCAGACTTGCAGTGTTAACTAAATCATTTATTTTATTTGTTTTGACAAGTGAAAATACCTACATTAGATATGCACAACCAAAAAATACTGCATTACCAGGAGATTTGAGAGCATATTTTCCACCCATTTTTGACATCGCCTTTATCTGAAAAACTAACCAAAAGAACCAAAATGTAGACATAAATCTTTAATTTTTTTTGGCTTTATTATTAGAAGTCAAGGGAAAAGTAGGAAGTATAAATTCAATGTAATTATAAGGAACAAGAAACAAGAAAGGACAAACTGCAAAAACCCTAAAATCCTTGGGGCAATCCATGGACGTCACTGTAACTGTGTGCTCGATGATACCATAGAATCCAAATCACCGGCATTTAACAGAAGATCATATCGTTTCTGCAAAAAAATGAAATGTTAAATATTAATAAATAATGTATAAATCCAGAAACTTACCTTTTCGCGCTAGCGACCTTTGGGACGGGGTAGGAAGAAAACCAATGACCTTCGCAACCAACAACCTGTTGTGCGAACCGACGAAGGAGAACCATCTACTGCGTATGAACTGATGTCGTCAACCTTTGAGATGCTATACGAAGGACGGCGAAGGAGAGCAGCACAGCAAGCGGAGAAGAGACCGGCGAAGAGAGGAAACCAGCAGCAAGCGGCGACACGAGTGGTGATAGTGGTGGCGTGCGGCTGGAGATTGGGGATTTAGCATGGCGTGCGGCGACGTGTGGAGGTTATGGAGATTGTGTGGTAATGGTGCTGTAGATTTGTGTTTTTGTGGGAGAAGAAATGATTTTGCTCTAATTGTCTACGTCCGAAGTTCCCACTTCGGACGCAGATGGTGTAAGGCGACTAACATTCTACTTCGGACGTAGCTGGCTTGACGTGAAATTTTAATTAAAAAAATAATTAAATATTTAACTTTTCAAAAATGCCACTACCCCACTTTAGGCGTCCGGTGTTTAAACTCCGGACGCAGATTCTTCAGATGCATATGACTGATTCTGTACTACTGTAACTTTGAGTCATTTGTGTTTGATTTATGAGGAAAAAGCCATGAAATGTTGTTAATGTGCTACAAAGTTTCATAGCATGTGCAATATGTGTTTTGAAGAACCATTGGACAATGGAAATGGCATAGGCCTCGCACCATGATCGTGGTAGAGTGTGGAAGAAGAATCAATAGAGCTCACACCATGATCGGGGTGGAGGCTCATGGCTAAACATTAGACTCTACCACACAGCTCACCATGATCGTCGCCGTGTTCCTAGACGAATAAGTGGCACCAGCCATGGTCGTGGCAGTGTGCGTAGCTGGAGGCGAGAAGTTTTTGGCGTGATTTCTCCCTTTACATTAGGAATTTCTGGATGTAGTTTGGGGGTTAGATCATTTTCCATAATTCTATTTCTCTCTTTAGGTATTTTAGCTCTCAAGAACACTCCTAGATCAAGAAGAAACAAGAGGATCTAGCTTGGAGGTCTTGACAACACGTCAACACCTCTGATCTAGAGGTAATATCTTGTGTTTATAGTTCAAGAACATGAGTAGCTAAATCTCTAGGGTTAGGATTGTGAATTTCTTGCAATTTTGCTAAGTGTGATGTTGAATTAATTGCTTGGAGTTGTGATTGTAGAGATTGTGTATTTTCATGTTGGCGATGGATGATTTGTATTTTATTCTTGAAGTGGGGCCCAACTTTATGAGTAGCCTAGGATTCATCACTCTAGACAAGAAATTGTTAGTGTGAGATAGCCTTGATTCTATTTTCAATCCTCGTCTTAGATCCGAGAGGGCAAAGCCCGTGAAGAAGTGTAGACTAGGTGTTTGTGAAAATGACTCATAGAGGCATGTTGACAATTGGGTGTTACATAGCCCTATGGTAAGCCATAGAGACTGAAATTGCTATGGCGTTGCTAAACACTTCTCTTGAAATGCATGATCCACACTCTCACAGCTACTATTTTAGACACTAGGTTGCACATTGCAGCGAAGGAGAAATCCTACACCCGTTTTCTCTCCATTTGCTTTTTTACTTTGTTTTCTTTCATTTACTTTTGCACTCCTGCTCTCATATACTTTGCTACACAATGTTTCCCTTGAAACTTGTAAGTGATAAGCTTGAAGGTTCGTGTTAATTCACGTGTAACTTAAGCTTCCGAATTTGCTATCCTTCAAGACCGACACTCAGAGATTTCATTCATATTTTATCTTTCCATACACCATTAAGCACAAAAAAAATTCTTTTCATCAGCAGTACACACAGAGTGTTTATTGAACAAGGTAACTACTCTGATACCACTTGTTGGTCCCGATTGGGTTCGGGAGAGAGTTTAGAGGGGGAGGGGTGAATAGACTCTCTTAACTTTTAAAATTTCTTCACGAAGGTTAAGTATACTAGAGAGGTAAGCTTAGCAAATCGTTCAGAGTTTTAATGCACAGTGGTAAAAATTACTTAACCCTTTTAAACGTTCTTTGCACATTTGGGTTGTTTGGTAAAATGTTAGATTTGTACGTGAATAATATGCAAAATATTAAGCAATAAAAGATAGGGAGAGAGAGTTTTTATAGTGGTTTGGCTGTTAGCTTACTCCACTATTCTTCACAACTCGTGAAGGTTTGCACTAAATCCCCTTAGTAGAAAAACCAGCAGCAGATCACCCCTTGTCCACAAAGCTGATGATGAACTGTTACAACCAAGTTTTTCAACTTCTACAGAGTTTATTCTGCCTCTTTCTACTTCTCCTAATAGAGTTTACAAAGGTTGAAGAAATAGAGTTTCTTCTTCTCCAACTTGGACGTCTTGGCTTGAAAAGTTTTGGATAATTCCACTTGAAGCAGCTCAAGAATCCTTGAATACTAGATGTAGACTTTGAAGCTTTGTGTCTCTTCTCTTAGATCATTGGTCGTTAGAACTTAAAATTTTAACAAGCTTTTTCGCACTTAGAATTTTGAAAAATGACCAACTCCTTCATTAGTGAAATGAATAGGGAATTTATTATAGGCAGGAGAAAATAGTTCCGTTGGAGGGAAAACCATTTTCAAATAGCCTATAGACGCGTGTAGAGACAAGCGGGTTATATGGAAAATAGGTTAGTTGTCAGACTTTATAGTCATTGAAGATGGGCTAATTTTTGTGTTCGGATAATAATGTTTATAGGAGTCTTTTAAAGATGTTAACTGAATTGAGATCTCATACCTTAGGTCCTCTTAGATATGATGGTTGACATTAACAATTGTCCCTTAAGTCCTCGAATGATCTTTCTCATCACTTGGTCTTGATAATACACAAGAGGTAAACCATTCCACTATTCGGTTTTTGCAACCACTCAGTCTTGAAAGTCTTCACTCTTCGAATCCTCTGTCTTCATAGTCATTTGTCTCTGATTACACTTTGTTTCAAGCTGCTCAAAGATAACCCCTCGGGTTGGTCTCGACTCGTTGTTTTGAGAGTTAACCAATGGGGTTACTCTATGATCCGGTGTTGAGACTGACTTTTCGAGTGTTCGTTCAAATGTTACATTTGAACTACTCGTGTAACCACTCGATTAAGATCCAAATGTTGAGCAGACTTACTAAATCTAAGAAATAAAAGAATTGAGGGGTCTAAACTCCTAGGTCTAGTATCATCAAAATCTAATACAAAATGTTCCCAACATGCACCGCTAACAAAGGTTGAATTATGTCGTGCTAAATTGACCCCGGTTGATGAGGAAGACGAGCAAGCAATACCACCACCTCCTATCAATCTTGACATTTTCCGACACTTCACTACTGTTAACAACTGGAGTCCATGCAGGCATTCCAATACTAGTTGCATTCATAGCACATGGCTGAGCTTTGGGGCAATGAGAAGCTATTGATGCGTTGATAACACAAGGGGTAGTATTTAATTAGGAACTTAGGGGGTGTAGAGAGAGGCAATCAATGCTCTCCAAAATCAGTTTGCGCAGCACTTTCATCCACCATCTTATGGAGGTGGCCCCGATGAATTTATAGGTTAATTTGGTTGGATTGTGTGTGTGTTCCACTGGTTTTATTTGTTGGATGTTCCCCTGTTAAACAGCAGGTACCTCATGCATGGGCTACCACCTTTATCTTTTATTTTTGTTCTTTATTTTCATGCTTTACTTTCCTGCACTTTCTTTATGCTTTAGTACTTTCTGTTTTTATGTTTTTAAACACTCTTTTCAATTGATGTCTGTTGCACTTTATTATGTTTTTCATTTGCATCTAATTCAGGCTAAAGATGTAAAACATGGAGCTCTTGCGAGGCACCCCAAGGTTTTCTAGCTTTCATATTAAAAGAAAAAAATTGTATCTAGAGGAGGTACTTAGTTAGTCCTTTGCACCTTTTCTATGCCACTAACATTGATTGATTGTTTCCTTGGAAACTTGTTAGCAAAGGTTTGGGGCAAAAGTTGTTGATGATGCTTTGAATAAGGGGGATTTGCACAACAAGGAAGTGTACTATCTCTACCCCTCAATTTCCTTAAGCCCCAGATTTTGTTCTTAAAGTGCAGAAATTTGGGCTTTGTATGCATACATTGAGCTTTAATTATTTCATTTTGTCATCCACAAGTGATCACCCCAAGTCCCAGGCTCACTTCTAAAGTGTGGAAAGGGACATGCATTTGATAGACACATCCATCCTTTTCACCACACACTCATGTTGAACATAGAGGAAGATATTCGTCCTAAAGTGTGGAAAGAACGCACTTTGTGCTTAATTGAATTTTTTTTTGCTTTTGAATGGTTTATGATTGAAGTTTGCATGTTGATGAAATGCATTAAATTTTTCATACTATCTAGGAAATATGCTCAAATGATGTATGACAATTTGAAGTCTTGAGATGTTTTTGGAGATTACCTCTTTACACCTTGTGAGCTTGCATAAAACCTAAGTAGGTTTACATTTTCTTGAGTACTTGCATGGATTCTATCCTTCCTCTTGGACCTCGGTATCTTGGATACTTTGAAGTGGGAGTGTGTGCAAGTGGGGTTGTAGAAAAGATAATTCTGCAAGACCCGAAATTGAAAACAAAATTGGTGTGATATGGGGATAAAAATTGACTTTTGGTGAGCTTGAGTGATTTCCTACCCCTAAGGAAAAGCATGAGGGGTAGTTAAGGAAAAGAAAAGAAAAAGTCATAAGAAAAGAGCAAAAAAAAGAGACAACGATTGCCACACTTGATGAGAGGAAAAATATGAGGAAAGCCGTTTTTGCTAGGATTTGTGAACTCTACGTGAAGTCGGTTTTCCCAACGACGTTATCCTAGGAGATATGAGAACAAGAGAGGAGGTGAGCCAACCCGAGAATGTATACCGAGTCCCTTTAGCAAGACAATAGGCAATCCATGCCTCTCTTTAGCGAAATAATGCAAGCTCCGACGAATCCTAGCCCCATCCGTTCTTTCCCTTTTGATTAACTCATTTTACCAAAGATTACATCAATGAAACCATGTTCCTTTCTTGTTTGTTTTTCCTCTTCGTTACCTCGGCAATGAATGATAAAATGCTTAATCTGTCCAATTCGCCATCCTTGTGAACACAACACTCGGGGACTTTTCCTCGTTTTACCGCGCATCCACCTCACCATAAACTACACTTTCACTAGGATTTGGGTACCCATTGAATCGTCTTCGAAAAAGTATGGAGCTTCACCTGAAGTTGGGTTACTCAATAACGTTATCCTATGGGGTTGAGAAGAAAAGAGAGTCACGCTAAGCCAAAATGCGTGGAGAGGCCCTTGTCATACCATCACTTCACCTACTTGTTGTGTCTTTTTGACCGGTTTTGACGTGACCTTGCACACATTGTTCCCAACAGTTGGCTTGGCTTTGCAAGGCCCTTTGAAGATTGGATGTTGTGAATCAAAATAAAAAGTTAAAGAAAAGACCAAAAATAAAGAAAAAAAGAGAGAAGAAAAGCTATATTTGCTTGCTTGGCTTAAGAAGTGGTGTGTGAGAGGTGTGTCCCTTGCTGTTTTCTTGTGACCTTGTGGGGTTTTTGTTTCCTTAAACATCACTTGACTTGAGAATGTCACGTGTGGTTTGCCATATTTGCTTAATAACATGAAGAATGCCATTCATTTGATTATTGTGCTTACTTTGCATTGATTGACCATTTGATGTTAAGTATCTTTTGGCCCTCATGCTTGGGATTTGTTTGATGACTCTTTTGAGGGCAAACAAGGTTAATGTGTGGAAACTTTTGATAAGTGCCAAAAGATAGTACTTTTAAGGGTCAATTTGGGGTTATTACATCCTTATTTTGAATCACATTCATTTTATTACACTACAAGAATGAAGACATTTAGTGACAAGTCTTTTGTGACACTTTGTAATTTAATCACAAATAGTACACTTTTTGTGACCAAAAAAATAATTCGACACTATTGTGTGGAATAATTGTGATAATCTTTATTTGGTCACTGATAGTATGGTAATTGTGACAAGTAAGTATTCGTTACGAGTACGTTGTCACTATTACTAGAATAATAGTGTCGTAACATACGTTGTCACTATTTGTTGTCACTAAATGTATGTGCATTTTGGCGGCATTATAATTATGGTGGGAACGAATGTAGTTGTGACAAAATATAATGTGGACACAAATTTTAATAGTTTTTGTGACAAATAGTTGTTGGTCACTCTTGTTTATAATATTTGTGACAACTTATTTTGTCAATAAAAATACAATTGGTTAATACCATTATAAATGAGAAACAATTGTGACAAAAAAAAATACTATTGTCACTAATATGTAATGAAATTTTTACAAATATTTGTGATGCTCTATAATTCCGTAGCAAAAATTACTAAATTGTGACAATAATTGTGTTGTTTTCAAGTTTTGTCACTAATTTATGATAATTGTGACGAGTAATTAGTTGTTTCTAAGAATTTCATCCCTAGAGATGGGTTGTTCTTCTATCAATTCCAATATGGTGTCTTTATCTCTAAATTTGATTCAAAATTAATTAAATGAATTGGATGACTACCATAACACCAATAACCAAATATCTGTACATTAAGAGTCATCAAATTTAGCACAAATTTTACAACATGTTTGTATCAGATATATAATATAAAATAAATTATATATGATAAAAATTTAGTTATGGACCAATTAATAGAATTAGTTAAAGTATAATTTTGTTTGGTGGATTAAGTAACAATTTCTCAAAATAAAAATTCAATTAATTTGATTCAAAATTAATCAAATTAATTGAATTATTACTCCTATAGTAGCCACATTAGCCTATTATTTATACATTAATAGTTATCCTCTTAG
>CM008340.1:13946232-13961661 GCA_002525835.2 Ipomoea batatas
TTACTATATTACTAAAATACCCCTACATTTGGGCGGGAAAATTTTGGAGTAGGATATTATTTTTATATATAGTATAGATTATTATTATTATTATTATTATTATTATTATTATTATTATTATTATTATTATCATCATCATATAAATATATATTGTATATAGATATATATATGTGGCAGGATGGGTTATTAGTATGTACGTATATATTATTATTATTATTATTATTACTATTATTATTATTATTATTATTATTATTATTATTATTATTATTATTGGATTGGATGATTGGATAAGTGATTTGAAGTTACAGCCATCACCATTAAACAAATTGAATTAAAATTATTTTAAATTAATTAGTGGATGATGAGATACCTCCCTCTTGAGCCTATAAATATAGCTCCCCTCATTCTTCATTTCTCACCATCTCTCTTTCTCTATGAGTATAGAATCACTCTTAGCTATATCCATGTTTTGAAGTCATTAGAAAAAAAAAAACTTGTTCTTGTTGACTCTTCAATTTTAGGTGGTTCATGAGGATGATTTTGGAATATTGAGGTAAGATTTATGTCCATTCAAAATTGATTTACCCCAATTAAATTATTTAATATATGTTTACGTGATGTTATATATTATTATTATATAAATCGTTATATATTGAATGTGAGTAAGTTGTTTGATTTTCCTACTTGCTACCCTAAAGTTTCTTGTAGAGATTATGAAATTTGTACAATATGTTTAGTGGTATAATTTGTTATATGAATATCATGCCTGTGATGATAAAGTAATCTTTTGATCCAAAAAATTATATTCCTATCCACGATTATTCTAGTAAAATAAATTATTGTTTCTATGAAGGCAATTGCAAGTATAAGTATGTATGAAATAAGATATGTAATTTCTTGTGTTCATACGTATATATCATGTTTGCTTATGTGTGTAATTTTATGTATATATATTTATGTAAAAACACGTATATAGACTATATATGTATAGATAAGACGATTTAATGTGAAATATGCTTATATATATAATTGTATGCCGTACGTATGTATATAAATTATATATATTCAAATTCCTATCTTTATATATATAAGTGCATTAGTAAATGTATGATTGTGTATATTATATATGTATGTGATCGTGTACTGTACGTATGTATGTATATAAATTATATATATTTCAATTCTTTTATGTATATATAGGTGTAGAAATAATTATATGATTGAATATATATTATATTAATATATATGTATAAGTGTGTACGTAATGTGTAGATATAAAAAGTATTATAAAGTGTATTAGTATTATTTGCTATTATATATATATGTTTTACTATAAGTGTAAATGCATTTATATTTTTCTGAAAGACTTATTTTTCTTTTAGATTGTAAGTATGCCGTATGGAGTATTGCCTATTTCATAAATATGCATAATTGATATTTTAATTAATTATTAGTATTACATGAAATTAGGGAATTTGTGTGGGTTGTAGGAATTTTAATTAGGTATGTAAGTATATATACCGTGTGTATGTTCTTTTACTTTCTATGATTTAAATTGTCGTATGTTTGTGTGTGGTGTATAAACATATGTGATTAATTATAACCTTTAATAAATGCTATATTAAGTTATTCGAATCGAGTGTGATTAATACATAATTGATTTAATTAAATAATAATTTTTAATTTATATAGTGGTATGTGTTAATAGTTGGAATTATATGCAAATATTTTTCTTGTGTTCGTTAGTATTCGATTTTGGACCAAATATGAATAAAAGATTCTTTTACTAAAATATTATTTTATGAGATTAAGAATTTTGAGCAAAGTAAAGTTTTAAATATTCATGTATATACCTTGATTGTATGGTAATTATTATTATTATGATGTTTATTTATTGGAGTAATGTACGTACATATGTCTCATAAAGAATATAAAAAAAATAAAATAAAATGTATTATGTACAAAAGTAATGGACGAATGTTTATATATGTGTTGAAATAATATATTTATTTATTGTTATATGAATTATATGTATTGTTTATATGCGGTAGGTATTTACATAATTATTGTGGTGTATTTCCCTACTTGTGTTGTGAGATATATTTCTATGAGAATTGTGTTAGTGTCAAATTTGTACAATTTGACTATAATGTGAGTTCTATTCTATTTAATATGGTATGAATTTTTCTAAGAATGCTTTCAAGGACAAGAGCAACATATTAGTATTATTTCAATATATCCTTTTTTGAGGATGATTTAACATCAAGATATGATTTTGTACTTTATAAAATATTTTTATGATGATTATATATGAACCAGCTTTTGTGGGATTGCTTTAAATTTCAAGTATGAATTATTTTTAAAAAAAAATTATGATGCCTATGAGCAAATTTTACGTCAAGTAAAATATTTTCAAAACTTATGGAAGCTATGTGAAATTGTGAAATTGTGAAATTGTGAATATGTGATTACTTTATGTTGAGAAGTACTCGGTAGGAACAATCCACGGGTACTAGGGCACTATGGTGTGTCCTTTTGAGATGGGTCTGTGTACCCTAATTTCAGGAGTAGTCAGTAGAAACCTTATCCCGGCTACTAGGGCTGGTAACTTCCCGATGAGGCTTGGAATCCTCATTCGGGGGTGTGCACACTTAAGGTTAGAGTCCGATTTCCGTTAGAAATGGGAAATGTGTGGAGTGTTCGGATGTGTGGGAAGCACTGTGCACTAGGGCCTAAGAATAAAGGACCCTGTCCCATTTATGTGTGATTGATGTGCTTCCATATGTATTTTGTGGTGTGCAAGTATTGCACAAAGTAAAGTTTTTAAGAAATTTGAGAATATGACTTTTGAAAAGTATACTATGGTAAATAAAGGATTAAATCCTATTATTTATGAAAATGGAAAAAATGTGGATATTATGGAATTTTATGTGGAGTTAAATAATTATTTATGTGAGTGAATTGTCATTTGATTCGTATTATTTATGAAAATGATAAGTTGTGAAAGTATAGTATTTTATGAGGAATTAAATGATTATTTGATTATTATTTATTATGCAATATTATATGAAATTAGAATCCATGATAAATTGATTGAATTGAGAATGAGTATATTCTAATGGATTAAATGATTATGTGGATGAGTATAAAATATTCTATGGGGTTAATATGGAATTATGTGCTCCAAAGTGCTATGTGCTATGTGCAAAATGTTTTACGGGGTGGAGTAAGTCTTACCAGCCGTCGCGCTAACATTGTTTTCCCCTCTTTAGTTAATTTTGCAGGTGATGATTACATGGCATTGAGCATGAGAGTGAATCGCCTTAAAATCATGTAAAGATTATACTTTAATTCATTAGAATTCACCGTTGTATTAATTAGAAAGTTGTGATAGTTATTAGTTGGTTTTAGCCTGTGCGTTTGAGTATAAGTGAGATACTCAAGCGTGGCATAACGCCCCTTTTTCCTTTTTGTTAGTAGTTGAAGGCTTCCGCTGTTGTATAGTTGAATTGTAAATAAATATAAAAAAAATTACCCGCATTTTCTTGTGGAAAAAGTGGGGTGTTACAATATTGTCCCAAGAGTTGAATTATCCACAAGGAGCAGCAGAGGAAGAATTTTGGAATATTTTGGACCAGTTTTGGAAGAAAAGGAAACTACCTAAGGAAGGAAACAAAACAAGAATAAGAATTGGAAAAGAATTGGAAGCTGCCTCATGGGCCAAGGCCCATCTGTCTCATATTTATACTACAATTTTCTGCTATTTTACGGGGTTACCTTACAGAGTTCCAAACCCAAGTTAGTTTTAGTTTATATTTTCTCTTTCTTTTTATATTTCCCTAGAATAGTTTGATTAGTTTTACATTAGATTATTTAATTTCAAACTTGGAATCGCGAATTGGAGTTGGATTTGTTCTTCATCATTAGTAAAGTTCTCTTATTCCTTTATTTACTTTCTTTTTAGATTTCTTGCAATTATTATGGTTATATATTATTGCTTTGCTTTGTTTACTTTTATGATGCATGAGTAGTTCGTTTATGGGTTTAGATTGGGGATCTATTGCTAGTCTTGATGTTTAATTTGTGATTATTGTATAAACGGATTGAATTATTTACCTAGGTTTTATGCTGAATTGGGGATTAATTTCTACTTGTTATTAATTGGTGGCCACAATTGATTGCTAGTTTAGGAGAGGGATTCACTACAACGAAAGTTGGGTGGAGACCTCGAGCCTTACCAATTTGAACTTAATTTTTCCTACTACGAGAATAGGGGTAATTTGGGGGCTTACAATGCTTAGGTGTTTAAGACTATGATTGATGCATCACGAAAGTGGGGCAATCCTAGCCTAATTCTGTTTATTGATTACCAAAGTAGCTGAACTGAATTCTTGAGTGCATTGCCAATAAATCCTTGGTTAATTGTTTTTCCCTAATTTTGAGATTGTTAGAGCATCAAGATTGCAATATCCCTAATCTGACCCATTCTTTTATCATATAGTTTATCCCTTATTTTATTTGCATTCCTTTTATTTCCCATATTTAATTTTGAAAAGTGTATCCCCTTCTTATTGCCTTTTCAATGTCATTTTTTGTTGCAAAAAGAGAGGGTTGATGTGGTGTTTCCTTTGCTGTTTTTTGAGATGAAAATGGCGTAAAAAGGGAGATTGGAGGAGGTGGAGGCTTCGATTTTGGATAGGGGGAAGATGACACTAATTTCGCCTCTTTTGACACCTTCCTCGATTTCAACAGTATTTCTTCCACCTGTTTAGGAGCCAAAGGAGATAAGACATATCTAACTCCATCCATGTGAAACACATAAGTGTTCCTCATTCCATCAAAGTTGATTTTTATATCAAATTGCCACGGTCTACCTAACAACACATGAGCAACCTGCATTGGGACAATATCACACAAAATTTCATCAGAGTAACTGTTAGTAGATAAAGGAATAAGAGCATGTTTGGTTACTCTAACTTCTCTTACATCGGTTAACCATTGCAAACAATAAGGATTCGGGTGATCAAGCAAAGGTAATTGAAGAAATTTAACCATAGTTGCATTAGCCACATTTGTGCAACTTCTAGAATCTATTATCACAGTACAAGCATTCCCTCTAATTAACCCGGCCTTTAGCATAATAGATATTTTCTCTTTGAGACTCATCGTCTTTTGAAGGGTGAACATTCAAAACCTTCTTAACAACAAGAGTATGAACAGACTCACTATCAGCATATTCAGAATCAAAATCTAGAGGTAAGGATGGATCCTCCTCAACATGTTCATTGGGGGTTTCAAAATGGTCATAAACCTCATTCTCAGACTCATATTAAAGGCAAGAAGCAAATTTTTCTGATTGTTTTGTTATCGTAACAACCCTCTTGTTAGGGCAATCACGAGCCAAGTGACCTCTTTCATTACATCTATAACAAATCAATTATCTATCACGCAAAGGTCTCACTGCCTCACTTACCTTTTCTTTACCTTTGTCTCATGAATCATATCTTGGAGAAGGACATTCATCAAGCCTTTAAGGGGTAGAACGAGTGTTGTTCCATCTTGATGCACCATTGTTGGGTTTGTACATCTTCATCTTTTTTATGTTTGCTTCATATTCACGTGCAACATACAAGGCATCATTAAGGGTGTCATATCTCTGAGTACTCATTCCCCACCGGATGTCTTTGTTCAATCCATGTAAGAAACGAGCAACAGTTCTTGCCTCTTCTTCATGTATGCCCCCTTGTTCAAGTAAAATATTGATAATTCGGTGGTACTCATCAACCGATATTGATCCTTGCACAGTTCCCTGTAATTTTCTTTCAAGGTCATAGAAAAAAAAATTTAGGGCGAAAGGTTAGGCGCATATCTTCCCTTACTTGAACACAAGATTCATAGGGTATAAAATCAACAACTCTCTATTTCTTTTTCGCCACCAAGATATTGCATACCCCTTAAAAGATGTAGCAAATAGTCTAATTTTTGTAAGATCAAAATAGTGCTTTAAATCAAAAAGTGTTTCAACAACATTCTCCCATTCTATATACTCAGTAGGTCCTTTCTCACCAGAGAAGTCAGGAATTTCAAGTTTAATGTTTCATAACTCCTCATTAGGCTGTTGGATCCTTTGACAACTAGGATCCACTATCGTTGTTGGTGGTAGTTGTCGCTCATCATTGTGTGGTGATTGCACTTGTTGTGAGCGTTGCCCCAAATTAGTTATTCGTGTGAGTAACCCGTCCATTGTGAAGGTTAGAGCATCTATTTTTTGTTCTAATGTCAGGGGTGGATTTGAAACTTGTTCAGCCATCTGCAGGGAAAAATAATATAAAAACAAGAAAATGTGTGAGTATTCACATTAGTGAAACCAAAAAGTTGGCTCGCTCCCTCACTATTCTCAGCTCACGAGTAAGAGGTGGATTATATGGCTCTAGAGGTACGCTACACACTCTTACAAACACACACTCCACTCGTGTATCGCTCAGGGTGGCATATACTCTCACAAGCCTTTTTCCAAAGCGGAAAATATCTAGTCTGAAACTCAGGTTGATATGGATTCAACCTCGAAGTTCAAGAAATGTACCTTGGAAAACATCACAATCCTTTGACAGTAAGGGTGTACCAGGAGGTAGGTAATAGAATTGAGAGCAAGAAACAAAGAAAAAGGACAATACAAGCAAAGAAACTAAGCAAGATTTAAAAGAAAAAAGAAGAATAAAGAAAGAAGTATGGCAGAAAGATATGCAAGGCTAATATCAGAAGGTAGACACAAATAGAATATAACAGGGTCAAGTGTACCACAACCAAATAGGAATTAAGAATTCCTTCAAACATTATACTTTTCCCCTTCCTTTTCCCTCCAAGATTCTCCTACCAACCAGATTTTTTCCCCAACCTTATTTTTTCTCTTTTTTTTTTCAACTTTCTTGATTTTTTTGATTTTTTTTTTATTTTTACCCTCCAAATAAGTAATGCGAATATCACCAAAAAAAATTTGGACCAAGAGGATCCATACATGTCCTTCAAAACAGAAATCAAGAATTTCAAGAATCGCCCAGAAAAACAAAAATGCTACCCTGACTTTGAAGATCAATATCTCAATGAATATAATGAATTAGCAAGTGTATAATATCAAAAGAACGCCCAAAACGATATCTACAACATATAAAAATTTAACATAAAACTAATTTGCAGATCTCTAGATATAGGTCAATTTTTAAACTAGTCACAGAATGCGGAAATCTGGACAGGGTATGCTTTCGATGTGATTGTGCATAAATGTGATTTGGATATAGGTAAGAGTGATATGGGATTGTTTTCTTGACAGAAATTATGGTAATATGGTGGTTAGGAGGTGCGTGGTTTCGTTGATATTGGGTGGGAAAAATTGGAAAGCTATTTTGGGATAGTTTTTCAATAAACTCAATAACAAATATCAAGATTCAAGAACACAATCAAGAATGCAAGAAAAAAATTGGAGTTTTTTATGTATATTAGACATGAAAAGTAAGATAGAAATGATGTGTTTTTTTAATAAAACCTAGGAAACCTAGGGAACCAAATTTGTAATGATTATGAGATAAACCTAGGCTCTAAATACCAAATTGATATGAACCTAGTCCAAGGTTCAAATAAAGATGGAGTATTGTCCCAAGGAATCTCTCAATGCAAGGATAGAGATGGATCAAAATACCTTAGACCTCACGAGAAACCCTTAGTCCCGAATCCTCAAAGACTTAGAAGAATCTCATTGTAGTTTCAAGTACCTCGTGATACAATCTTCAATCAACTAGTATAGAGTCGGATCTAGTTTCCTTCAATTCAAATAGCGAGTCCACGAACCTAAATCTAAGGTTGAAGAAAGGAAGATTGATTCGAGTCCACGAATCAATTTGCTAGTCGAGTCCACGAACTAGCCACTAATTGAGTCAACAATTAGCCATAAGGTTTCTTACACAGGTGTAAAAAAAGTTAAGAATTTTATTGAATGAAAGCGTGAATTAGACTGATATGATTGTACCTTATTTATAGGTATAGGGACATCATTATAATCCTAAATACAATGGGAAACAGAATCTTAAACCTAATCTAGAAACCAAGTAAAGATACCAAAAATAATACGGCTGATTTGGGTCTAACTTAATCCCCAAAATCAGCACTTAAACAGTTATAAAAAGCCTTGAGTTCTTCTACATCCTTGTTTTGCAATTGGGCTTGAATTGAATTTCCACCATCTTTGAACATAAACCAATAAAGAGTTGTCTTAATTGTTTTGACTTAGACCATGTGATTGACCCAACTAGTACTCTTAATGGATCTTCAGTAGTTTGGGTTACATTAGCTTCTTAATTTATTGCTTTAGCTTTAGCTTGCAAATGTGTTGAATAACTTAGGAATTTAATTTTTAAAATCCCGATGTGGCAGAAAAAATCGGTTTAACTAATTTTGGTACATGGTGATAGTGCTAAAATATTGGCTAAGGCGTATAACCAAGTTTATAATGGAAAATCAATGCGCATAGAGTTCGACATAGCGATGTCCAAGGACTCACTAAAGATGGAGTTATAGTATTGGATTTTGTAAGGTCACAATTTAATTTGGCAGGTTTTTTTAGAAAATTTTTGCCAAGGGATGTGACTTACAAGGCATCAAGAGGGATGGTCTTAAGCCCATTAACTCATCACAAACGAAAGAAAGCTCAACTCTCATCTAATATTAAGTTAGATCTAGAGTTCAATTTAGATGAGTACTTCATTTGTTGATGACAAGCATTGAACTATTTTCATCCCGATGTATGTGTTTGGTCTTGCATGAAAGTGAGGTTGACTAATTTTTTAATAGGAAAGTCTTTTGACAAGATGCTAAATGCATGAGCATGCATGACTTAAAAGATCTACCTATATAAACATGAAGTGATGCCGCTTCAATTAGGTTCGGGCTTGACTGGAGACGTGTTTATAAAAAGATACGGACACATGGCTGTAATAGTGTAAAAGACCTGAGGGTTGTCAAGAAAAGTTTAAAACTTATGTGTGTTGTACCTTCATTATTTTATAGTGATTAATTGGTTCAAGGTTCATCCACCATGTCAATTCGATGTAATGTAAAGTGTATAATACTAAGTGAAAGTTCAATTGTAAGAAACTTTCATTTATGCATGGGTTTTGAAAAGAGTTAATTATCAAAAATGGTCCATTGACTATAGCGAAATTACTAATTTGGTCTTTGACTTTTTTTTTTGGCTAATTAAGTCCTCAACTTTAAAAATCTTAACAAATTTGGTATTTCGTTTGTTTAGCCGTTAGACGTTCGTTTACTCGAAATCAAATTGGTGATTTTGCTATAGTCAAGGGACCAATGCACCATTTTTTCTCTTATTAAACCAGAGAGTTAATTACCGAAATGGTCCATTGACTATAGTGAAATTACCAATTTGGTTCCGAGTAAACAAACGCTTGATGACTAAACAAATGGAGGACCGAATTGGTTAATATTTTTAAAGTTGAGGACTTAATTAGGCAAAATAACGTCAAGGATCAAATTGGTAATTTCACTATATTCAAGGGACCATTTCGATAATTAACTCGTTTTGAAAATTTATCTTGTGACAATATTAAGTACGTTTACTATATATAATAGAGGAGAATTTTTGGAGATTTATATGGTAATTGGTACTTAAAGTTTCAAACATGGCTACTAGGAACATAAATAATATTTTGATGTTATGGTGTAAAATCTTATTTTAATTAAGTTGATAGGAATTTTGTTATGTGTTGATCAAGAATGTTGGTTGTTTGGCCATTTATTGAGAAGAGTTAATCTTTGGGTTGATGAATCCTTATGAAATGGATTGGATCTTAATATCCAATGTTCCCGAGAAGTTTAGCTAAAGTTGGCTTACTTTGCAAGAAGTCTACTTTGCAAAAGGTAGACTTTACGGGAAGTTTACTTTGCCATAATGGTTTACTTGGCCTTTTATCTTCAATACGTTTAGTTGTAATTTCAATTTGACATTTGTGTTTAAACATTAATTTTTGTATGAATTAATCTTATAAATTATAAACATTTTATTTTACTTTATATATTTTCAAATATATATTCTTACTTTATATTTTATTAAAATATATTAATTTTGCTATTTTATATTTTAATATATAAACAAACCTATTTAAATTTAAAATTATTTAAATTGTATGAAGATGTCCTTTTTAATCTTTTTACATTTATCAGCTTATCAAAAAGCTAATTTTACCAAACACTTTTAAGCATAATAGCTAGCTTAACAAATCTTAAGATTTCAGTTTGGAAATTATACTCTTTCAGTTAATTTCAACTATTTGTCAACTTTCAACTACCTTTTCAGTTAGATTTGCCAAACATAACCTAATATTTTGATAATTACCGAAAGGTATTTCACCATTACCGAATGGTGATTACAACACCTTAATGTAAGTGCTACATAGCATCTAACGGGGCGTTTGGTTGGAGAGAGGGAATTAGGTGGGAAAAGAATTATAATTCCATGAGAAAAGAATAATGCGGGAATAAAGTGAGAGTTTATTAAATTCCCATGTTTGGTATGCAATAATAAAATTTCTGGGAATTATTTAAATTCCAATGTTTGGTATACATGTGAATTGAGAGAGAATAAGTAGTATAAAGTCCAAAATGCCTATTATTATTATTATTATTATTATTATTATTATTATTATTATTATTATTATTATTAATCTTAAATGACAAGTATATATTGG
The DNA here is from genome assembly GCA_002525835.2 of Ipomoea batatas. Classification (NCBI taxonomy): domain Eukaryota; kingdom Viridiplantae; phylum Streptophyta; class Magnoliopsida; order Solanales; family Convolvulaceae; genus Ipomoea; species Ipomoea batatas. The sequence goes on from CM008340.1 coordinate 13,956,987, forward strand.
ACCCATTTGCATATTCAAACCCCAAAAAATATAACATATTAAATTCAAAAGCACTACTCATCTACCGTATCTCTTGAACTAAAAAAACACAAGCATTTGATTTGGGTAGTAAGAAATTTTGAAGAGTTATACATATAAAGAATTCAAAGGAACATACACGAAAGTTGCTGTATATAAACAATGCATATAAAGAATGCAAATTTTGAATAGTTGCTGCATATAAATATTTAAAGGAACATACACAAAGGGAAGTCGAAGAATAATAATACACTCTATGATTTGAAAGGGGAGGTTAGACATCAATTTTAGGTTAAAATAAGGGAGGGGTAATTTTGTCTCAAGGTTATCTTTTTTTCTTCCTAAAATCCATGGAATTAAAATCACAGGGGGCATGGGATTCTAATTCCATGAAAATGAGGGAATTGCAATTCCGTCCAACCAAACGAAGGAATTTAGTTAGCTTCAGAATTAGGTGGGAATTAAGTACACTGAGAAAAGGATTGTAATTTCCTCCAACCAAACACCCTTGTAAAGGTGCAATGTAATTAACCTCTTGTACTACTATTAGCACTAAAGCTTTCAAAGCTTTAATTAGGTGCTAATAATGTCAGCTTCAGATTAAAGCACTAAAGTGCTTGATTAAGCATTATTCGTGAATGCTTAATCTACCCTTCTCGTGAGTGCTAACAAATTAGCACTGTTCGTAGGTGTTACAAAAGCACTTTAGCCTTTCCTAACTTTTTACTTCTCTTAAATAGGTTCACTTTGAGAATCAATTTCTCATTCACCTATTACCTATTTTGAACATACAATATATCAATTTTTTCATCTCATTACGAAGAACCCGAATCCACTATGACCCGACACAAATTGAAAGTAGACCCGACATATATTTGTACCACAAAATAGCCACTCAAAATTATCATTTTAACTAAAATTTTCAACATTTGATACATGTCTAAAGTGGTTTGATTATTTGTTTTCCCTGTGTTTTTCCTACTAGTTTTGCTCATATTTTTTAATGAAATGATGAAAGTTTATCAAATTATATCAAATTAGTTTAGGAAGAAATCATTATAACTAATAGCCAATTAAGTCTATTATTCTTTGATACTAGCTATTAGAATTGTTTGACTCGTATTTTTATTGGAATAATGAATGTTTATCATATTAGTTTAGGAAGAAATAATGCTTTATAACCAATAGGCAATAATAGCTGAGCCAATTCATTGATAATATGGCCCTGTTTGGTAAATGGTTGTTAACTGATTGGGTTGACTGTTTGGGTTAGAATGTATGATTTGTTGGCTGATTGTAGAAAGTTGTTTGATAAATTAGTTGTTAGCTGATAGCTGTTTGGTATAATTTCTTTTCTCAAAAAGCTAATTGAAAAGGTTACTTTGAGTAACCTTTTGAATTTTAGCCTTTTGAAGTTAAAAAAAGCTTATTATTTACCAACTAATGGTGGTCAAATAAGCCAAAATTGACTGATAGGCTGATTATTTATCAAACGGGCCTATATAATGAAGAGGACCTTAAAGCAAAAAGGTACTTGATTGGAGGGAGAATGGAGAATTTATGATTGCCGACTTGAATGAATGTTACGTTGTTTTTTTATGTTAGCTTATAAATAAATACCAATAATTGTTTATTTTTATTATATTTATTTATTTGTTACTGTTTGGTTACGTGCGGCTTGTAGAACCATGCATATGTAGTTATCTACTTGTCTCTTTCCTTTCATTGTTCAAAACTTTCATAGAACTGTATTTGTAAGGAAAAGCATATCATTATTGAGTGTATATAGTTCAAGCATAGCCCACACGGATTTCCCAATTTGATTCTTGAATTTTGTTTTTATATCGCGATGAACGACCACCACAGAGATTTCAAACACTGTATGTATGAACTTCAAAATATTGCATATAAATAATTTATTTTTCTCATTCATTTTATTTTGTAAATAATAAGTACAAAGTATTGGATCGTGATGAAAGGAATAGACAATAGTCTAAAGTTCAAGATAACTTATTTAGTCCAAGATGGGGAATGGTGTGTGGCCTCGTGCCCGTTAGATTGTAGATCTGGAGTACGACAAGTCAACATTTGACTCCACTGAGGCTCGAACCCACTCTGGAGTACAACAAGTCAACATTTGACTCCATTGAGGCTCGAACCTACTCTCATCATCCAATGTGAGAGTGTTAATCGGGACACCGGGTGCCACTTGACCACAAGGTCTTTGGCACAGATTATTTATATTTAGTTAACAAAGTATGCACATTCATATATAAATTAATAATGTACATAATCGGTTAGTTGAAAGTACATAAGCATGGATAAGGGTCCACAATGCGTATAGTGGACCCTGGTCCACGATATGATTTGCAGCCTAGTGCACCTTTGGCTTGCCCCGGCATATGAATTTGGTAGCTATGGACCAAGTGGACAAGTGTACTTGGAGGCCACCATCCAATTAATTTGATAACCACAATTTGTTTTGAGATTAAAATTACACATATATCATTATCACTGCAATACTCTCACACTTTCAAAAGTGGATCATACTTTTAGATCATCAAGTTTGTAATTCGTTTACTATTTTTTCTGCATCTCTACAATTTCAACTCACTTTTAAAAGTAAGTTCACATTTCATATCACATTAAAATATTATTATCTTTCATCAATGTCATTATTATTTAAATTATTAAAAATTTTTAAAAGTAACAAAGACTATGATCTCCCTCCACCCATGACATTGTACTTTTTTCCCACTTTCGAAGACTTGCAATCCTTGCTAATTTTGCCAGGATTGCAAGCCACATCATATTTTAAAAATACTTTTAATTTATAAACAGTGACATGGCTATGTCATGTTACTTTGAAAGGGAGTAAATTTTAGAGATAAGGATAGCCTAAGGAGAGAGGGAGAGAATATTAAGAGTTCTAATGTAGGGACTATCAAATTTTACTCCATCAATTATACTCCAGGTGTCGCAAGTATGAATATGATATTTTCATCTTCTAAATCAAAAAAAAAAAATATTTATATTCAAGATTTGTGAAAAGAAGCAATGGCCTGGTTGGTTGAATGGGAGGAATTGCAATTCAGTGAATTCCCAAACTACATTGTTTGGTTAGAGGGAATTGCAATTCCGCGAAATTGCAATTCAGTGGAAAGGAGGGGCAATTTGTTGGTGTAAAGACAATTTTGCCCCTCCTCCCATACCCTTTTTCTTTTTTTTTTTTTAATTTTATTTGAAAGAATTATTACTATTATTACTATTATTATTCTTATTATTTTGAAAGAATTATTATTATTATTATTACTATTATTTTTAAAAGAATTATTATAATTATACTTATTATTATTTGAAAGAATTTTTGTTATTATTATTATTATTATTATTATTATTATTATTATTATTATTATTATTATTATTACTACTACTACTACTACTATTACTATTACTACAGTATCTACTACAACAAAAGTGCATTTTAGTCATTTTGTCGCTTCTTACCTTTCAATTCCCTGTACTCCTATTCCTGCATACCAAACACTGTAATTTCAATTCCTACTTTATTCATTGAATTGCAATTTCACCGAATTATAATATCTTTTCTCCCTAATTCTCTCATCTCAACCAAACGCCATGTAAAAGTTGGAAGCAGAATTTAGGAGTATAAATAGTATTTTTTTAATGTGAAATATTGGGTTGACTTGGCAGCCGACAAATGCTAAATTACCGCTGTACTTTGGTCTTTTCATTGTACGAACAACGTTGTTCCTTTTACTTTGCTAATAATCTCATGGCGTGTTGAAATGATGAAACTGTCCATCTCAGGACTTCAGAAAACAAATCATTGCCAACCTAGCAATTCAGATCTCCTTGTCTTGTGAACCCCTTTCATCATCTATTGTCTATATCAATCTTCCAAACCATAAACTTTCTTTCCTTTATTAATTTTCTGCATTCTTTGAACTTGTTTACAATGCATTTTTTGAATACTACTGGTTTCATCACAATGCAGTATCTCTTCATAATTACTTTCTCAACTTACACAGAGTTAATATCTCTTTCACCGAGGCTGAAACCACAACCTTCCATATAAGGGAGCATCTTGATGTCACTGGACCACAAAGTCTTTGGCAATTGTTCATGTTTTTAATTTATCTAATTCTTTTTTTATGAGTATTACTTACTCTGTTACAGGAACCACAACCTCCCATATAATGGAGCATCTTGATGTCACTAGACCACAAAGTCTTTGACAATTATTCATGTTTTTAATTTATGTAATTCTTTTTTATGAGTATTACTTACTCTGTTACAATGTAATATTGTCTACTGGGGTTTGAATCTATGACCTCCCATTTGAGAGAGTCACTTGTGCCACTAGACCACAAGATCATTAACTAATTTATCTAATTTTAATTTCTTGTTTTCCTTTATCCTTGCAACCAACCAACTTTTTTTTTTTAATTAGGATTTAGGAATGGATCATTAAATATGCAATTAGAGAGAGAAAAACTAATGGAGGTAATTAATGGAACAATTAGAATTTGAAACTTTAAGATGGTTCGTGCGATGTTTGGATTGTGTTGTGTTAGGTTAATATTAATTTGTCTTTTATTTATACTTAGTTGACACTATTGTCTTATTTTTCAGT
>CM008340.1:14007823-14025164 GCA_002525835.2 Ipomoea batatas
CACTGAGTTTTTGGTTTTATTTGGTTTAGTAGTTCACTTTTTACTACTTAGGGTCTAGCATTTACGGTTTAGATTTAAAATTTAGCTTTTTCATTAATTTTATAACATTTACCAGGTTTGCATATGTTTTTTTTTGTTAAAAATTGCATATTAAAGTGTTAAACTTTGTATGGTGAAGTGGATGATAATTACAGAAATGTCACTACGTACGTCTTATTTTTTTAAAATCTTATCAGATCTATTGAATTTTTACAGATGTAAAGCTGAGATTTGTTCTTAGTTTTCTCCTAAATTTTTTTTCTCATGTAGGTGATCCTAAGATATATATATATATATATATATATATATATATATATATATATATACACTTGTTTTTCTTATGATCGATGCGCAAAAAATAGGTGCCTAATATTAGTATTTTATATTAAAATTTTAAATTTATTTAAATTTTAATATAGTAAATAATAATAATAATAATAATAATAATGTAAAATATTTTTATAAATTAGATATTTATATTTTAAAAAATAATTTACATATAACTCTAATATTTAATGTGTATATATTATTATTATTATTATTATTATTATTATTATTATTATTGAAAAAGATAAGAAAATATATGGTGGATGCATATGCATAGTAACAATAGTGGAAAAGATAATGGAAGTTATAACGGTAAGGGTATATTTGTCCAAAATATTATGTAGTACAACTTTTATAGCATAATGTACAAAAAAAACTTAACAGAAAAAATGGACATAAATGAGGGTATAACCTTCATTCAAATTTATTATGTTTTTAGATATATATATATTCTATCTACACACTTTTACTGTTTCACAGTTGGCTTGTTGTCATAGATTCGAGCAATTCAAATCTAACCACATCTTTTTTGACAATTAATTAGTTCTTTAATTGAGTGCTTAATCTCCTTTTAAGTTGGTAGAGATCTCAGAAGAAAAGTGTCTACTTTTATGTGGGAAATTACTGTTTCTTCAACAATAATTTATAATAAATCTGTAGTAATAAGCAGGCCACATTGCTCTTGGGAAACACTGAAGGTGAAAGATATTCACCAGGGATACATATGCAATATTATATATATATCATAGGGTCCATGTTATAATTTATTGAGCTTAATAATATTGCAACTAAACTGGGACATTAATTAGTGATTAGAAACATAATCACATGGATGTCTTTATGTTAAATCATAACTAATATTTGATTATCTTTGTGTCTTTTCAAGCATTTGTGAGATGATGATGATGATGATGATAGAAACATGAGGCAATTAATGGTTGCCATTTTAGGAAACTTTCATTCTTGTTCACAATCATTAGTGGTTAAACTGCACCATTCCCAGCCTGATTATATTTTTTTTTTGAAAGGAAAATAACCAACTTTATTAAATCAAAAGTTCAATACATGAAGGCAAAGAAGAAATCCAAATAGATGGACCAGTTTGAGAACGAGCAGCTCTAGCAACCGCATGAGCCAACCTATTCACTGATCGAGATATGAACTTAATGGACACTTCATCAAAGTGTCTTTGATAAACTCTGCAATCCTCAATCACACAACCTGCAAATGAATGATCCACTGAATTCCCATTAATTGAGTTGCATACTGACTGACAATCTGAAAGGAGAAGAATCTTCGTGTGGTGTTTATCCCTTGCCCAAGAAAGTGCTTCCTTGATGGCCATAGCTTCCGCCAAATGAGCATCGTTTAAACTTCTAATTTTTCCATTCTTGGCACCAAGAAAAACACCATCTCTGTCAAGAATAACCACCCCAAAATATGCTTCATTGTCATCTGGGAAAACTGCAGCCAGCCTGATTATATATTTTATTAAGAATTAATTAAGCAGCCGGAAGATCATTAATTAATTAACAAGAATATTTTTTAAAATTTTTTAAAAATTAAATAGCAATAGTGGAAATTGATCTGACTTCAAAAAGAAGCAATTACTTGAATTCATGTTCTATCTTGTCACACCTTCATCATGGACACGCTCGATCTGATCTTCTCGCAGAAAGAAAGAAAATGAAGTGTTTTGTGAATGAAATAGAGTTAATTTAACTTTTTGTCCTATGACTATTGGGGTCTTCTTAATTTCAGTCCACGACTTTTAAAATTATCAATTTAGTATCTTAACTATTCAATTTTTATCAATTTTGGTCATTCCGACCAAACTCACCCGAAAATATTAATAGGTAAAATAATAAGAATATTTTAGTGTTTTTACTTCTTTTTTTCCTTCTCTATTGTGTTCTTCTTCATTGGTTCTCTTTTCTTTCTTCTCCAACCAGATTGATGACTACATGTCATCGCCGACTTCCCCCCACCCAAAATCTATCTTTCTCAGCGGAAACCGCTACCCCGACCACCAACACCGCTCTGTCACCACAGGTAGGTACTTTCGATAAGGCCAGCTCAGGGCGGTGAGCCTCCACCCAATCTATCCGTTCCGAAGTGCATACCCTTCTAAACACTTGGCCTTATTTTCATCGCTGCTGCTCAACCACAATCCCCAACCTGAAATTCGTGAAATTTCGACGTCTCTTCCCTGATGCAACTATTTTCCATAGAAGGCACAGAATGTTTCGAGCTTCGTCCACCTTGGTGTGAGTGATGAGATTGGTATGTACATGTTGTCGAGAAAGAGATCGTAGTGGGCAGGGCGCCGTGGGAAAAAAAACGATCATCGGAAACATGGTAGTTGAGATGGACTCGTTGGAGGAGAAAGAAAAAGGGAAGTAAAAAGACTAAAATATCTTCATTATTTTACCTACTAATATTTTCCAATAAGTTTTAGCCAGCAATTTGGCTGAAGTGACCAAAATTGATAAAAATTGAATAGTTAAGGTACTAAATTGACAGCTTTGAAACACGTGAATTGGAATTAACAAGACCCCAATAGTCATACGACCAAAAGTGAAATTAACTCTAATGAAATATAATAAGATAAGGTATCTCATCAATTAAATTTTTGAAAAAATATTTCTAATGAATGTATTTGATAAGAATAACTTTGTTGTAGAAATTAATTAATATGTTTCGTTTTATCCGAGAAACATAAGAATTAAATTAACCTGAAAATTTATTAAGTTGTTTGATTCGATTAAACTTTCCTAAGAATTTTTTAAAAATCTTTTAATATCCTTGCTATATAAAAACATTAAAAAAACACATAATGAATAATATAATTAATAGTATAATAAATCAATTATAAATTTAAAAATCATATATCAAAAAATTTCAATCTACAACAAGAATATTCAAAATACAAAATAATACGTATGTTATGTGTTGAGAGATACATTTTTCGATAAACAGTGTTGTTATACCTCATACGGCGGGAGAGACAGACTTCTTATATTTATAAGATTTTTTGACATGGCGTCAAAAAAGATAAATAACTAATTGAATAAATTTGGTAGATTTCCGATCACCTAGAAAAAAAAAATCCTACCTCCCTAGGTGGGATTTACTTTCCCTGATATCATGAAATTAGTTTCACATTTTTGTGCCTAGTAGTGCACATTTTTATACATAACAGGTATAAAAAAAATAGGTAAGTCAGCGACAAATTAGGAGTTTCTAATATACTAAACCATTTCATTTAAATAATAAATTATTGTTATTATTATTAAATATAAAAAAATCTAATCGTTTTGTTAATGTCCGATACTTTAATTTAGCTAGACAAACACGTGGATTAGAGGATAGCAAAAGGGGCGTTGTGTTGTGCTCTGACGACTATGTGCACTCATGCACAACGTCGTGTGCGCCACTGAATGTCGCTGGAATCGTATGCACAATTCTATATTGCACTGTATACACTTATACATTGCACTTCGCACACTCGGCAATCTAATATTGTATTGTGCATACGTTCGCATTGAAATATACACATAAACACCAAGCATTACTATTACTAGAAAAGAAAACAGGGATAAAAAAATCCTTTGTTGATTCACATACATGACTAGTGTACAAATATGTGGTTATATGCAAACAACACTACAAATAAATGTACACGCATATGTACTATAGAGCACACACGCACGCCACACTGATACATTGTACTGTGCACACATTCACATTGAAATGCACACATACCACCACCATCACCAAGGAAAACCATGTTAAAAAATCGTAGTTGATTCACATACCTGAATAGAGCACAAACACATCTTTGGATGCAAACTACACCACAAAAAAATGCACACGCATATGTACTATAGTGCACACATGCCGCACTTATACATTGCACTGTGCAAACTCTAAAATTGTACAGTGTACACGTTTCGTTTACATTGAAATGCAAACATACACATCATACACCACCTCCACCAGATATGCAAACAATGATAAAAAACTTACTTGATTCACAAACTTAATACACAAACACATCATCATTAGCTGCAAACCATGTCACAAGCTAATGCACACACCTATATACTATAGTACACACATGCCAACTTTACCATGCTCATGCATGCATCACATGAATACAAAGTGTACACTAGGCTACAACGAGGTGCACACTGATAGGGATGAAATCCCGGTCTACAGTTACCGACCTCCCCGTCTATTCTCCGCTTCAAGGGTTGTATTCTGAGTCCTTCTGAACACTCTATATCCCGGTCCACGGGGACCGGTCAAAGTCGCATCCCGACCTGCTACCATACCCTTTAAGGGGTTCGAGCCTTAGCCCGTCCAAGCTAAGGTTAACACCTGGTCGCTGAGGGATTGGACCACTGCACGGGGCGGTGCATGCTCGACATGCATAACGCATGTCGACAGGCCGGAACTCATCCTGAGGTCGCCTATAAAAGGCGCATTTCTTGCGGCATAGAGGACTTTTGGCTTTTTTCATCTCTAGAATAGTCAAAGAGACCAGGAACCTCTGACCCACTGTCACGTAGACCGGTTTCGTATAGGAAATTTCTACTTGTACCTGATTTGGTATTTATACAAGAGTATTTACATCGTACTTCCGTATTTACTGTATAATTTTAGGCGTCGTCTGTTGGGACCGAAGTATAGAAGCCGACCATCGTGTTTCCCTTTCTTCGGTCTCTGACCATGTATCCTTACATGGACTACTTCGCCGCTGCCAACTTAGAGCAGGAGGCACCATCGGCTTAGCTCCCGTGACGAGCCGAACAACATGACCAGGGCACCAAATCCCTACCTGGTCAATATCATCCATCAGCCTCAGGATTTTCCTATCTCGGTCGGGTCGGTCCCTTACCAGTACCCGGCATACCCAGTGGATCCAAACATGCAGTGGTGGGCTAATTCGCCACGTTTTTACCCGCAGCCCTACGCTTCGTCCTTCCCTTTCCAGCCGATGCCGCCCATCCAGCCTCAGGTTCCTCAACCGGAGCCGATGCAACTGCATCACCCGGGTTGCGAAGAGCTCAGTCTGAGAGACGTCCGGTATCGTTTAGATTGCACGAGCCGATCCCGGCGCTCTCCCGCTTGAGCGATTCAGGCTCCAGGCCCCCTGCCGATCGGGAATACCAGCTGAGGGCGAGTGCCTTTGATCGGATTGATCCCCCCGTTGAACGAGGGCGTATGTCTTTACACTTGCCGACCGCTAGCAATAGAGATTGAAGCGAGGCCAGTTCATCTGATTCTTGCCCGTCCTTCCGGACTATCCCGTGGAATCCTGGATCAAGTCCGCGCCGAATTCAGTAGATGGAAACAAGAGGAAGGTGATGACAGATCGGCTAATCGGGCAAGCAACCTCTTACGAACGCCCTTCACTCAGGAGATCATGAGTCACCTACCCAATCGATCTGCGCGTCCCCGAAGATAAAGAGTACGCGGGCAGGTCGGACCTTGAACACCATCTTAACTCGTACTCCGGCAACATGCTCATGATGGGGGTGTCTGAGGCCGTCATGTGTCGAGCCTTTTATTCCACTTTGGCGGGGAGGGCGGCAGAATGGTTCCGAACTTTAGAACCAGGGTCTATCTCCGATTCTCGAGAGCTAGCCCGGAGATTCGTCCAGCGATTTGCTATGTCTAAAATCGTGAAGAAACATTTTTATTACCTTGAGAACGCCAAACAGTTGGAGGGCGAGCCGCTCTCCGTCTTCATCGGGTGATGGAAAACTGCGATTACCGAGATCGAGCTGGTCGACGATGTAACCGCTATGAACCTGCTAGTGTCCTCCCTGCGAGCGGGAAACCTATACCAGGACCTCATTCTCGGGCCGCCGCTCTGTTATGAAGATGCCATGCGCAGGGTAGTAGATCACGCCACGGCCACGGAAGCGAACTCGGCCAAGAGAATGATGGAAACAGGGAGACCGAGGAGAGACCAGAATCAAAGGGACCGACGCCTGAATAACCAAAGGCATAAAGATCATGATGGAAACCCGATCTACACCCCATTAACGAGACCGGTGGCAGAAGTCCTGCAATACCTCCAAGGATGTCATATGATCCAGCTACCCGCTCCATCTAGGGATGGCCCGGACAAGGACAAGTATTGCGCATACCACTGAAACCGTGGGCACTACACCGAGGAGTGCCACGTGCTGAAAAGCTTGATAGAGGATTTGCTGCAGAGCGGTGAGCTGGGCCAGTTCGCTGAAAAGAAGAAGAAAGGCCGGCAAGGGTGAAAGAAGTACTTCAAGAAGGACAGGGATAAAAAAGACAAGGACACCGACCAGGATAGAGAGCCTCCCTCAGCTGCTCTAAAGCAAGTTATGCACCTTATATTTGGAGGACCGGAGGGTGGTGATACTGCTTGAGAGCGCCGCAATTGGGCTCGGGACTTACACGTCGGCTTGGTCGAAGAAACGAATCCCGAGAAAAGGCCGAAGTTGGAGCCTATCGTATTCATAGACCAGGATCTGCCGAGCACCACTGACTGCGCGACCGAGGCTTTAGTTGTAACCAATGACATCAACAGAGTAGATATCCAAAGAGTCATGGTGGACACCGGATCCAGCGTCAACGTAATGTACCTAGAAGTCTTCCGAAAACTCCAATCGGACAGATCCGAGCTGACACCTGTCAAGACCCCGCTTTCCAGCTTCACAGGAGCCATGATCCACCCGAAAGGAGTCGTACACCTACCAGTAGAGGTCGGGACTGTTCCAAAGGTGCTCCGAGCAATGATGGAATTCGTCGTCGTCAACTTGGCGTGTGTCCACAACGTTATATTGGGGAGGCCGGGGATCTCTCAACTCGGGGTAATTATTTCTATGCTGCATCTCTGTATGAAGTTCCAGACACCAGAAGGCGTGGGCACGGTCAGAGGTGACCCCGAGTCAGCCAGACGGTGCTATGTCAGGGCGGTACAAAAGCAAGACACTAGCATGTCCCGGGTAAACACCATCACTAAGAGAAAGGAAGATGTTCGAGTCGAGCAGCCCGAGCCGTCGGAGGAAGTTGAAGTGGTTGCCCTATCGGATTCCCAGCCTGATCAAACAGTGAAGATCGGCGCGGCACTAACTGCAGATTTGAGAATGGCAATCATTAACGTTCTTCGGGAGTACTCCGATATTTTCGCACTGGGCCCGGAAGACATGCCGGGGATTGACCGCCGAACCATTTGTCACCAACTGGCAGTCCGGCCAGTAAAGCAAAAGCAAAGGCATCTCTCTACCGACCAGCATGAGTTCATCCGGAACGAAGTAAAATCCTTAGCCGTTGCTGGGTACATTCGGGAAGTCCATTACCCCGAATGGTTGGCGAATGTGGTCTTGGTCCCAAAGCCTCCAGCCTGGAGGATGTGTGTAGACTACACCGATCTAAACAAGGCTTGCTCTTTGGACCCATTCCGTTTCCCCAGCATTCATCAGATGGTGGACGAGACGGCAGGAGTCGAACTACTAAGCTTCATGGATGCGTTCAAAGGATACCACCTAGTCATGATGGCCGAGGAGGATGAAGCGAAAACGGCGTTCATTACCCTGGATGGGCTATACTGTTACCGAGTGATGCCGTTCGGCCTACGGAATGCTAGGGCTATCTACCAACGAATAGTGAATGCGCTCTTGGGAAGTTTGATCGGCAAGACTATGGATGCCTACATTGATGATATGCTGGTAAAGAGCGCAGAAATGCGCGATCATGCTGCAGATCTGAGACACAGCTTTGAGATCATGAGGCAGCACCGGTTAAAACTTAACCCAGCCAAGTGCACCTTCGCCGTTCAGACCGGGAAATTTCTTGGATTTATGATGACGAGAAGAGGAATAGAGCCCAACCTCGCGAAAGTGAAGGCGGTCATGGACATAAAGCTGCCGACCACGGTTTGGGAGGTCTAGCAGCTGACCGGTAGGTTGGCCGCCTTAAGCCGTTTCCTATCGAAGCTCGCTGAATGGGCACACCCGTTCTTTCAAACATTAAAGAAGACATCCGCATTTGCTTGGACGGAGGAATGCCAAAGGGCCTTTGAGAGCTTAAAAGAGTACCTTGCTTCGCCAATAGTGTTGTCTCGACCAGAGCCCGGAGAAGAGTTGCAGGTCTACCTTTCAACGTTAGACTGGGCGGTCAGCACAATACTCTGCAGAACGAACGTTGATGGCGTACAGCACCTGGTCTACTATATTAGTCATGCGCTCCAAGGGCCAGAGCTACGGTACTCCTGGTTGGAGAAGGTCGTCTTTGCCTTGTATAGGGCCGCGAAGAAGCTCACTCCGTATTTCCAGGGTTGGGTAACAGCATCTTCTAGCCTGATGATTAAGTGGGCGATGATGTTGACCCAATTTGCCATCGAGTACACGTCCTGACCTGCTATCAAGGGGCAAGCTCTAGCCGACTTTGTAGTCGAGTGTTCGGCGAGAGATAGTACGGCGGCGAGCGACCCTGAGACTAACCCGACGGAGTGGGAGATCGCGACTGATGGATCGAGCTGCAAGCTGGGGGTAGGTGCTGGAGTGGTGCTGACAAGCCCAGAAGGATTTAAGGTCTATTACGCCCTATCACTCCCTTTTTCACCGACAAACAATGAGGCTGAATATGAAGCCTTCATAGCGGGTTTACGGAACGCCCTGTCCTTGGGAGCCCGGCATGTTAGAATCCGGACCGACTCGACCTTAGTTATCGGCCAGGTCATTGGCGCCTTCGAAGCGAAGGGAGAACGATTGACGCGTGTGTCGCCAAGCACATCCCGAGAGCGGACAATGCGGACGCTGACATACTATCGAGGTTGTCTCACGAGGCTCCTGAGTGCATTTCTAAGGTAGCCCGGGTGGAATAACTTCAAGCTGCTTGTATTGATGCATCGCCCGTGGCCCTAGTGAATGAGGAAAACGACTACTGGATTTCTGATCTTCGATCGTATTTAGAGACCAGGACTATGCCGGAGGACGAGCAAAGGGCCAGAAAGGTGAAGTTGCGCGCTCCCCGTTTTCAGATGGTAGAGGGCCGCCTTTACCGACGATCTTACGGTGGTCCGCTGACCGAGCTGCACTTCGGGCTTTGCTCCGCTCATCAAGGGGGGCGGGCCTTGGCTAGAAGAATTATGCTGATCAGATATTACTGGCTTTCGATCCAGTTAGATTGCGAATTGCTGGCCAAATCATGCGAGTCATGCCAATTGTATGCTTGGACTCGGGGGAGACCGGCAACTTTTTATCACCCGGTGAGTTCAGCCATCTCGTTTGCTAAGTGGGGCGTGGACATCCTAGGGCCCTTTCCCAAATTGTCCGGACGCCGGCGCTTTATAATCGTGACTATCGAATATTTTTCAAAATAGATTGAAGCCAAATCGTTGGCAACTATCACATCCCAGCAGTGTACCTGTTTCTTATGGAGGAACGTGGTCTCCCGGTTCCGGGTATCGGTGCAGTTGGTCACGGACAACGGAATGCAGTTCGAGAGCGAATATTTTCAACATTTCCTTGCGACGGTTGGCACTAGAGCGGTCTGATCCTCCGTGGCGTATCTTCAAGGGAACGACCAAGTAGAGAACGCTAATCAAAGTATTTTGGAAGGCCTCAAGAAGAAGTTGCAATCGGTCGGGCGCAGTTGGGCCGACGAGCTTCCATACATCTTGTGATCGTATCGGACTACACCTCGTGAAGCGACCAAAGAAACACCTTTCGCAATGGTCTACGGCGCTGAGGCCCGTTTGCCAATAGAAGCATGGATCCCGACCTCCCGGGAAAAAGCTTACGACGAACAAGGCAACGACTCGATGCTGATATCCAAGTTGGATTCCTTAGAAGAAAGAAGAGACATTGTGGCTCGGAGGGTCGAAGAATATCAGAAGAAGCTCAAAGCGCACCGAGATATGAAGGTGCGGCCCCGTTATTTTCAAGTGGGCAACTACGTCCTGCGAGAGAGGAAGGTTAGCAAACCACTCGAGGGCGGGAAGTTGGCTCAGAGTTGGGAGGGACTGTATGTCATCTCGGCAGTTGTGCGATCGGGCACATACAGGCTCGAAACCACGACCAGTAAGGCCGTAGATCGTATTTGGAACTCTCATCATTTAGTTTACTTCTACCATTAGGATTTTGTAAGACCGGGAGCCTGCGAGCCCCGATTTGTTTTGCCTTGCGTGGCCACATCTATTTGTAAACCCTGCGCGGTTATTAATCTAAGCAATGTAAGATGTCGATCTCTGTTTAGATCGATGTTTTTTTTTCATGTCAAGTAATTAAAGGTGAGAGCAAGGTGCTCACCCCGGGAGCAAGGTGCCCGGTTACTAGTCTTCGGACCTTAATGGTGAGAGCAAGTTGCTCACCCCGGGAGCAAGGTGCCCGGTTACCGGTCTTCGGACCTTAATGGTGAGAGCAATGCGCTCACCCCGGGAGCAAGGTGCCCTGTTATCGGTCTTCGGACCTTAATGGTGAGAGCAAGGTGCTCACCCCGGGAGCAAGGTGCCCGGTTACCGATGAGGTCCTTAGACCGCTCGGTGGGGGGAGTATGCGTACCGCGTGTGCGAAACGTAAAAGCACAAAAAAGCACGTGCGAAACGTAAAAGCACGAAAAAGCGCGACGATCACCGGTCAAACGAGCACCTTTTAAAAGAAACAACGTCGAGGAAAGCGAATAAGTTGCGAGGATAAAAATAACGAAAACACGAGAAGAGTAGAATAAGATTTAAAAGAGCGGATTTGTGACTTATAAACCGGCTCAAAGGCCGTTAAAAATAAAGTCGTGCCTGGCACAGCGAGGTCGGGCTCTCGATTACATAACACGGGCTACTCGTCCCCTTTAGGCGGCTCGACGCCCGGTTCCACAACAGCCTCCGTCGTTGGTCCAGTGGAAGCCCCAACAACCGAGTCCGAGGCTTGCTTGTCAGGGATCTTGGAAAAAAGTGTCGGTCTAGGATCGGGAACATTTTCGGGAAACACGGCCAGAAGCTTAGGTAGGTAGTCCTCATCGACTGAAGCCTCCAAAGCCGCCCGAACGTCGTTCTGCATAGCCCGCCGACCGCTAGTGAAAGCCCAAGTCCCGAACTCGTACATGAAGTGTTCCCCGATGGGAGTTCGTGAGACGGCTGCGAGAACGACCTCCTCAATTTTATGCCCTCGACAGATGTGTTTGGCAAGTATAACGGAATCCGTATGCAGCTTTTCGCTGAGCTCCACCCGCTCCAAGACCCATTTCCCGGTCTCTTTAGCCGTCTTCAATTTGGACTCCAACTCCTTGACCCTCTGATCCAGCTTCGCGAGGGCTTTTTTGAGCGGGGCTACGTCCGGACGGTGGATCTCGTCACCGTCCTTCGCCCGGGGAAATAGGTCGGTGACCGAATGCGCTATCTGAGCAAAATATTCCTAAGCGTAAGGCATCGGTAAGAATTGCGTAGAGAGAACGAATATAGGATGCTTACCTGTATAAGGTCGCGGGCGATACGCTCCCCGACCAACGCGGTCAACCAACCGCTTGTCTGTTCTGGAGGCGGCACGGCTGCGCAGATCCTTGTCAACAGGGCCGCTGGGGGCTCGTCTCCGTGCTTCATGAGCCATCACGGCGCGTACGTTTGAGCGTCACGACCTCCTCGACCTCGAGGACTTCTTTCTCCTTTTCCCGCTTGGCAATCCGGGAGGCTAATTTCTCGCCATTCGGGCTGGCAGAGTGAGTTGCCGTTAGAGGTAGCCTAGTGGGGACCGGCGCTTCGACGCTAGAGTTCCCGGTCTTCGACGGGTCGTTTTTCTTTGACCCCAAACTGATCTTCGTGGCCGGGGCGGGCGGACAGGCGGATACAGGGATGCTCCTCATCGCAGCTGAAACAAACAAAAAGCATAAGCATAAGTGCCCGAATCCTGGCTATTCCCGATCCAGATTCGGTGCCCCTTAACAAACTTGACGAGCTAGTTCCGGATGAGGGAGGACCGACAACGACCGTTACTACCGCCCTTTTAGGCGTATACTTCTCGGTTAGGTCATATATGGGGGCTCGAGCTTTGCGTTGGAGTACTCGTCAGCCGACCGAAAGATGTAATACTCGTAGGCCTCAGCAGAGATCTTGACAGTCGCGTTGTTGAGGGCCCAAGTTTCCGCTGGGTGCTTATGTTCGGTGGCGAGCTGTTGTAGGCTCCCAAATTAAACCTTAAAAACGTAGTAGTGAGAGTAAGGATCGTTCCCACGAGGAGTAACTAGTTTGATTTATGAGTTCAAATTAAAGAGGGGGGTTTGGTATTAAATTAACGTTCAGAGTAAATAAATGAAGAAAAATAGGAAAGATAAGAACCGAATAAAAGTTTACTAATGAAATCAAATGAATTTTCAACACTTGGTCTAAGAAAACATTCACCACTGGATTTTAGTAACTGATCATAGATTCAAGGTTAGTTCATAACAATTGAGCATTCGTTGTGGAACTAATTTCCAATTTTTCTTAGTCATAGGTAATCAAACACAAGCGGTATCAACTACCCCTAACTACCAAATAACACAAGACAAGCACTTATATTTAATTTGATAGCAGCATTAAAATGAGAAAATCAACGAAACTGAATAACATAAACACATGCGGTTATGTTTAATTCATATTAATATTCCTCCTAGGACTAAATTAATACTAACGTCATATTAATAAATCACAATTGCTACATAGATTAGAGAACCAATTAAACGAATCGTTAACTAATCTAACAATAAACTATTCAAGTAATTAAACTAGTAGGCCTCCTAGCAATTAACTGGAACAGTCATATAAAACAAAACACAGGGAAATATCAATTACTCAAATGAAGATGAATTCAATATAAATAATTAATTCAATCTCACAGTACAAATGGATCCAGGGTTCATGTAATCTTGACCAAGTTTAGGGAATTAGCCTTGCAGGGCCATGAACCAGAAAATTTTAACAGAAAAATAAAAACTTGTAAACTGGAGAAACTATCAAATTATGCACAGCTAGTCTGATTCCTCAACAACAAGAACTCACTACTATTTATACACTCTAAATCCCAAAAAACTCCTAAATTGAGGAAAATAATTAATCTGAAAATTAATTTGAACCTCTCAAAGTAGACCCAAATGGTAAAAATAATCCTTGCCATTCGTTTTCCTATTGCCATTGTTGACTGATGATTCTCCTCCAAGCTTAGCCGTCGAAATTTGCGCTGAAGTTGTCGACAAAGTCTCCTCCAAGCTTCGTCGCCGGTCGTACGTACGTTAAGCTGCGCAGGGAGAACAAACTAAACATTTAAAATTTCTTTTGTTTATTTAGGAATTAGGTTATATATAGTTTGGGCTTAATTAATTAAACAAATAAGGAATGGGTCATGTTGTTATTATAGGCTTAAGCTTAAAATAAAATTAAAGAATTGGGTTAAAAACTTGTTGGTCTTAAAACTCATTGTTAACTAGATAAAATATTTATTTAGCTTATTAATTACTAAACTTTAAAAATAAATAATTATTATATAATAATAAAAAATTACTACAAAAATATTATAAAGATGTACATAAAATAAAGATATAAAATATGTCTATCATTCGGTCACATATCTGTGGGAAGCATGCCAGGGTGGAATGAGCGTTGGGGACGATCTGTCCGGGAAGCACCCCGTAGTACTTCATGAAGCCGAGGAGGAAAGGGTGGAACGGGAAGGACGGGGGCTTTTAGGGAGTCAAAATGCATCCCGAGCCAGTCCCCGCGCGTCCGGTCAATTATATTCCCCAACGACCGTTTGGTGTCGAATCGTACGATACCGGTCAGTAGGGTCGATGCCTCCTCAATTTCGCCACGGGTGAGGAGTGTGCTGTCGTAGGCCACCGCTGTCAAAGCGGATTTTGTTTGCGGATGCAGGTGGGGAGGAGTCGACCGGAAGACCGGCGAACCAGTTCCTACCAAAGGTCGTGAGAGGAGGTTTCCCCTGACCCGAGGTCCCCGCTTCAGTAACAAGGGGCTCGATCACGGGACGGGAATCAGCTTCGTCAGCCGTCAAATCCGGCTAGTTGGAAGACCGGACGGGGCCCTCATTTTCCCCGGAATACGTTTCAGTGGCATTTATCACGGAATCGTAGGTTGAGACCGTGAATGACCCGACCTCGATCGAGCCGCCGTAACTGTGTATGGATGGGTTCTAGCTATCTGATCCGCTCATGGTTGTACCTAGCAAGAACGGAGAGACGTCTTACTAAGGGCAGCCTAGGACCCGGAGTTATAATAATAAAGGAAAAAGACGTAAATAAAGAACAAGGCGGGAGAGTATTACCTCTTGGTAGAGCGCTAGGGTGCGCAACAGGCTCGGTTAAAATTAGCTCGGAGCCCTGGGTGCTCGGGAAGCTTTCGTCTAAAAGTTTCGTAAAAACGAAACCGCTGGTGGACCACGTATTTATAGATAGCGTGGGAAGAACGCGACGGTTTGGTTCCCCGTAACTCAGGCACATTTCCCTAGGGGCCGTTGGGACACGACACGTGTCCGCTAAGGCTGACGTCATCGCTTACGTCATGGTCCTAAACGCTCTTTCCCTACCCGCGGACGATAGTCGGGACCGGGGAGTAACCATACAGCCCGACCTCCGTCTCCTTTGAGGTCGTCTGAGACCGGGCTGGGGGGCTAGTTGATAGGGATGAAATCCCGGTCTACAGTTACTGACCTCCCGGTCTATTCTCCACTTCAAGGGTTGTATTCTGAGTCATCCAGAACACTCTTTATCCCGGTCCACGGGGACCGGTCATATTCGCATCCCGACCTGCTACCATACCCTTTAGGGATTCAAGCCTTAGCCCGTTCAAGGTTAACACCTGGTCGCTGTGGGATTGGATCGCTGCATGGGCAGGTGCAAGCTCGACACGCGTACCGCATGCCGACAGGCCGAAACTCATCCCGAGGTCGCCTATAAAAGGCGCATTTATTGCGGCGTAGAGAACTTTTGGCTTTTTTCATCTCTAGAATAGTCCAAGAGACCGGGAACCTTTGGCCCACTGTCACATAGACCGGTTTCGTATAGGGTATTTCTACTTGTACCCGATTTGGTATTTATACAAGAGTATTTACACCGCACTTCCATATTTTACCGTATCACACACATACGACGAAAACCCAGCCGCGAGATACTAATAGTTCACACCCACTAAGGCCACAGTGCACAGCAGTGCGTTGCCCGTAATTAAAAACTACACATAGATCAATCATAAAGAGTCATTTCCATTTTTGGTCCTACTGTTATTGGGGCATTGCCAATTTTAGTCCACTTCATTAATTTTTGCCACATTACGGCTAGTCTTATTTAGTCCTTGCCACTTTTAGTTCACCATTAAAATTTTCGTCAAATGGTCGTCCAAAACAGGGGTATTTTTGGTCTTTTCATGCTTTGGTCATCTCCTTGACCCTTTGCAGTGGTTTTCCTTACACATTTTCATCCAATTAAGAGGTCTGGCAGAAGCCATGTGAGCCACATTACAAAGCCATGGCTTTCGCCGGACCTCTTCATTGGATGAAAATGTGTAAGGAAGACCACTGCAAAGGGTAAAGGAGATGATCAAAGCATGAAAAGACCAAAATATCCCTATATTGGATGGTTATATGACGAAATTTTAACGGTGGACTAAAGTGGCAAGAACTAAATAAGATTGGCCATAATGTGGCAAAAATTAATGAAATGGACTAAAATTGGCAATGCCCCAATATCAGTAAGACCAAAAATGGAAATGACTCAATCATAAATATAGATAATTTGTATTTAACGACATTTCAACGATTTTGTTAATTGAGGACTAAAAATGATCATGCCACAATAATAGGACCAAATAAGGATGCTCTAATAAAAAGAGACTAAAAATGGATTATCACCTGTAAATTTAGGATAAAAAATGAAATTAACTCCTTTTTTATCCATGTTTACCTGTAGTAATATGTACACATTCTAATATGCGCGCTAATGGTGTCTAAGATGATTAGCTTGACTCAACTATCTTAATTTTAGGGTAAGAAATTTGAGTTTGGTAATACATAAACTAATATATATTATGTTGAGTATTGTTTTTGATTGAGCATTTAGACTCCTTGATTGAATTGTTGTGTACTTATATATATATACATTTGCATACACTGGCACACATCATCACGTGTGTGGTGCGTGGTTGTGTGTGCTGTAGTATTGTAGTTATCTACAAGATCTCGTATATTGGATTAGTTTTTCAATCCATATATATGGTGATAAGCTTGTGTGCTCAAGAAATAAAATGTGTAGTCTAAAATTGATAAGATCTGGAAATTCTATTTTGATAACTGAGAAGATCGAAGACCCAAATTGAAGGATCTCGAATTCTCAGTTTGTGACGATCTCTTATCTTGAAAGTGTATGAATTTGCAAGAATATCTTATTAGAATGTGTACATATTCAAATGAAATACTGTTTAGTTTGTGATTTGCATCAAATTTAAAAAAAAAATAGTATAGCATTAAAATTTATCTATTAATTGAAATGGTTTAATTAGAAAATAATATCAAATGAAATTATAGATATTAATTTGCTTTGTAGGTATAGCTAAAAGAAAAACATTATGTTAGTACAGAGTATTTAACTATGTTATGCATCGTAAATTTGTAATACACCTATTGTAGACCACTATACTTTACTTCATTTTTAAAATTTTGAAGAAAAAAAAAAATCGCGGGCTGGCCCGCGAACCCGCACGGGGCGGGTTAGTATTACACAAATTCTGACCCGTGGACCTAACGGGCCGGCCCGCCAGAAATCTAGCCCGGGGTTGGACGGGCCTAACGGGGCGGCCCGACCCACTTTGACAGTACTGTCAATATAATTGTACATCCAAAATCTTTTTAGCCTCAATAATTAGTTACTTTTGTTGTAATTTGGCTTCTCAATTAGCTCAGTTCTCGCGTGGTGATTGCCCGGTAATTGCTTAGGATTATGTATATGATAATGT
>CM008340.1:14028809-14039444 GCA_002525835.2 Ipomoea batatas
ATCAATTACCCAGAGCTTTGTCGTTGAAATGTTGGCATAAATTGTCCCCCGGCGTTGAATAATCATCGATAACACACCTGCTTTTTCATACGTTACTTTGTAGTGGATCGGGAAATGATGAACAACTTTCTTCTCACATTTAATGCAACGTAACCTTTAATTATTGAGCGAGACTTGTGTGAGACAATCTCACAGATCCTTATCTGCGAGACGGGTTGTATTAGGTCAATATGCAAATGTAATACTTTTGATGACAAACGTAATACTTTTATATTTTGATGTAAAAAATATCACAGAGTATTATTTTTATCAAAAGTATTATATTTTTCTTTATAAGTAATGTTTATACTTATAAAGAAAAATGTAATACTTTTACATTAAAATGTCAAAGTATTACATTTTTTTCCACACGTATTACATTTTCACATATAAGGAATAAACATTTTATTTTTGATTTAATATTATATTTGTTAGTATAAGTATTACATTTCATTTTGGTGATACCCTCTCACAGATAATGATATGTGAGACAGTATTACACAAATTTTTGCCTTAATTATTTGGGAGAAATCAGCTCATGCCCCTAGCTAGCTATATCTATAAACTATTTGAGATTCTAAGTGTTGGGATGGCTCCTTTCAGTAGAGTCTTGTCAATCACCCCCAATGCTTAATTTACTTGTCTCCTCTTCATTGGTTAAAACCCTACCTATTCAATTTTCCCTAAAGGGGTTCATCACTCATGATAATAAATCATACTTAATTAAAGAAGGGACACAAGTGATTAGTCGGGTGTGAGTTAATATTATGTTTAGTTCTCAATTTCAGTGATTTAATGTGACACTAGTTACATGTTAAAATTTTTACAATTGTTAACTTGATCAAAATATGTATACGGTATAGAATTAATGTATGAGATTGATGACTATTAGTTATACTTGAAATTCATTGATTTTTCTCATCACACAATTTATGGTAGGGCATCGATGTATTATATAACGAAAAATTAAATTTAATATTTTAAAAAATAAAGGACAAATATAACGATTTTATTTATTGATAACAAATTTTTTTTTTTTAAAAAAAAAACCAAAAATATCAAAGTCTAGGGCAAAATTTTGTATTAACTCAACTGAGTATAGTTGATTGAGTTGGTTGATACAAATAAACTCTCTTAATTTTAAATTAAGAGTTTGATTTAGGATAATTGATTGATTTTTTATCATCAGTTAGATTGCAGTTTTTGTTTTAAAAATTTTAAAACATACATTTAGAGAAATATTTCATTATTTAATTAATGAGACATTATTCCTCTTCTTTCTTTTTTTCTTTTATAATCCAAATTTTCCGAGTTCGCCGGAATATATTTTAGACCCCATGAACCAACTCCATGCCCATAAAAAAGTCAGTCGAGCAAATCGAACCACCAAATTGTACATTTCTGCGTAAAAAGAGTCCAATCGTACACAAACCAAACCCTAATACTCGTGATAGGAATCAAACTCCACCATATTGTTTAAAACAAAGTTTAAGTGAGATTTTTCATTGAATAGTCCAATGCCCAAGGGTATTAGGACTCTATGTATTTGAGTCAGGTTATGACTCCGTATCCTAGTCTCCCTCTGATTCTCTTATTATATATATCCCTGCAATTTGTATCATTCATTCATTCAATTCAATACACAATACATTTAGTTCTCATTTGGTATCAGTTAGATAGGGTTCTTTTTCTCTCTTCTTCCCCATGGCTAACGGATCTGTGAACTCCTCTGAACGGACCGTCTCAGATGAAGCTGTTACTTCCCCTATTTCTATGAGCGTTAATTCACTTTCTACTACTCATTACTTTATCTGTATTAAGCTTACCCATAAAAATTTCTTGTTTTGGAGGATACAAGTCGTGTCTTTCCTAGTTTCCTCCAAGGTCATGGGTTAATGCGGTTTATTGATGGTAGTCACCCATATCCGGATGCTTTCCAACCAACAACTGATAATGTAGTTTGGCAAGCCAATCTGGCTCATGCGGTATGGTTTCGTCATGACCAGGCTTTGATGTCTATGTTTATCTCCACTCTTTCAAAAGAGGTTATGCATCTTGTAGTTCGCCGCCGGACATCGCGACAAATTTGAGAATCGATAGAATAGTCATTGGCATCCTCTTCACGAACACGGTCGCTTTATCTTCTTGGTCAACTTCAAACCGTTCAACAAGGTAACTATTTTGTAGCCAATTATATTATTTGTGCTCAAGTACTTATGGAGGACTTTGATTTGGCCGATTGGCCAACTAGTCTGGATGAGACGAATTTATATGTTTTTCGTGGTTTGTGACCAGAGTATCGCAACCTAACCGCATCCCTAGCGGTTCGAGGCCAACCTGTCACCCTCCAAGAGTTTGTCAACTTCCTTGGCGCCTAAGAATTCATACATGGCGACATCGTCAACAGTCCATCACCGGCGGCCTTCACAGTGTACCGCAGCGGACAGTGGCGTCGTGGTGCCAGTCGCGGTAGATCGACGCGAGGAGGCAATGGCGGTACTTCTCTTTACGGTCATGGCATTCGGCAACAAGGTGGCCCTGGTGGTGGCCACAATCGTGGCAGTCAGACTTAGTGTCAACTTTGTGGTCATTACGGTCATACATTTTTCGCATGCTACAATCGTTATGATCTTCCTCCCTAGGCAAACTCAACATATCAAGGTCATGATAATGGTTTTAAGGTATGGGTTTATATCTTAGTCATGTTGGTCATGCTTCCTTTACTACTCCATCTACGTCTTTTCAGTTGTCTAATATTCTTCACGTTCCTAGTTTGTCTACTTCTTTATTATCTGTTCTAAAATTTGCATAAGATAATAAGGTGTTTTTTGAGTTTCACCCCTTTTTTTTGTTGTTAAAGACATCAATACCAATGAGGTTTTTTTACGGGACAGTAGTTCTGGGGGCCTATACACATTTCCTATCACTTCTCTATCTCCCTCTTCTTTCCTTTCTACTCGTGCATTTGTGTCTGTGTGGCATGATCGCCTAAGACATCCACACCATCGTGTTTTATATCGTATTCTTCAGTCTTGTTCGGTAAGTGGGTCTAGTAGTTCTATTCATTGTTCCTCCAATTTGTGTATTTCATGTCAATTGGACAAATCTGCACATTTTCCATTGCCACGTGTTGAGTCATCTACTTCGAGTGTTCTTGATTTAATATATATACAGATATTTGGGGTCCAGCTCCCTTGTTGTCTACTAATGGCTATCGTTACTTTGTTATTTTCGTGGACGATTACTCTCGTTATACTTGGTATCTTCCCATGAAATTAAAATCTAATCTTTATGCCATCTTTGATAAGTTTCGTACTATGGTTGAATGTTCCTTCGATAGAAAATTTAAATCCATACAATCTGATTTAGGAGCTTAATACAAAAAGTTACACTCTATCTTTCTTCAATTAGGAATCATTCATAGGCAATCTTGTGCCTATACTCATGAGCAAAATGGGCGTCTTGAACGAAAGCACAAGCACATTGTTGAAACATGATTGACTCCTCTAGCTCGTTCGTCTGTTCCATATAAATTCTAGGATTATGGTTTTGAGACTACTATTTATTTACTTAATAGAATGCCATCTACTGTGTTAAATAACTCTAGTCCTCACCTAATAATGCATAAATCTCCTCCATCCTTTTTTTTGTCTTTGGGTGTATGCGTTACTCTTATCTAAGACCATACAATCGTCATAAGATGTCATATAGGTCTTCCACGTGTGTCTTTCTAGGCTATCTGAGTCATTTTAGGGGTATAGGTGCATGGACTTACATACCAATAAGATTTACGTGTGCACGCATGTGCAGGCTCCTAAACGCTTGCACTCTGGACCCTGGACTAAATCCGTGTTCCAGCTCACTAGAACCATCGCTATCGCACCGGGGCAGCCGCCAACTGCCAGGCCGAGACCGCCCATTAGTGTTGTCACTATGCTTGAGCAGTCCGCTATCTAGTCGAATGCAGCTGGGCAGTCCAAGCAAGCAATCGATTCGAACGCCACACTTGAAAAACCTGTCGCACGACCTCGTGGCCAACTGCGTGGGAAATTCGTAAATCCCACCACACATACCCACGCAATGGCCACTCGCAGTCAATCTTAGGCTCCTCTATCAGTTTTGAATGTTTAGGTTTACTCTACAGATCCCACTTGTTACACTCAAGCAGTTAAATATCTAGAGTGGCGTGAGGCGATGGATCAAGAATTTAATGCTCTTTTACAAAATCATACATGGTCTCTTGTTCCACCCAAGACAGGTATGAATGTCATTGGGTGTAAGTGGGTCTTTCGCACCAAATGAAAGGTAGATGGTTCCATTGAGCGACACAAATCAAGGTTAGTAGCCAAAGGTTTTAATCAAGTGTTAGGTCATGATTTCTTTGATAGATTTAGTCCAACGGTAAAACCTACTACTATCATTTTGTTTCTTTACTTAGCTATATCCTCTGGTTGGGTTATTAGATATCTTGATGCCCATAATGCCTTTCTAAATGGTAATTTGTTTGAAACTGTGTATATGAAACAACCTCCTGGTTATATTGATGCTCAGTACCCCAAGCATGTTTCTATTGGCTTTCAAGCATCCAAAGTTGATGTGTCTCTGTTTTATTACTCACAAGACTCGGTCTATGTATACCTCTTAATCTATGTTGATGACATACTTATGATGGGGAGTGATCCACATCTTGTAACTAGTTTATTATCAAAGTTATTTGTCACTTTCAAGATTAGGGTTCTTGGTAAACCGGGTTTCTTTCTTGGTATTGAGACAATTAAATGTTATGATGGAATATTGCTTTCGCAACAGAGATATATGACTGATATTTTGAAACTTGCTGGAATGGTAGAATTCAAACCATTATCTACTCCTATTTCTATTTCGAAATATATTCCTTTTAGTGCAGACTTGTATGAGGATCCTACTCAATACAGAAGTCTGGTGGGGGCACTGTAGTATCTGACTATCACGCATCCAAACCTATCATTTGCAGTCAATCAACTATGTCAACACATGCATGCTTCTATGACCTCGCATTAGGAACAACTAAAGCGAGTCTTGAGGTATTTTAAAGGGACAATTAATTTTGGTTTACGACCTCGTAAGCCCACTAGTGGCTATGTTGTATTCCTTAGGTCAAATCTTATGTCTTGGGTATGCAAGAAACAAAGAACTGTTGCTAGGTCTTCTACTGAAGCAGAATATAAGGTTCTAGTAGATGTCTATGATTAGGTAATATGGATTCTTTCTTTACTACATGGGATCAACGTCCCTAGTGTATCCGTTCCCAAACTCTGGTGTGACAATCTTGGTGCTACATATATGTGTGCAAATCGCATCTTTCATGCAAGAACCAAGCACGTGTCGATTGATTATCATTTTGTTAGAGACGGAGTTGCTACTAGAGATATTCAAGTAAACTTTATTTCAACAAAAGATCAACTTGCTGAAATCTTTACGAATCTTTACCTAGTCCTAGATTTTTCTTTCTTAGAGACAAGCTACAGGTTACTAGTATACCATGTGATTAAAGGGGAGTATTAGGACTCTATGTATTTGAGTCAGGTTATGACTTCCTATCCTAGTTTCCCGGTGATTTCCCTAGCCTAGTCTCCCTGTGATTCTCTCATTATATATATCCCTATAATTTGTATATTTCATTCATTCAATTCAACACACAATACATTCAGTTGTCATCAACGGCAAGACACATTATTCAACATACAATCCCCTCTTTCATCTTATTTACCCCAATTAGTCAGTTAGAAGGTGGTGAAATAATATCACATATTATTATTGTTATTGTTATTGTTATTGTTATTGTTATTGTAATTGTTATTGTTATTGTTATTGTTATTATTATTATTATTATTATTTATAGGGAATATTCCCTGCCTTGACTATACGGTCGGACGTCACGATTAGGTCGGGAAGACTTCGGTCGACCTAAATACCTTTCTCGATCTGATGCCCATTGGCTGGCCCGTGTTGTGCGTCATGATAACCCGCTTGAGACCCCAACTGTATAGTCGGGCCGACCTTAAAGGGTTAGGCTTTCCGTTATGTCTCCCACTGCGTAGTTGAGATCTCACAGCACGTGTACGGCCGTGGCGGGGTGACAAATAGTGGCAGTGCATGTCCCCCACGTGGTTGGCATGCCGAGCGGACATAATTGCTTCCCCTTCACCTACCACTATAAATACCCGCACTTATTGCGAGGCGGGGACTTTTGGCCCACACTCTCCCGATAACATATTGCCTCCCCGGCCTCCCACCGTAAGGTTAAAACGCCTGTGAACTGTAACGCCTCTCCGATCATTTATATCGAAATACACTTTATTACACCTACGTCGTATTTGGGATCGTATTTATACTATATCAATAATAATAATAATATTAATTATTATTATTATTATATTATTATTATATATGATGAATGATGTTCTCAAACAAGAGAGAGTCGAGCCAAAAAAAAAGGAAGATTACATGACCTTGATATTAGGGGAAGATGCAACTGATTACCTTATAAAAAGGCTAGGGATTAGGCAAAGGACCTCAGGCTCATTTCAATCCCAAATAATATTTCATCTACGCACTTTTCTCTCCCTTTCACTCCATGGTCATGGCTGTCTATGTAAATGTACCTACAATATATTGAAAATATAGTAAGAAGATTTGGCTTGACTTAACCTGAAAGGCCTGTGGTTTTCACTTTAAATCCTTATGTCTTAATTATTCAGTCATTGCACGCAAATATGTTAAATCATTAGGGCCCTGTTTGGTAAAATAGTTAGCCAATCAGTCAACTTTGGCTTATTTACCATTATTAACTATTAGACTAAAAAAATCAATATCAATGTTTGATTAATCAGCTTTTTGTAACTCCAAAATGTTAAAATTCATAAAGCTGCTCAAAGCAACTTTTTCAATTAGCTTTTTAAGAAAAGAAATTATACTAAACAACTATCAGTTAACAGCTAATTTACCAAAAACATTTCTACAATCATCTAATATTATCAACTAGTCATACCCTCTAACCTAATTAGCTAACAGCTATTAGCTAACAACCATTTACCAAACAGGGCCTACATATTTTCTATGGATAAATTAATTTCTCCATCAGAAGGATAATTAAATCCTTCATAATTTCATCTCTCCATAGCTCCCAACCATGCTCCACGACATCTAATTATTATTTTCTCTTTATATTTCTTTTATTTTTAAATAATTGAAGTTTTTATAACTACAACTAAAAAGAACAGGCATGTTTTTCGACTCTAAATTTACCATTTACAATTTTCATTATTTTTATATGCCATTAAGTATATTTGGAAAAAAAAAAAAAAAAGCTATGAATACAATATGGTACATGCTGGTGGTCGAAGGACCATTATTCCTTGGATAACTGGCTGATTGACAAAGAAATTGAGTGGAAATTAAGAGTCCTGCCTTTGAAACTAACATATGTTGGTCGGTTTAGAGTGAACTCACATTTGACTAATTAACCTTAATCTTATACTCCATAACATAATTTAATCATATGCTCGATCCCTATCAACATTCTGTGCCACCACCCACTAATCCTATATTGTTCTTATAACAAATGTATTGAATCAATAAATATTACCAATTTAAATCTAATGAAATACAGTATCACAATTTAGTAACCAACAAATCATAAATATAAATTTTTAAATAATTTTTAAAAGTTCACTAAAAACGATAAAGTTTGCCATCAACGGACTAATTAATTAGGTTATGACTAACAATTAGGGATATCAGGCACTTTAAACTCCCAAATTATATTGTGGACCATGGTCCACAATGCATTGTGGACCATGGTCATGGCTGATACTGCAGTTATGTTGAACAGAAACTGCAGTTGTGTTGAAAAGATATTGTAGTTGTGTTAAAAGGAAATTGCAGTTGCACGGAACAGAGATCGTTCATCTGCTCAACACAATTGCAGTATCCATTCAAAACAACTGCAGTATCAGTTCAACACAACTGTAGTATCTGTTCAACACAACTGCAGTTTCAGACGGATGAAACGACATATGTTCCGCGCAACTGCAGTTCCCTTTCAATACAATTGCAGTATCCGTTCTACACAACTACAATATCAGTTCAACACAACTGCAGTATTAGCTATGACTCCACGGTATAATCACTTCTTTAAACTTGGTACACTTTAAATTCAGATCTTATAAATTAAGTAATAAAAATTAAAAAGACTTTATTTCTTCAAATGGGATTTAATGATGTGTAGATCATGTAGCTTTTTGTGTTCATACATTTGGAAAGCTCGACACACCTCACATACTAGCAGGATTAACACTTAGGGATTTGGGTTGCTGGGAGGGGGCCATGTAATTTGTCAAGGTAATTAGAGCCAAAGTCTAGGAAGGAGATTGTAACCACTTGACTGGGTCGGATGATAATCGTTTATTTTATTGACTACTATCGGGAGCACCACTGCTGCAAGTAAAGCACGCTTAACCACAGAATTTTTTGACTATCTAACATCAATTTGTGATAAATAGGTAGACATTGATAATTTAACCACATAATAAGGGTACAGAGCCACATCTCGAATTGAGAAGGGGTTGAACTTGACCAACCCGACCGACGCCCAACAATCCCCTCCCAGCATCTGTGGCAACCTTTGATTACCAAGCCCAATTGCATAGCATGGCTAACTCGGTCCTTACCCTCCACGTCGATCATCTCTCTCCCGGGACTGGACTTGACCTAACCTACGTCCGCATCCCATCCAGGACTGGACTCAGCTACCGCATTGTTTCATTTGATTAGCTTCACTAACACATAAATAATAGCCCCAACAGTAACTATTAAATGTCAAGAGTCATGGTAAAAAAAAAAAAAGTGAAAAATTAATTTACCATAACTACTCAAGTTCAATTCCCTGGAAAGATAAATCAAGTTAGTTGGTGGCTTATCTAATGGAATCAAACATTGTGTGATAATTGCTGGTGGATGCATGTAATGTACATATAACATAATAATGATGAATATCATCCTAGAGCAAAGGATGATACCCCCATAGTCACATCGTTAGTTGCCGTAACCTCAATTAGTGCGTCAAATTTACCAACAAAGCTCTGATTAGCGTAGCAAATTAAATTAAAGGCAACGATTAATAACCATGGGGATAAAACTAAAGCTAAGGTTTTGATGATGAACAATGTGATCCATCTTCTCCCACAATAATCATTCTCGTAGTACTAGAAATGGTCTAGTTGATGTAAGTTGTTAAACAATTATATTAATAGTCATCATTGAACTTATTGACATTATTATAGCTTGTTTAAAGTGGGGGAAGTTGGGATGTCATCCATGAAGACTTTAGCTCGCATGCTTGTGATCCCAGTTCACATGACTATATATATATACGAGTTTCCATTACTATTACTTAATTTATATAGTGTGTTTAATTAGGGTGTGTTTGGTTTATGGGTTTACACACTAGGAATGTAAATCAGAATTATAGTTAGTGTTTGGTTGACAACTTTTTAAAACACAATTATGGGATTTTTTTTAAAGGACAATTATGGGATTTGATTATCTCTTCAATTAAAAACCTCATTCCCTAATTATTTTAAAAAAAAAAAAAAAACATTCCATCTTATTGGTAATATGATTTTTAGGTGTGGATTAGTGCTTTTAGATGTTTGTTTTGATTTTTTTTTGTTCATATTAATGCTTTGGATGTCGTTATCTTAGGATTAATTGTCTTGATTTTTTGTTTTTTGTATTTTTAAAACCTTTATTCCCATTATATAGGGTCATACATAACCAAAAATCAATATTTGTAATAATCATTCCAATTTTACCCTACGACCAAACATGCAAAATACTTGCACCAAAATTCATACTATTAATTACCAAGTATTTGATTTACTTTCTGATTCCCATGTGCGAGCCAAACACACCCTTAATTTCAAGAAAAAAAATATCTTTTTTCTGAAAAAATGAAAACACAAAACATAAAATGTGTTTTTTTAGCATTGTTTTTAATTTTTTTTTAATATGAAAATCTTTTTAATTTTACCATTTTTTGAATTTAACAAAGGATTTGAAAAACATTTTTTTCTTTTTTTTAGATTATTTCAAATATTAAAAAACATAAAATTTATTTATAATGGCTATTATTATTACCAGCAAATTTCCACTTCACTTATTTATATACTCATATTATCTATCCAACTAATAACTATACATATACCCTAACACAACGTAACCTACCTACCCTATCACTAGCCATATTTATTTACTCCCATCACCACCATTACTCATAGTATTTATATATCCACTACTAGGGCTATATATAATATTGTTTTTTTTTTAAAAAAATTCTACCCATGTTATTAGAATTGACAATAGGTAGGTACTCGTCTACTTAGTTATTTTTAAATATGAATCTGAGTGCATTTAGAACTACCCGAATACAAATTAATATTACATATACCTATTCCAAATCCGATTGGCACTATCCATATAGTACTTAAAATCAATCCAAAACCTATTACACACAAAGGGAAAAAAAAAAAAAAAAAAAAAAAAAAAAAAAAAAAA
>CM008340.1:14047372-14068362 GCA_002525835.2 Ipomoea batatas
TCGAGTTCTCCTGGAATTTTTCCCACAAAGAAAGCTCACTTGCCACTTGAACTACCCTATTGGGGTTTAGAATATCAAATATTATATATTAATTGTACCATTAAGTTTAATTTCTCGCGTGAAATATAATATTTCGCTCAAGAGGAATTATAAATTTTCTTTAGATATTAGTAGAACTGTCAATTTAGAAAATTTTAAAATTATTTTTATCAGCCAAACGTAATGTAAAAGGAGTATAATTACTTTATTGACTGATTCAAGAAAATTTAATTGTATCGTCTTACACGATTAAAAAGAAATCATAAACATAAAACATATACTAGTATTTATCATAAAAATATCAAGCCGGTTCACAGCACGTTACAAATGAAGTAGACACGTAGGAAAATGACCCTCACAATTATAATAATCAACTAAGTACTTATCAACTTTTTTGGCATATGGCAACAGCACTTCTAGAACAGGAAAATAAACTAAATTAAAAATGGTGGAACCCAAAAAAAAATAAAATAAAATATGGCGTAGGCATGACCACATCAAGTCATTAACAGTGTTCACAAAACAAATAATGGCGACAATGACATAATTAGTATATATAACACTCCATTCACACTAATTTAATGATTAAGAAAATGCATGGCCAACTTCACATCTCCGGCCACCTGTCAAAACAAGAAAAGAAATTAAGAAATTATTATAAAGAAAAGAAATTAAGAATCAGATACCCTCTTGATTATTATAAACATTTTAAAAAATGTTTTCTGTCAATAATTGCCTAATCTTTTTCTGTATTAATTAATTATTATTTTGTTAGTACCAATAATGCAACTTCTTTATACTATAAAATACAATATGGTTGTAAATATTATTGTAAACCATGAAATTCGCATAAAAGTTAAAATATCTTCATCGAGTTCAATTACAAACCTTTTTTTTAAAGGGAAAATGACACTTTCCCCCCTATGTCATGTGCTTATAGTATTTTTTTCCCCTGTGTTATTAAAGTGACAGTTTTTCCTCCTCGGTTATTTTCAAAGTGATAGTTTTCTCCCTTTTAATATTAAATTGACATTTTTACCCTTAAAAATAACTATTTCATTTTTTTTAATTCTCCAACCAATTATTACTAATATGTATGGAAGATCACAGTTCGATACGAACCTAATCGAACACTGTAACAATTGAACTTAAATAGTATAGACGATACGGTTACGATTCAGAACCGAAAAAATAAAATAAAATAATTGTTGAATTTAGACTATTTTTAAATTAGAAATAAAATTATAAAAATAAATAAATAAATAAATAAGTTTTGATTGGCGGTTCAAAATCGAAATTGGAACCGAACCGTACCGATTTATCAAAATAAGTGTTTGATCATTTTTACTATATATGACTATGGTTAAGTTCCGGTTCACGGTTCAACAATGTTTTAATTTTATTTTTTCGGTTCTGAATCGTAACCAGAACTGTCCATACTATTTCGGTATGATTGCTACAATGTTTGATTAGGTTCGAACCGAATCGTGATTATCCATTCATATAAGTAAAAATTTGTTGGAGTAGAAAAATAAATGAAATAATTATTTTTAAGGGTAACAATGCAAATTTAACATTTTAGGGGGAAAAACTGCCACTTTAATAACACAGGGGGAAAAAGTGCTATAAGCACATAACATAGGGGGAAAAAGTGCTATTTTTCCTTTTTTAATCTATAATTATTATAAGAGTTTAATTTCATTTTGAACTAAATTTATATGTGATAGTTCACTTTTTGTCATACCTTCTCATAGCGTCGCCTGGTCATAGTATTATTGTGACATGATTATTTTTTGTCCTCCATCAATAAATTGTTAAAATAACGTTAAATACAAGAACATTTCAGTTTTTTTTACACAAAGTGAATTGAAGATCTAAATTCCTTTGTATTTTATAGAATTTAAACGATTTTATTAATATCGTAAAAAATAATCGTGTCACAACAATACTAGAACCAAATTAAAAGAAAATGTTCTGAAAATAAAAAGATTCTCACTTATAAATCACCATAATGGAATTCTCTTATTATAATGCATAGTCCATCTTAAAAATAATTTTCTTAAATTACTAAAAGCATAATAGTTTTGTATCTAAGAAGGCGTCTTAATCAAGAATTATTATGTCTACAACAAATAAATAAATAAATAAATGTGGTTGATAATTAAAGATATAGTAGTGAAGGAGAATTTCAGCACGCAACCAATTACCTGACAGCTTAGAAAGTCTATCACTTGGTGATGATCCAAATAGCATAGATAATTCCAGGGATGTACCCAAACAGAGTCAGCAAACAGCAAATCCAAAACTCAATCTGGATTTATCACAAAATAAAAATAAAAATAAAAATTCACAACTTCAATCTCTAAGTTTGACTGTAAAACTATGATAAAATTTCAGCAGAACCTTAGAACAACATAATTATCGTATCAATCAAAAACACAAAAACTAAAAAATAAAATCTATTTCTTATTCTTTTCAACTTAGTAATGTCTTTATTTTCTTAATCGATATCCTCATCATGCTTGGATTGGTTGCATGCCTGATATATATATCAGCAAATTATTATGTAGACCATAACAAAATGTACATTTTTAATATATTAAAATACATTATTCGTGTATTGAATATACATTATATAAAATAATGTACTTTCAGTACTTAAATAATGTATTTTTATTGAATATAATGTTGTACATTTTTAATATACTAAAAGTACATTATTTGTGTACTGAATGTATATTATTTGATTAGTATGGTCCACACAACATTAATAATGATATTATATATGCTGCTGGTTGAATGGGGGAACTTCGGCAATCATTTTGTATATAAGAAAATGATGACAGAAAAAGGAGTTCAGGGTTCATTAGATAGTATTTAGATAAGAGAGAAGATTTGAAATTCAACAACAACAGTGTAGAGGTTATGCTTAAAGTAAATAAATCCTTTAACTTAATTATTTAAAGGACATTTGGCTCTGCCTATTGAGCTAGAGAATTACTGTGATTCAAATTTAGGACATTTGGCTCTGTCTATTGAGCTAGAGAATTACTGTGATTCAAATTTAGGACATTTGGCTCTGCCTGGCCTATTGAGCTAGAAAATTACTGTGATTCAAATTTAGGACATTTGGCTCTGTCTACTGAGCTAGAGAATTACTGTGATTCAAATTTTTTGTTGAATCGGGATTACGATTCAACCTTTTTGAGAAAAAAAACAAGAAATCGAAATAGCAACTAAGATAAGAATAGTACCTTGCAGCCAAACTTGAGGAAGACACCTAGTGGAGGCAACAAGATAGCCAGGAGAATGTCAACACAAGTGGCTGTGCTTGCCATTTTTATGATCAACTGAATGAAACGAAAAGAAAAGGAATTGAAGCAACGTAACCCCTTTAATTTGGTAGATCAGAGTCTGCAAATTAAAGGTGAAGAGAAAACTGGGATTGGAGAATTTATACAAGTGATATGATAGAGATGAGAACTGAAAACAAGATGGATGTGCAGTTGTCACAGGGCGGCTTTGAAGGAGAAATTGGGGTACATTTATAGGCGGCTATGGGCAACGTGTAAAAGTACGCGGTTTTAGATTTCTTAATCTGGTTATGATAGGAAAATATTACTTCTTATTTTTCTCACATGATGAAAATATTTTATTTTTAATGAGAATATCTACCCTTATTTATTAGGAAAATTTGTAATTTATGTATCTGTATAATGTTAATTATCATTGTCTCTCTTAAATGTTAACCCTCAGTTTTCAAAATAATATATATAGGGACAATATATGTACCGTTTTGAAAATTGAGGACAACATTGACACCACTAATAATTTAAGAGTGACATTAATAATATGTATATTATGAAGATGTATAAATTACAACTTTTTTTATTTGCTATTATGGAGTGAAAAGTAAAAGAATAAAATTTGAGAATAAATATAATAGATCTCGATTATCATATAACGTAGAATTCGTTTTGTCTTTCTCATTCCCTTCCATTCTCTAGATAAATGATATTTTAATTTAGAGTTAACTCCATTTTTTGTCCTAGAATTATATGTGACAATCCACTTTTAGTCCATTTTTATCAAAACATTCACTTTTGATCCTAATATTATTGTGGCATGACCATTTTTGGTTCTCTATCAACAAAAAAGTTCAAATTTTGTTAAATACAACGGCATTTTGATCTTCAATTATGAATTGTTTCAAAATAATAAATATAAAAAATATAGTGGGTCAACATACTTTGTATGAAAAAGATCTAAATGTCCTTGTATTTAATGAAATTTCAATGATTTTGTTGACGGAGGACCAAAATTGGTTATATCACAATAATATTAGGATTAAAAGTGGATGTTCTGATAAAAAAGGACTAAAATTGGAATGTCACCTATAAATCTAGGACCAAAAATGGAATTAACTCTTTTAATTTAATAGAAAAAAATTACGTTCCACATCTATTTTAATTCGTTATAATTGCTCTTCGCTAAGTTAGAATTATTGTAACTATGGTTAGAATTTTGAAAAACTTTTCAAAAAAAAAAATCTTTTTCTAAAAATTTAAAAAATATGTGTAATTTAGACTATCAACTACCAGAATTGATGAAAGCCTTCATATTTCTTAAATGAAATATTGTACTGTTCGCTTCTAAGTTATAGGGTAATTGTAGAATATGTCCATATTTATTGGTTGTGCTCACTTTTAGTCCGTAAGTTATAACGAACGTTGTAAGTTTCATTATTTTTCTAATAGGTCGGGCTCACTTCTCACCCCTAAGTTATAATTGACGCTGCAAATTCCATCGCTAATGTTTTGTTATAAAAAGGATGAAATTTGTAATGTTAGTTATAGCTTAGTGATGAGAAGTGAGCATGACTTACAAGTAGCATCGGATCCTAATAAAGTTATCCTATAATTTTGGGGCAACAAGTGCAATGTTTTTATTATTAATAATAGGGGTTGGTATTTTGGTTCAGGTTATTCGAACCGAGCCAAAACCGAACCTAATGGTTAGATTTTGGTTTATTATTACAAATCGACTGGTTTCGGTTCGGTTCGGCTCGGTTTGGTTCAGTTAAAACTGAATCGAACCGAAAAATTGAATGATTTTTTAAAAATATATATACATATTAAGTAATTCTATATTTTTACTCATCCAAATGCTTTTATATTTATAAATTTACCCAAATGTACAGTATATACTAAAGCCCCAATTCTCTAACTCAAATTTTCACAATTGTTTTTTGTTCTCAAATTTTTTTTTTTTTCGAGTTTGTAACGTTGTTGTTGGATGGTAAATGCAATGTCGGGTTGGTTTGGACTTATTTTAGATAGATTGAGAAATTTGAAGTATGCATTGTGCAGTTGTTGTTTAGATTTTTAAATTTAATTTATTAGTGAAAATAAATAAATAACTATGTGCATAAGAGAACTAACTAGGGAATGTTTGAGTTCTCAAACCGAATAAAAATTTGAATTGAACAAAATCCGAGCCAAAACCAAACCCGATAGTTTCATTTTTTTCAAAACCGACAAAGCTGAAATCAAACCGAACCCAAAAAAATCAAACAAATTAAAAATTTAAACGCTCACCCCTAATGAATTACTCCGTATCTGTTAAGTTTGTTAATGTAACAGGACACAATACATATTAGTGCAGCCAGCTTGCGTACACTCTTATATTTTTTGAGTACACTATTAGTTATTATTAAAATATATGTACGCTCAAATTTATAATAATAATTACAAATATATCACTGCCCTTTTTTTTTTTTTTTGAATACTACTAACTCTATTACAATGCAGTATCTGTTCATAACTATTTTTCTCAAACTATTGAAGCACAAAAGTCAGTATTGCCTCCACTGAGGCTCAAACCCACCACCTCCCGTATAAAAGGAAGGGTTTGATGCCACTGGACCACAAGGTCTTTGGCCACTGCCCCTTTTTTTCCCCCCAATTTTTAACTTGAATAAATTGACGCACCAAATGATTTCACTAAACATGTTTTTGAAGCCGTCCATGTAATTAATGTAATAATGAAATTTTGGTTACTATATTCCGTGCTCTTAATTTTTGAATTAATTTCATTTTTGATATGATTGTTGATGTTGAGCATATAATATATAAACATAAATGTGCAGTCCAACTATCAGCTTAGGTTTTTAGTTGAGATGGAGCACATGCTTTAATTTGGTATCAGATCTCCGCGCCACCCGAAAAAAAGAGACTACGGTCCACGTGTTGCTTGGAGCCCATCAAAGTCAATCGGCCCGCACACGTGAGGGGGCGTTGAGCATATAATATATAAACATAAATGTGCAGTCCAACTATCAGCGAGATGGAGCACATGCTTTAATTGTTGAGTCATTTATTCATTCATATGTGATCCTGAGTATTATTTTTGACACACATGACTTTAATTTTAATTTTTTCCATATTTAGTTATTCAAGCCAAATTTATGGTAAAAAATAATTGGAATGCATCACATTTTCAGTTCAAAATCATACATGTTAGAACACATTGTTGATATTTAACGGAGAAAACATATGGTCCAAAATTGAAAATATGATTACATTTTCGCTATATTTTACTCAAAATTTCTTTAGAAGAACCAAATGTAGCAAAATATTAAAATTGTATGTTCATTAAGTGTGACAAAAATTAGTATTTGTGAACCAAATATAATAATGATGTTATAGTTATAACACTAAAAGTAAAAATAACCCTCAAGTTTTATAACAAAACTAAGCTATGAAGATGTATTCCAATCTTATTTTCTAATCCTATTATACTAAAGTTACGGCTCTATTTGATATAACTTATTTTAGAGTTTATAGCTTGTTTTAAACTATAAATAAGCTATAAGCAGTATATAAAACAAGCTATAAACTGTATTTGGTAAAATATAAGGAGTTTAAAACAATAGCTTAATTATTTTGAAACGCTACTTGGAGTAGCATTTTAAAATAAACTATTGGATTTTAACATTTTTTTAATCTTATTAATTTACAAAAATGACATTATCTATTCTTCATTAATCAAAATCTTAATATCTCGTTTTATTCTTTTATATATTTTTACACTTATTAGCTTATTCAATAGTTAATTTTACCAAATACTTTACTTTCAATAAATTAGTTTAATAGCTAGTAGCTTTTTAGCTTTTAGTTAGATGTGCTAAATAGAGCATACATCAACAATTTTTTTTTTTTTTTACTTTATTTTAGTTTATATTTTTATCAAACGTTATTTATATTCCCTTTGTTTGTTTAAAATATGTAAAACAAATTGTCAGTTTAGATTCCCTTGATCCGTTTGGAAAAGTTTCCAAGTTGGCCAGCTAGTTATGAGAATTAACAACTAGATCATCAACGTAAAGAATAAAGAAAAATTAATGAGGGGATCCTATGTATTCAACTGAGTTACTATGATTTACATTCTTTCATATGTTCAGTCTGGTCGGACTGTGAAAATTATTGGAGTTGAGGATTCAACATTTTGAGAAGAAAGAATAAAGTACATGAACAGATCATTGAAATAAAGTTAAGAACAAATTTTTCTCCCATATTCTTCTTGGTAGGGTAACGGTTGTCTGCGACTTTATTTATGGTTCATTTCTTTTCCCAGCAAAACGTAGATATTCCCCATTTAGAATAAAGTATACATAAAGTACCCATGATATATTTAAGGCTAAAGTGCCATCTAGCACCATGAACTATATCCAATTATTCATGCCGCACCCTCAACTTTCATATCGTATATATCGAGCTACAAACCAACAAAAAATTTCGCCTAGAACTTATAGCAGGGTTCCCTATCTTTCTGCTGACATGACGCAGGTTTCCAACTGATGTGGCATTTCTTTTAATCTTATGTTGTCCATGTAAGCATTATATATTAAAAATAAAAATTAAAAAAAAAAACAAAAAACAAAAACCGAAGACCAAACAAAAAAAAAAATAGCATTTCTATAAATTTGGAAAATTAAAAAAAATACTAAACAAAAAATTAGTCAAAAAATATAAATTCTGAAAAAAAAAATTGAAACATTGCAATTACAAAATTGAAATGTATACATTATGAAAATAAAGAGAAGAAAATTCTGTTTATTTTAATATAATAATTTTGTTTTTTTTTTAATTTTAAATATGTAAACGCTTACATGGATAATATAAGGTTAAGAGAAATGCCACATCAGACGTCATGTCAGCAAGAAAGATAGGGAACCCTGCTATAATAGAATTATAAATTTAATACACTATCTTTAATGCATTGTAAGACATCTATACTATTAATAAAAACAAAATCCTTCATTTTAATTCCCCGCCAAAACACTTGTATACTATTAACGTTTGTGTAATATTGTAAAATATGATAATACAATTTCTTTTCATGCTACAATTGTATATTAAAATATGGTAATACAATTTTTAATACAATATATTCTTTCCTACTTTCCCATTTGTAATACAATTCTAGATTAAAATTACTAATGGCATAGAAATGTAATATTTTTAATAAATACAAGCTGTTATTTGACTGATTGCAGCATATTTTTATAACAATTCAAATACCCGGAGTATTCCGGGGTATCGATCTACAGGGAAGCGGGGCGCATCGAACACTAGTTACTAATATACTCATGTGAAGCTAATCCTAACGAAATTGGTGTTTGAACGATAGGATATATTGTAATAAACAAGAGTAATGAAAGCGTAGTTGGTGAAAACAAATAGAGAGAGAGATGGGATTTCCGGGTTTAAGTGTTTAATCTCCTAATGCCAAACTAAGGTGAGATATGTAATTCGGGTTCTAACAAATGTGGATGATTGCATTCATAAAGGGAAGGAATTACTCCCATAACTCAAACCCACAATAAAGAACTAAACAAGAACAAACAATCTAAAAGGAATCCCTTAACAAATTTGCCCTATCCCAAGGTGCAAAAGTCAAGTGCAAAAGTGAGTGCTCTAGTATATGCCCTAACTCCCATCAAGACACAACTATAGCAAGATACAAGTAATTTAGGCCTTTAATCACAAGCATCACAATAGAAATCACAATTGCATCAAAAGTATAAAACTCAAATATAAACATATCATTAATCATGAAGAACAAGGCAAATAGGATTCATAAACAACTTTCACCCAAAAATCCCAAGATTACTTTAGCTGTTAATAAAATTACAATAGAAGAAAAATTATTTTACTCCTTATTTTTGTAACAAGTTTCTGTATCAATTCTTTTAGTTCAGCAGATAGTTCAAGATAACACTTGGTCTTGGTTGTATTAATATTCTTGTAGTTCAGCAGAAGGATCAGAAGAATCAGCGGACGAAGTGCTGAGCAGAATATTGGAACAAGACAAAGAAGATAAGGAGTGCAACAGATTCAGTTATGAATTTAACTGATTTCAAACATCATATATAAGGGCAAAACTCTCTAAAGAAGTCAGGGAGATTTAATTGAAGAACACAAGAGTAAAATGGAGAGAAGCTTCTCTTGGAGAAAATAAATCGATATCTTGACAAAGCCTACCTTTGATTCAAGATACCTTTCATTGTGATGAACCGGGCAAGCAACCACTCTGAATGTCAGTTGGGCTAAAATTGAGGGGGAGCCTCAATTCAAGAAGATCGGGAGATCTAGTATCGCACAACTCTTCAAGGCTGAACTCTAGAATGGTGATTGATGATTTCTAGTGTTGCAGTGTGATTTTTGCTGTAAACTGTTGACACATTTCCAGATTGATCAATGAAGAGTTGGGCGTTCAGAGTGATGCCCCCCAGATGTAGGAATGGCGATTCCGAACTGGGTTACCAAGTCTAAGTGTTCTTACTGCTTTGATATTTTTCTTACTGTTTACTTGAGTTTATTTCCTGATCTACTTCATTTGCTAGTTCAGTAATCTGTTTACAAGGTCGTCTAACTGATCTAGTAATTAGATTAAATAGTTGGAAGACTTTGTAAACCGATAGATTAAAGAACTGGATAATCTAAGGAATTACATATGGTATCAGAGCAAGTCTCAAGGCCTTTCCCTTGAAAAACGATCTTTTGGAATTTTCTTGATCTCTCTATTTTCCTTATCTTCTAACCTATTCTTTTAAGTTTTGCCA
The DNA here is from genome assembly GCA_002525835.2 of Ipomoea batatas. Classification (NCBI taxonomy): domain Eukaryota; kingdom Viridiplantae; phylum Streptophyta; class Magnoliopsida; order Solanales; family Convolvulaceae; genus Ipomoea; species Ipomoea batatas. The sequence goes on from CM008340.1 coordinate 14,057,538, forward strand.
CTGCCTGATCTGAGGTAGATAGAGAAGGACAGGCTAGACCACCTCAATTGATTGGCACAAATTACGCTTATTGGAAGGCGAGAACCCGGATCTATCTCCAGGCTCAAGGAGTAAATGTATGGAAGGCTGTCACCCATGGCTGGACTCACCCCAAAACCACTCATGAGGATAAGTCTGAAACTCTCACTCCAGTCGATCAATGGACTCCCGAGGACATCAGCAACAGCGAAAACAACAATAAGGCACTGAACACTATTACAGGTTCGCTTGACGAGGGACAATTCGGATTAATCGCTGGATGCAGCTCAGCCAAAGACGCCTGGGAAATTCTTGAAAAGCTTTATGAAGGAGATGCTTCTGTAAAACAAACCAAGATGCAGCAGGTTCTTACCAGATTTGAAGAATTACGGATGAAAGACGAAGAAACCATCGTCGAATTTAATGCTAGGGTTCAAGAGTTGAAGAACGAAGCAGCTGTTCTGGGTGAACCGTTCTCTTCGGACAAACTCGTCAGAAAGATTCTCCGATCTCTCCCTGTACGATTTAGAATGAAAGTGACTGCAATTCAAGAAAGCGTAGGCTGGGAAACAAAATCAGTAGCGGAGCTGATGGGCAATCTAAGAACGTATGAGATGGATATTTTGTCACAAGACAACAACTCAAAAAGGGGCAAAAATGTTGCGTTTATTGCAGAAGAATGTGAATCTGAAGAAGAGTGTGATGAATTGGATGATGAATCTGTGGCAATGATCACAAGAAACTTCACCAAAATTCTTAAACAGATAAATCAAAGAAACAAGGGAGGAAAGAATCAACAAACCAGGTTCAACAATGCTGGCTCAACCTCGTCGAATCCGTCACGAACCACTGGAAGAACATCAAACTCGAATCAACAAAAAAACGTCAGTCAAAATAATCAATATGGACAAAATCAGAATTCGACTCGACAGAATCAATGGCAGCAAGGAGATGCTAGGAACAAAAAGGGAATTCAATGCTGGGAGTGTGAAGGTTTCGGACACATCCAAGTAGAATGTGCCACTTATCTCAAAAGGAAGAAGTCCATGAAGGCCACAACCTGGAGTGATGAAGAATGCTCTGAAGAAACTCAAGATGAAGATGAGGAGATATCTGGAAATTTTGTAGCCTTCGCTGCAATTGTCACTGAACCAAATGTAAACTCAGGCAGTGATTCAGATCATGAAGATGTGGACAAAATACCTTATGAAGAACTCGAACAATCCTACATCAAACTATACAAGAAATGGGATATTCTACTGAAGACACACACAACCACGAATTCAAAAAATGAGTTTCTCGAAAAGAACGTGGAATCTCTCAAGAAACAAGTTGCTGACAAAAATGCTGAACTATCCGAGTCCAACTCAAAAGTAATGAAACTTTCAGCAGAATTAGAGGCTTTTAAGAAGCAGATTCAAATGATGAACACTACTTCAACCTTGAATCAAATCCTTGACTCTGGAAGATCACCAAATATACGAAATGGTTTGGGGTACATTCAAAACTCTCAAAACTTCCTTACTACTAAGTTTGTCCCTGCAGGTACTAGTACTTGGAATAATGGTGAATTCCACCAGAAGACTCTGAGGAAATATAGTCCAACATGCCACTATTGTTCCAAGAAAGGCCACACAAGACCAGAATGCTACAGGTTCTACAATAATCAAAGAGCTGAAAAATTTCAGAAGAAATGGATCACTCCTGTCAGTCGTCAAATCTGGGTAAGAAAATCTGATTTAGTTTGTTATTCCATGCTTCATGGCAAAGAACAGGGAAAATGGTATTTCGACAGCGGGTGCTCAAGGCATATGACCGGCAGTAAAGAATTTCTCAAGAATGTAAATCCATACACTGGACAAGTGACTTTTGGTGATGGGATTAAGGGTGACATTATGGGTATTGGGATTCTAAACGTAGCCGGTCTACCTCCACTATCCAAAGTACTGCTTGTTCAAGGTCTAAAAGCTAACCTGATCAGTATCAGCCAATTGTGTCATCAAAAGCTGAATGTGAGCTTCACTAAAGATCGATGCATTGTCAAAGACAACCTGAGCAAAGTTATTATGGAAGGTATAAGATCCTCTGATAATTGCTACACTCTATCTTCTAACCTTTTGTGTTACAGTACTTCAACAGACAAAACAGAACTTTGGCATCAAAGACTTGGGCACATGAATTATCAAGATATGAATCAACTCATAAGTCATGAATGTGTAAGAGGGGTACCCAAGTTCAAAATAAAGGAAACTGGTGTATGTGGCCCATGCCAGCTGGGAAAACAAACCCGATCTCCACACAAACACTTCAACTACATAGGAACCTCTTCATGCCTAGATCTTCTGCATATGGACCTAATAGGACCAACACAGGTTGAAAGCTTGGGAGGTAAAAGATATATTTTCGTTTGTGTTGATGACTACTCACGGTTCTGCTGGGTAATGTTTCTCAGAAACAAATCAGAAACTTTTGAAGCCTTTGAAAAGTTATGCTTAAGACTACAAAAAGAAAAGGGCCTGCATATTGGAAAAATCGTAAGGATCAGATCAGATCATGGCAGGGAGTTCGAAAACCAACACTTCTCAACCTTCTGCTCCAAAAATGGGATCAGTCACGAGTTCTCAGCCCCAAAACCCCCCCAACAGAATGGAGTAGTTGAGCGGAAAAACAGAACCATCCAAGAAATGGCTCGGGTTATGATAAACAACAAAATTCTTCCTCAATATTTCTGGGCAGAAGTAGTTCATACTGCCTGTCATATAATCAACAGAGTGTATCTCAGACCGAGAATGTCACAAACACCATACGAGCTTTGGAGAGGAAGGAAACCAAACCTAAAGTATCTTCGCATTTTTGGCAGCAAGTGTTACATCTTAAATGACAGAGAAAAGGTCGGAAAATTCGAACCAAAAAGTAATGAAGGCATATTCTTGGGATACTCACCAAACAGTCGAGCATACAGGGTCTACAATAAACATACTAAGACAGTTCAAGAGTCTGTCAATGTAATTGTTGATGATCAACCGTACTCAGTCGAAAACTATCTACCAGTTACTGATCACGAACAGAAGCAATCAAGTTTAACCGATGGAAAAGATGCCAAGAAAACTGAGTCAGACTCTGAAGATGATAATTCTGATCCAGATGCTGAACAATGTCAAAAGAAATCAGACAGTGCACAAGGGATCACCAAATCTGAGACAAGATCAGAATCTGAGGACTCAAAATCATCTACTGAACATCAATCAAATATAGATGCAAGCCATCACCCATCAAAACAAGTCCCCACGCATATTCAAAAGAATCATCCTGCTGAGAACATATTGGGAACGCCCACTGCCGATATTCGAACCAGAGGAATGTTAAGGGGCAGTCTGGCTGAGTTATCAGGCTATGCATGCTACACGTCAAAAGTTGAACCCAAGAATTACAAAGAAGCACTTCAGGATGAAGATTGGATAAGGGCTATGCAGGATGAACTTGCACAATTTGAGAGAAATGAGGTATGGGATCTTGTGCCTTGTCCTTCGGATGCAAATGTAGTAGGCACAAAATGGATTTTCCAAAACAAAACCGATGAACAGGGAAATGTGGCCAGAAATAAAGCCAGACTAGTGGCTCAAGGCTACTCACAAGTAGAAGGGATTGATTATGAGGAAACATTTGCACCTGTAGCCAGACTTGAGTCGGTAAGACTACTCCTGGCTGTCTCCTGTATTCTGAACTTTCAGCTGAACCAGATGGACGTAAAGACCGCCTTCTTAAATGGACTCCTCCATGAGGAAATATTCGTGGCTCAACCAAAAGGATTTGAGAACCCACAATATCCTGACTATGTCTACAAACTGAAGAAGGCCCTCTATGGTCTGAAGCAGGCACCAAGAGCATGGTACGAACGACTCACGCAATATCTCCTAAAAAATGGGTACACCCGTGGCGGGGCAGACAAAACATTGTTCGTTAAAAGGGCCACCGGACACATAACTGTAGCTCAAGTCTATGTAGATGACATCGTCTTCGGGTCTACATCTCCTGTAAATGTCAAGGAATTCATCCGAGTTATGGAAAAGGAATTTGAGATGAGTATGATAGGGGAACTAACATGCTTCTTAGGTCTACAAGTGAAACAGATGGAAACAGGTCTATTTCTTTCTCAAACCAAATACGCACTCAACCTGATCAAAAGATTCGGCCTTGACTCTGCCAAGGAAGCCAAAACACCCCTCTCTACAACACTTAAACTGACAAAAGACTCCGACTCAAAGCCAGTTGAATGCAAACTCTATCGAAGTATGATTGGTAGTCTACTTTATCTAACTGCAAGCAGACCAGATATAATGTTCAGCGTAGGACTATGCGCTCGCTTCCAAGCAAATCCAAAAGAAGCCCACCTAAATGCTGTTAAAAGAATAATCAAATATGTCAAACAAACTGTGAATCATGGTCTGTGGTACTCTCGTGACTCAGGAACTGAACTACTCGGCTACAGCGATGCTGATTGGGCAGGAAACTTGGAGGACAGAAAAAGTACATCAGGAGGATGCTTCTTCCTGGGTAAAAATCTTGTCTCATGGTTCAGCAAAAAACAGAACTCAATCTCATTATCTACGGCAGAGGCAGAGTATATAGCTGCTGGGAGCTGCTGTACACAACTCCTATGGACGAAACAAATGCTGAACGACTATGGATTAAAGTTCAGCAGTGCTGACCTTCATTGTGACAATACCAGTGCTATCAACATTGCCAAAAATCCCGTCCAGCATTCCCGTACTAAGCATATAGACATCAGACACCATTTCATCAGGGAGCTTGTAGAAAGTGGAGACATAAGGATGCACTACATACCAACAGACAAACAACTTGGAGATATATTTACAAAGGCCTTAGATCTGACCAGATTCAACATCCTCAAATCCGAACTTGGTATGTGTAATGGACCACAGAACTAGTACAGTAAGTTGTTCAGTTTTATTTTGGGTAATCCTTCTCGCATCTTTATCATAGAAAAATAACTTTTGCCATTTGTATTTTTTGTCTGCACTCTACTAATGTCTCATTTTTAAAAGCATATAATATCTGGAGAATAGTGTACCCGACTGACCAAAATTGCCAGAGCATTAATTACGGAGAAGACAACCGTCCTATCAACACGACTCCCACTCAGCCCATGCCTCATCACGTGACCCGAAAAAGCCGGTCATTTTTGGAGAAGTCTTTCGACCTTTGAAAAGCCAGCTGCAGCTTGATCAACACAAACATCATCAATCCCTCTCATCTGCAAACCCTTCGAAAAACCTCTCTCAAAAATCAAAACCCAGAAACAAAGCTCAAAAATGGATCAAGACGAGACCCAATATTTTGATTTCTCCAGACTCACAAACAGATATCCCTCCGAAGTTCAACATCAAGCATCACGAGAAATGGTGATGATAATCAACAACAAGATAAAACCTCCGGGAGGCGAACCAATCTGGTCATGGTACTCGAGGGCAGAGCAACTGGACTATTTGAAAGGATTCCTCAAGCCGATTGCTGTCGAGAAAGGATAAACAGCTATGGCAAAAGATCCTGAGGTTTATTCTCACGCATTCTCTCTATCTCCTTCTTTTTTTTTTTATGATTATACATGAACAGCATAGTTTCTGCCTTAAATATTTTTCAGGATATAATTGTTCTATCAGATACTGAGGATGATGCTAATCCAGAAAATGTTAATATTGAAAAACCCTTGCCCTTAGTGTCTGTCAAACAAGAACCAATAGATGATGAACAAGAAAAATCACCTGTCACTGAGAAAAATTTACCCATATCTGAAAAAGTCATCCCAGAGTCTGCTGTAGTATATGGCCCTCACCAACTTGAACCTCCTGCATCCCTCTTCACTAAAATAGACCTTTTCAACATCATGGATGAACATAGAAGAACAACCTCCCTCACAAATAGATTGTCTGTTCCACTGAATATTCCACAAAACATAGAACCCACACAAGATAAAGCTCTGCCCCTACCATCACCAAAAACCCCACAAGCAGAGAATCTTGAACAACAGAATCTTCCTGAAAAACCCCTTCCCACACAGTCAGAAAACTCCCACACTGATGAAACTAGGACTGAACCACAATCTGAACCAAATCCAGAAACAACCCCCATCATTCCCTTTGGTGATTCTCCACTAGATTTTGAGTTTGAAACAGGAAATCCACCAGCTTTACCAGTTGCAGAACAATCCGAACCAGTTGCAAAACAAGTTGAACCAGTTGCAGACAAGCTGATGAGGAAGATAACATGCCATTGGCTCAAGTGAAGAAAAACAAAGCAAAAGCAAAAGGAAAGAGAAAGATTCAAGAAGAACATGTGGACAAAAATCCCGTAGCCAAAATACAAGTCTTCCCTGCTCCTGTCACCAGGCGAAAAACCAGGTCATCCACAGCTCAACTACCAAAGGAAACTCCCTCACCAACAAGAAAATCAAAGAGAAAACAACCAACTGCAGAGCTACCTGATAATGTGGAAACGATCACCAGCAAAAAGAGAAAGAAAATCGTCTCTGAATCTCAGCAACCTGAAGGGCAACCAGATGTCTCAGCAGTAACACCTCTTGCAGCAATCACACCTCAATTTGTCTCAGATGAGTACGCTGCAAGATGGGAATCAAACAACAAAAGGAAAATCCTGAGTGAAAGGTATCTTGATGTAGAGAAATTCAGGTCTCAATGTCAGCTGATGCCCGTATTCGAAAAGCTAAATCTGATTAAGTCAGTCACAACCCAGACAAGCTATCCTCCCATTGCAATCAAAGAGTTTTATGCCAATCTTCTGACAACCATCAAGGATGCTAGATCACAAGTTTATGGTCGCATTTGGCTGAGAAGAAAAGAATATACCTTTGACACACGAACCATTAATCTGTACCTTGGGATAGATTCAAGTGACATTGAAGATCCAGTACTAGGAGCAAATGCCATCACAAAGGTCATCACTGGAGGAACCTACAGCAACTGGCCTGGTGAAACAAACATGCTACCAGCAAAATCCCTCACTACTAAGTATGCTGTTCTGCACAAAATCGCCATGACAAACTGGTTGCCAAATGAACATCGAGGTGGTTTAAACTTCAACATGGCATCTCTGATCTACAAAATTGGCCGAGGCATTCCTGTTGATTTGGGTGATATCATCTTCAAACATATTGCATCTTTCCGGAAACCAGAATCTAAGGAGAAAAAGGTAAAACTTCCCTTCCCCTGCACAATTTATGGTGTTCTCCGCACACAAGGTTTCAAGCCAGAACCAAATGAACCTATGGAAGCACCTCAAGTCAGAACAATCGAGGCCAGACTGAAACAAGGAAGTCATGTACTTGACATTTTTCCGGAACATGCAAGTAGCTCTGCCCCAGCACTGAACCTGGATGTACCATACCCTAGCAAGCTCACAGCAAAACACCTTGACAAAAGCATCCAAGACCTAAACACAATCATCCAAATACTTGTTGAGAAAAGAACAGTTGAGATGCAACTGAGAGAACAACTGAGGCTGAGAGACCAAGAGATGTCCGCTACTGTTACTGAACCATCTACTGTTCCATCCACTGCAACTGAAGCTGCACCTGACGCTGAGCCAACTACACCTGAAGCTGATCCCTCCGCCGCATCTGAATCCTCTGAAGCTGAATCTGCTGCTGACAGTCAGGACGATGAGTCCTCAAAAACTTTCTAAAATCTGGTGTTAGGAATAAAATTGTAATAGTTTTGATGAGCCAATTTGTATTTTTAGAAATCCCCTATTTTATTTTTTTAGAGTGTAGAGTTTGACCCGGAAGGCAAGACTTGACAATAGTTGGTTCGAATTATTGTCTTATAGAGTTCATTTTATTATGACTCTTGTAAGTCATTTACTTCCACTATACACATGAGTATACATGATCTAATGGACAAGGCTTATTTATCGTTGTTAGAAAACTCAAGTTCGAATCCTATTGAAGACATTTTAAGCCTTGAGAGCATGGAATGGAGCTAATCCTATCACGGCTAAAAGGTCAAGGTTTTGGTCAATAGAGCAACTTATGGAGGAAGTTCGGTCAAATGGAGGAAGTTTGGGTCAATTGATCTAAACCGAGAAGAACTTCAAGATTTACTATCTCTACGTCTTACTCTATGCCATGCTAAAACGAATCAAATATATTTATTTGATTGATATGATCGAATGAGCTGAAATGGAGAAACGGTGAAAGACTTGAGCATATACATAGAGGTCCAGCGTTCAAATCCTACTTGCTACATTTTTAATACAAAGGAGGAAGCCTTTGGAGCTAGTTACACGGCCAAGTCAAAAGAGCATAACTTTGGTCAATAGAGTAAATTTAGGAGCAAGTGATGGAGGAAGTCAAAGTCAACATGGAGGAACTTTGCATGCCGTCGCAAGGTTTCCTCTCTAAGCTCCGCCCGCCGGAGTCGAGAGAAGGCTTTGCTGCCTTAGCTTCATCGCGTCACGCTGCAACCACCGCTGAAGTTGATCGCCGTTGCTGCTGGCAGCCGGGAAGATGCAACGATGCCATTGCTGCTCCATGCTCTGTCGAGTGAAGCTTGCTGCCGAGTAGAAGAGGATGAGAAACGGGAGCTCCATTGTTGATCATCCTCCTTGCCGCTGCTGCCGTATCGAGCGAGAGAGGGAGAAGACGAAGGCCGGAGGGCATTGCCGCTGTTAGCTTAGCCGGAGTTCACCATTGCCTTGCCGGAGCTCCACCTCACTTGTTCACATAACCGCCGGAGCTCTTCCTGGTTGTAGTTTGCCGCCGTTATGCCGAGAGAGAGGAAATCGAGAGACAAGGCGAGGAGCAGAGGATGGAATGGAGTTGTTCGGCTGCTGGGTAACTAGGTTTCCCTTTTTGGAAGCTTCCAAATATAGCTAGGGTGGGCTTCCATTTTGGGCTAAAGCATATTAGGAAAAGCTATATAGTTTGGACTAAGTTAATTGGGTCAAGACTATAGATACCATACTTATAATTTTAATTTAAAATAATTTTCTTGGGTCCATAGCCCATAATTAAACCATATACTATAGAATATATAAATATATATATATACATATTGGGCTATGACATTAGGTTATAAAAATATATTGCCCCAAGCCCATAGGAAAAACAATTATATATATATATATATATTTATATATATATATATATATATATATATATATAATTATTCTAATAATTACTAAATAAGAAAATAACCCCTTATTTATTTCTAAAATAGTAGTAGGAAAACACGGGGTGTTACATGAGCGACGCCGAAAAAGGGAACAATGTAGTAAGAAACGGCGGCATGATAGATGCAATGATGAGCATCCATCCTAAATACACCAGTTAATTGATTATTTGATCCATAAGTGCAAATATAATATTGCCTTTCTAAGCTCATGAAGGATATTTGTAACACTTGTGAACAGTTGTTTAGAATCCATGGGAAAGGAATTCAAAAGCGATGATGGATTTTGGAGACGACCACCAAAAGCACCGCCGAATTTACGGCCAATAAGCTCATCACTGAGAATTTTGGACGAGAACTCAAGGGGAAGGGTTTGGGGGAATATTTTTTGGGGGAATTTTCTTTTAATTAAAAAAAATGGACATGACAAATTTAACCTTTAACTTAATTCATTCGCTGGAAAATAGTTACCGGTGGCCGGAGTTTTGATCAGAAAGACCATATTTGGCTTAGATTTAAAAGTCGTGGGACTAAATCTAGAAATTTTAATAGTCATGGACCAAATGTGGAAATGGTCTCATACTCGTGGGACCAAAAGTGGAAATTTCTCTATGACCTAATATCCTCCTAAACCATATTATCCTTTGAGCCAAATAGTTTCTTAATCCTAATTTATGTGTTACATGTTATTATTCCCTAAACCTTACGCGATTTTTGCCTAATCCTATATACATGTATATTCCAAATCCTAACCCATGTTTGTGTATGACTATCTATATACATCCAGTTTACTAATGAATATTACCTTCTAATGAATATACATCCAGTGGAAAAAAAAAAGGTCTCCGATCTTTACTAACGCGAACTGCAGGGGTAGTGTTGACAATTCACTACAATTCAAAAGGCACTAACCGACCTTGACCTCTCCATTCACACTCTATTCACGATCCCAACGCACTCCATTCCCCACAAATCTCTCTAGGCGAAGCAATCTAAGTGAAGAACGACGACGATGACGGGCGCTTCATGTCGAAGAGCACAGAGCAACGAACACTAGACGAGTTTAAAAGGACTCGGTCACCAACAACGAACGAAGCTCCGTCCCCAACAAAGCACACAAGTTGACTACCACTAGAGAAATGGGAATGGAGAATGAACCAAAGCAACGAACATGCAAAGGTATAGTCTCACACTCTAAACACATCAATTTATTTAGAAATATGGAAGAAAGTTACAAATTATTAATGTATTTGAGACTACGGCACCACATAATGTGTTGTTTGTGCATTATCAACATTAATCCGGTTCATATTTGGAATAATATTAGTGTAATTTGTAATATGAAATCGGAATAGGGCAAATAACCCTAATGTGTGTTTTATTAGTCTATTTAGTGCATTATTAACTTGACATTTTACACAATCACATCAAAACCTTAGAGCGATTTTGAAAGTGGTGCATTTCTAAAACAGTGATGCATAATATATCTTCTGATGCATTTTAATACGTAGAATGATGTGTTTTATTACAAATATTAGTGAGTTTTACGAGAGTAGTACAGTTGCATTTGGGGTGTGATGGTTAGTGGTGTGTTTTAATCT